>OZ004663.1:19979963-20487618 GCA_963924505.1 Agonopterix alstromeriana
TTCACTTTTCGTGTTCCATAGCACAATAAACCTCTACTCCTTTGTAAGATTGACCTAATTCTGTTAGTTCTCAGATAACATGATCCCATATATTTTTAATAAAGAAATTCTTTATTCACAACCTTAACTCGCTCTTGGCCTTTTTTTATTTGTGTAAGTATATGGTCAGGCAAGGGTCGCGAAAGAATATCAAGAGATTTTGTTTGGGATACTGAAAACGTTGTTACTATTCGTTTGTTATAGAGGACATTGAGATTATATCTTATTGAGTCTATCAGTATTTCAACCTAAAAGCTTTTTTTTATTCGTCTATATTTGTAGATATTATACTTCATTTCAAATAAGAACAAAAAAAGATTTTCCGATTCCTATGTAGCTTTCTGGCCAATTCTGATTTGCAAATATAATTTATTTATCAGAAAGATATACTATATGATATATATTGGAAGTTACTAAAGCTGTTCTAAGAATAAGTGAGAGGAACTGTTTCAAATCTGTTTCTATAATTCAAAATAGCCTTAAAATTTCGTTGCTATTTGAAATGGAGTATAGGTACTAATGGAAGGGACGTATTGGAAAATTTAGAATATTATCGAATACTAGGTATTTGAATATATTTATTATCATTTAATGGGAAATTATTTTGATAACAGTCTTCGGCCTGTGATATAAAATAAATGACAACGAAGATATACATTTATAAATATATGCATACTTAAATTGAACTAAATTTCTTTATTGCTAAGTGGTTTATAAATTCCGGACATAAATTTATCATAAAGCTGAAGCCAAAACACATACACAGAAAATTATATAAACAATATAATATTTTTCTTAA
The DNA here is from genome assembly GCA_963924505.1 of Agonopterix alstromeriana. Classification (NCBI taxonomy): domain Eukaryota; kingdom Metazoa; phylum Arthropoda; class Insecta; order Lepidoptera; family Depressariidae; genus Agonopterix; species Agonopterix alstromeriana. Next base: position 19,980,802 of record OZ004663.1, read on the forward strand.
ACTAAGGAATTTCTTATGCAGTGTTTTTTTGGGAAAAATACTAGCCACCTCACATATCCTATCCTATAACCTTTAGTTTGCTAAAAGTGATCCTTGCTAGAGCTTTAGAGAGGTGTGTCAGAACCGCCCAAAGTGGAGATCTATAGTTTCTGCCTACCCCACTGGGAAAAAGGCGTGAGTTTATGTATGTATGTATGTATGCTAGAGCTAGTTTTAGCGAAGACTTTGATCACTTGGAAAGGTATGCATGCATGTCTGTGAGTTTCCTACAATTCGGTATCTCAAGTATTTTTTTGGTCTTCATTTTATATTTTTTACGGATAGAAGACATAATTTTAAGAAACCAATTTAATTTTTATTGCCATTCATCGAGTTTATCAGTATGAATTTAATTTTTAAAAGTACCTTGGTTTGTAAAAGAAATTTCATTTCATTTAAAAAAAACTACGCTACTACTGCTACTGCTAAACTACTGCTTTCTTAAAAAAAAACCTGCCTTCTCTTTCTAACTCTGTGCTGGAAACAGAAACAGCAACATCTAATCTCAAATTCTGACGTAGTGAATGATTTTTTTATTATGGCCAGTTATTTTAAGTTGATTTTAAGTTTACCAAGGAGTTCACAGGTTTTCAAATGACGTCACTGAACGGACCGAAAAACGACGTTATTTTACTAAAAACATATTTAATTCTTTTATTTTAAAATCTCTGACATAGAAAATATTATTATTGAGACAAATATCTCGAAATGGTTTTCGATACAGCTCGGCAAAAAAAAAATTGACATACCGAATTCAAGCCCTGGGCAGCCTAAATATGTAAAACCAACATAAAAACAAAGAACATTTCTAACAAAATACATAAGTAAACAGTTGATATAAATGTAAAGTGTAAACAACCTTCAGAGAGGTCACATAGACCGTTGGAAGTCAGACCGTGTTTTAGCATTCATTGCACTGTCCGCCGCAGATTGCTACTATATTCTAGCTTTCTATAACTGGTTGGGACCTAGCTCCATTCCCTAGAACCTAGGTAGGTTCTAGGGAATGATACTTGGCAAATACAAAGAGGATGCTAAATAATTTACTATTCCTATCACACCTCTAGTAGGCTCACGTATTGTTTGGAGATGTGTTAATTCTGTATTGGAATACAGACACCTACATAAATTCAAGACATTATTCCCTTTCGGCGTGACCAGAAACATTTTTTATAACATGTTTCACGTTAAGAGGATATATGAAAAAAATAGGATTCTTCAAAGCATCATATATCATGAAGTACTAACAGTAGGAGTATGATTTGCTGATATTTGTAAATTGAACATATAATTGAAGTTTTGATTAGAGCCAAAACACGATTAAGAGACATTTTCTCGATAGAAAAATAGGCCAAAGTAGCCTCCGTCTTTATCGATAAACGCTTGGAACTGCTAAACGGTGAATAATAGAAACACGAGACTTGGTTTAAAAAAAAGAGATTGATATTTTATAAAGTTTGATAAGAGCAGAAATTAACTTACAAAAATATTACAATCACAATTAAATAAAGTTTGCTTTACGCTTGCGTCGTTTCAGGCGCACGCGCTGCCCCATCTCTTTCTCTCGCATCAGGCAGTAATATAAGCTACACACGCCCATGTTGTTTAAATTATTTTTCGACATAGGCCCTTAAGAGCCCTAGCAAAAGCTCAGTGGCGCCCTTATAACAATAATAAAGAAACCCTAAAAAGGTGCTACTCCAATAAACTACAAAAGCGTTCAATCTATTTGTTAGAATACTTTTGTATGTTTTGATAGGTACATACAAATTTGAAAAAAGAAAAAATAACGGTCCTTTTATTTTTATTTCGAAATTCTTAACAGTGGAATGTTTAGAACCTATTAAAGTGTTGTAGGTATAACAATAAATTGAAGGCTCTTGTAGTTTATTCGCGTATTTAAGATTTCTTGATTGTATTTTTCTATTCTTGGTGTGCAACTAAAGAATATTTATCTTATCTTATCTTATCTTATTTCTTTAATGATGTAATTTAATTAATTAGCTATATTATTCACAATTTTTTATTTGACTTGATTTATAATTACATTACACTGACATTTTATCATATTTTCTTTAGTTTTTTTGGTCATACAATTATTTTCTTGGATGGTTTTAGACACTACTTGTATAATTTTATTAGTTTGACATTTAATTTATAAATATTTTTTTGTTTTTTTATTGACATTACTTTAATATTTCATTGATATGACCACATATTATTATGCTCTAATCTTGGCCATGAATTTATAATTAAGTAGTGTAAGATATTGTAATGAGTTAATTGAATACTGGAATTAGCATCTCTAACATTATCATAATAATAATTTGTAAGCCGTAAGGTAAGACATGTAGGACATAATAATTATTGTAACACCTGCTTGTAAAACTACACACGTCATACAAATAAATGCATCTTTATCTTTTTATCTTTAGCACTTCTTTAATTTAGACTCTCTTTATTGAGAAATCTTTAATATTGGGATGAGGACGCCACTGAGCTTGTTATAGGCCTCTTAAGGACATTTAGGATTATAGGTGTTTATCTCTTTTATTTTATTTTATCTGAAATAATGTATTTAGTTTATCTGAAAGAAATAGCTTTTTAGCGAAGAGAATGCTTTGTTCGTACAATAATTAGTTTTTTTTCCTGTTGTGCATTGTATTTTGATTCCGGTTTAAATAAAGTATATTTAATTCAGCCGTGGTGGTCCAGTGGTGAGAAACCTTGCCTGCCGTGCAGGAGACGATGGTTCGATCACTGTCCTGGCTGACTTGTACCAATGAGTTTTTCGGAATTTACGTACGATTTGTAACACCACTGGCTTTTCGGTGAAGGAAAACATTGTGAGGAAACCTGCATGCTTCAATTTCGAGGCATGTATTGTACATACTGCCCATTTACAAGTGGCGATGGGCTCACTCCCCGTCAAACTGGACAGAGTTTATGCTCACGACTATATTCCCCGAGGGGGTAGTCAGAGATATTCTGAAACCTCAGAACATCCACGTTTCACCAGTAGTACCGAAACTCTGTCCAGTGTGACGGGGGGTGAGCCCGTCGCCACTTATAATGGACAGTGGGTACAATACATGCTTCGAAATTGAAGCACGCCGGTTTCCTCACGATGTTTTCCTTCACCGAAAAGCCAGTGGTGTTACAAATCGCACATAAATTCCGAAAAACTCATTGGTACGAGTCGGCTTGGACGGAGATCGAACCATCGCCTCCTGCATGGCAGGCAAGGTTACTCGCCACTGGACCACCACGGCTTTTTACGAATAAGGAAATAAAAAATACTGTTATTATTGATGTTGATGTCCAATTTTTAAATACTAATATAAAATTTGATGTTACATTATAATATAATGTAATGTAATAATAAAACAACTCAACAACAAAAGGTAACGCTAACATAGAGTAACGTTTGAAAAGGGTAAAGGTACATCCGACTTAACTCATGCGAGCAACGAAATGTCCTAATTTATCACATTTGCCTACTACACTGGAACGAAACAATTCACGTTTTATCTTCACACTTTGTTTAGAAAGCAAAAAAAGGTTCTGTTATACTTAGGTAGGTAGTTTTCGTCATTGCGACAGTATCAAAACAGTTTCTATAACAGACAGACAGTATCAAAATAGTATGATACCCATGATTAAAAATTGCAAATTAGCTAAGATCCATCGTTGCAAAATCTTATTAAAATAGTTTAATTTCAAATAATCAATTAATCAAATCAATAATTTATTGATTGTTTGCTTTAGATTTAGGGCTGTTAGTTTTACTTAGTTTTCTTTTTTGTTACCGATCGGCTTATATTGTATCATATTATTTCTGTGTACCTAATAAATATTAAATAACATAATGTATGTGTCGGTACAGTAATTATTACAATGATCTTAAATATCACATCTTTCTTAGGTATCTCCACTTCCAGTCACAATATTATGAAAACTAGTAATGCACTTCATAAAAGAAGGAAAGCCGCCATGATTCATCTCAAATGGTCATGTGTACATGCATTGTTTATCACTTCAGTGTAAATATTGACTATAAAACACGAATCATCATCTCTATTGTAGCGAGGTAATTCTTCAAGAAGGGTGAGTAAGTGTGCGTTGCATCACTTCTCGGGCCGTCATGTGGATTGATGAACTTCACATTAGCATTTTTTTTTCGCGCTAGTTATGCCAGTGTCCTTATGATGTTTGAGAGCATTCAGTATCAAGTGGATATGTTAGAATTGAGCCTCCTGAACCCCAGATACGTTCGGCGCATCCAGGTGGTTTAATACTGGTAGACTCATCTCTTCACCAAAATTGCAAGACAAACTCACCTGACACGACCACTCAGATGGCAAGTGTCATGCCACTGACTCGATCGAAGAAGAAGTGTTAGAAAATCTCATTGGCTACATATATCACACACTCGGTAGAAAATCCTGTTCAAATGCAAGTTTTTACGAAGTGACGTGAGCATCCAACTTGCAGCTCTCCCAACGGGCTGCATTATCATATTACAAGAACAAGTGCTACTGTTTCAGTTTATAAAACACACTCTGCACACTGACTGTTTAGATTTAGCATGTTTTGTACTTTGCATTCTAGATGTTTCCAGTGTTTCTTGGTTGTATGCTGTTTTTATACAATGTGTTACAAAAATACAAATAAACATTTAAGGGGATGGTTTAGACTATCAAACTGAACAACTTTCACTGTGAAACCAATATCGAAAACGAGAAAAAAATAAGGATGTTCTCTACTCGAGCTAAATGTATGGGACAGCAGATTTTTTTTTACGATTTTGATGTTGGTACTTTAGTGAAAGTTGTTCAGTTTGAGGGTCTAAACAACCCCCTTAAAAGTTTTTAATGTTCATTTTTACTTAAGTAACACCTTGTATTGGACTAGATTTTGCCCTCGACTTCAGCTGCGTTGATTTTTAAAATTGTATGGAAAATGGCTTCCGAATTCGTTCAGCCGTTTATGCGCGGTTTAATAACAAACATAGTCACAAACTTTCATACTTTACGACCCGGTTGGTTTAATGGTAAACACACCAAACCTGGATCCTGAGTTTGAATCCAGGTTCAGTCACGGGTGTTGTATAGGGTCTTTCTCTTATATGCTGACACTTTTTAAGGGGATGATCAGACCGTCATACTGAACAACCTTCTCTATGGCACCAACATCGAATCGCGAAAAAAAATCTGCTGTTCCATACAAAACTGCAAACCTACTTGAGCCAAATGTATAGGATAGCTGATTTTATTTTTCGCGATTTCGATGTTGGTCCTATAGAGAAAGTTGTTCAGTTTGATGGTCTGATCATCTCCTTACAAAAGTGTCAACATATTAAGAAGGACCCTGTATATGAATCTAGGAGCGTGTCATTTTTCTGTTTCTTTCTTCGGTTATAATGTTCGTGCCGTTGGTGCATGGTTTCCATAGTCAAAATCTTACTGGCGTTTTTTGTCTGCGGTTTCGCCCCGTAAAATTATAATATCGAAAAAACTTTCCACATCCTCTGTAAGATCTATATTCAGCGGTTTAGGTTGTGCGTTGTCTGTCAGTCAGTCAGGCATTCAGTCACGGAGCTGATTTATAAGTAAAGATAGATGTTATACTAGTAGGGTAGGATGTAAAAGAATTTCTTTTATAAAAGCGATGTACGATTTTTCTGTTCCTAAATATCTTTGTACACCACTGGCTTTTCGGTGAAGGAAAACATCGTGTGGAAACCTGCATGCTTCATTTTCAAGGCATGTATTATACCCACTGTCCATTATAAGTGGAGACGGGCTCACCACCCGTCACACTGGACAGAGTTTCAATACTACTAGTGAAACGTGGATGTTCTGAGGTTTCAGAATATCTCTAACTACCCCCTCGAGGAATATAGTCGTGAGCATATGCTTATGCTTATGCTAAATATGTTTTGTGCTAAAAACCTAAATTAAAATCCAAAGAGTAAGTAGAAAGACACAAAATTGTTCTATAGGTATAAGATAATTATTATTCAATTCCCACATGTGCTAACCCAGCTCTTTTTACTTAAAATAATAACCAAAGATAAGCTTAAACACATTGCCATAAAGTTCAATTTAAAGTTGTAGCTTACCCAAGGTCCCGAGAAAAGTAAACACAGTCAGATCGCGTCCACTCGCTCTATATGCAAAGTGAATCTTCTTGCTGTAGGATTATATTACATTTTCCCATAACAATATTCTGTATTTAGTACTCTTTGTACATAATAAACACTTTTGTACGGATATTCTTTTGAAGAGGTTCGGAAATATTCAATTTGAAATGGATATTGCTATTCGAAGGAAAGTTCTGGGTTTTTTGCTTACAACATAAATTGTATAAGACTATAGATAAAACAAAATTGTTTTAGTTTTAAGTGATACGGTTTTTCATCAGGTCGATATATTAAAAACCGCTGGTACAGTCAACAGCAAAAGTCAATGAACTTTGGCGAAATTCAAAATGAAATTATTTTTTACAAAGTGGTAGATGCAATGTCAAAGATAGTTAAATGAACTTCACTTAAAGCTGATAACGAAATTACTAGTTCAAATATTTTATTAGTAAACAATTTCGAAAGTTACTTTTGTCATCATTTATATTTCATGCTGTACAAGAATGATCTGACCAACATTCAGTATTTCGAAAAGCTGTAATCATACACAAGTGTAATTGATAGCATGCTTCTGAAAACTGAAAACATTTTTTTTACTATGAATCTGACATAAATATCTCGAAAAAAACCAGCTGTTCCACACATTTGAGTCGAGTAGTTCAAACAGTTTTGTATCAGTTGTTTGAAACATCAGAGTTTATATGTATCTGTATCATTATATAGCTGGAAATGGGAGGAAACACCAACAATAATGATGACAAACGATACGCAGAAGCATAATAATTGAAAGATTTACACAGAAATACTACTACAAATTGAGTTTCAGGTATGTTATTATGTTTGAAATATGGACGTGTGGGCTAAGTGCTTATTCGCGTGAGGTGCCTATATCTTGCAACATTTTTATTTTCTATTATTTTTGGAACCTAGCCCTTCAAAACTAGAAAACGTATATTTAGAATTTTCGTTAACATAGCACAGCATATGCTCGTCATTATATTCCCCGAGTAACATCCACGTTTCACTTGTAGTACCAAAACCGAATTTTCGTTAAACGTAATTAAATTCTTAAAATGACCTATTGTATACCTACCTAATTATTTCATTTAATCAAATCAGCTTACATCAAACCCATTACTGGCAGCCTCTCTTTTATTTCAGCATTTCTCACGAATATGTGCTAATCAGATCCAATGCGAACCCGTCACCCTCATAATGTCATCGAACCAACGTGCTGCTGGGATTTTTGATGATCATTCTTAATAAATAAAGTATACCACATAAATTTACAATGCAAAAACAAAGAAAAACATTACCTGTGAGTAGGAAAAACAAATCCATCAGTTTATAAATCGAATTTTACAAGTTACTTCGGGTATAGACCCACCATTCATTCCCACTGTAACTCTTGTAAATCAAGATCAACACCGGTGACCACTCACATCACTAGACAATGAAGTCCAGCGAGCCCAGGGGATAGCTCTAATCTGTCTTGGAACCTGCAACGAACTCCTAAAAGTTCATTGTATTTCACCTGCGGGCGTCTTGTGTAAACTGAGAGAACTCAACGGCGGCGACATCGTAGACCCACGGGACTGAAGACTGACGTCTAGGTACAGGCTAGACAAATACTAGAGAGACAAGCACTATAAAGTTTGCCGTGTTTTTTTATAAAAGACTGGCGGTGCCTGTGACTTCAAACGTACAGACAACTACACGATATGACAGTATATTTAGTATAAGTAAGAATCCGTTCAGAGGATATCTGTTCAGGTGCCACAGAGCGCACTGAAATAACGTACCCTCCCTCATAATCCTGCACACACATACATAAACTAATGACCGTAATATCTTTCGGGGTAGTCAGAAACATTGCTACAACCACCAACTTTCTGTTTAATAATATAGCTGTAGCAATGCTGACATTTAGCAATTTAAGTTTCAGGATGGAATGACGTATCAAATGGTGAGAGGTGGCCTCACAGTCCTTTCTGTCCTTAATCTGATGAAACGAGAAACCGATCAACAGATAATGATTGGAGAGCATATTGACTCTAGTCACACGGTGAGGGCATAAGATATGCCGATGATGTTCGGGAATAGTTGCCGCTTCCTAGAACGACACTATACGAAATCGGAACCCATATCAAATCGAATTTAATTTGCAGGATCGTAAGCATCATCAGCCTGTATACATCTGCTCACAGGTCTACCCTCAAGGAGGGTCTACAAGTGTCAGTCCACCAAGCGTGACCAATACAGATGGTAAGCATATTTAATGTTAAAAAGGTAGGATGGGATGGGACTGAGGGGAGTGTTGGTGATGACGTCACACGGCGCCGATAGTTAACCCGTGTCTCGACACGACACGGCTAATTGATATAAAGTGACTTCACAGCACGTTACCAGCAGTTCGTTCATTAGTTATGTTAACTTTCATGACAGCTCAGATTCAAGCCGATTGTTTTGTAAATTAATTGTGTCGTTTAATATCTTTGTTTGTTTTGAGGAAGTATACTTTAAGACAAGCTGGTATTCAAATTGAAGCAGTTAATATGGAATACATCATCATCAGGGGAATATTGGCACAATTTGTACAAGGCGGCACTAAGGTGGAGTATGGACACGTTAGTCCGTACTCCACTTAGTTTGTCTGCAACGACTACTGTACGAAGGTGCCCCCTTGTACGAATCGTGCCAATCTTCCCCTAAAATTTGCCTTTTTGGCCAATCAAGTAATTCCACGCCATTTTATTACGTCCTTTCACCAAGGGGGCAACAGTTCTATCGCCACCCAGGCCAACTCGAACCAATGAGTTTTTAGAAACGTATCTACAATTTATAACACCACTGTGATTTTACGGTGAAGGAAAAAATTCTGTGAAAACCGATGTGCTTCAATTTAAGGCTTATATTCTAATAGTTAAAAGTAGCGACGATCTCAGTACCTCACTCGACAGAATTTGTGTCACAACTAGTTAAATGTGGATATTCAAAATATGTTAATTCTAAAAAATAACTTCGTCTATCATCTGGGCAAATACAGTACTCGTATTAGGGCGCGTTTTCCCTGAAGCGGAGCAGAGCTTAGATGTATAAAATCAACCAAAAGCTTGTATCTGTCAAGCGGAGTCATACTAGGAAAATTGACAAATTCAATGGTTGATTTTCGCTTCAGTGGCAATACACCATAGCTTGCTTGATAGGTTCATAAGTAAATTGAAGCTATTATATTGGTTTATTTTTACTCGCTTACAGCAGAGCTTCGCTACCTTGCATAGCTCTGTCGGAAAAGCAGCTTTAAGCATACGCTGTGCTATGTTAACATTAGTCTAAGGCCTTCATTTAAAAGCCAGACATTGCGGACGCAGAGCCCCCCTCCCTGGCCCTCGTGATGGAAAGTTTAAAATTATTTAATTTAACTATAACAAAGTTACTGCCGGGACTCTGCATTCAAACTGCCGGTGCCTTTATCTGCTGGTTAATTTTGTTAAGTGAGAAAGTTTTGTTTCTAAGAAGAATAAAAGTGAAGTTTGAACTGTAAAGTGAAGTGGCAAATGAATGTAAAAGTTTGTGACGATTTTAGGATATAACGATGTTTTTGCCTCAATCGCGTGTAAACGGCTGAACGGATTTGGATGAAACTTACTTATTGTGGATCCGAAGTGGGTCTTGACGGACGACAACAAAACATGCCATTCCTATCGTTTTTGTGCTGTATCAGTCCAATTCTGCATTCATTTCTTTTATTTGCATCCTTGGTACCTCGTGTCCGTAAGAGCTCTATCGGAGAGCTGTAGATGATTGGTGACAGAATGAGACCTCCCCTACTTGGCAGATTTACTGAATTATATGTCTTGGGTATGCGGTAGATCTTGGTAGGGAAATAGTTTGCCTACTCTTGAAAAATAAATATTTGATTTGATTTGGGTTTTTAATTAAAAAAATTATTAAATGTTGTATTCTACTAACATAGTTTATGAGTACTCCAATGCCTACTAACATTTTTTTTTTGTATTTGTGCGGACTGTTTGTATTTCAGAAAAAATTTTTTTTTTTATTGTACCCCCGAAAACACGAAAATTCTCGTCTATCCCATGGTGTGGATATCGTTGGATAGGTCTTTAAAAAATATTGTGGGTGTGGGAAAATCATTAAGCTTTAAAGTGAAAATTTTTGTTAGAATCAAGTGTCGTCGTCGTCGTCCCTGCGCGTGGCCCGACATGCACTTGGCCGGTTTTTTTATACTATTACTAGTGACCACAACACTCTCTTTCTCTTCAATAAACACAAAGTACCTACTACTAAGTAAGTCAACATAATTTTTCATTAGTTACAGTTTTGCAATTTGAATCTTATTTGTTATTAATTCGATTGCAGAATAAAACTATACCACAGTATAAGAAAGAGTATCTAGTACTACATATCTATACTGAACTTGTAATATGATTAAGGAAAACTTAAGGGCAATATAACTAGGTCACTGACCTTCAGGCCAACGACCTCTATTTATTACTTTTTTCATTTCTCTCATATTAGCGTTGTAAACACAATATTTAGCTAAGAGAATTTCTAATAAAGTTGAATTGGTTTACAAATAGAATAACAAATAGTTATATACGGTTCGTGTATTTGAAAAATTTAATAAAAAATATGAGTTAAATGAAATGAAAACATCTTTCAAATTTATTTTGATTCCAAATGAAAGAAAAAATCTTATTAGTATTTAAAATTGTAGTATTGATATTTTAATCAATCTTTTAAGGCTGAAGGTGAAAGACCGAAACGCAATAGCCGAAAACGGAATGTATGAAAGCTTTAGCGCAGACGGTGCAGCCGCGCTGTTATTTCATACATTTCCCATACGAGTCATACACTAAAGGATAAGGTTTCTAATGTAGTACGGGAAGGGTACCCCCTATAATCATTTAACACGTATATTACCATGTGCCAATATAACTTGTAAATATATTCGAGCTACGAATTTGCTACGCAAGCTACGGCGTAGTAATCAAGCTACGCAACGATTTCAGCTTCTCAAACTGTGGGAGCATTGAACTCTGTTGGTTTGCAAGTCATGGCCGAAACATTAATATCACTAACGATGAAATATAGCAGGAAACTTTGTTGTTAGCAATCATAGTACCTGCCATTAAGTTTTAATACAAATTATGGGTATAAACATACTTAACTACTAATTACTTCAGATCATCAAACTGAACACTAAATTGAAATCAAATAAAAATTTTATTATATTATTATATTAATAACTTTCAACAACTATGAAATCACAAGAAAGAAAAGCGGCTGTTCCATACATTTCGGTCGAGTCGCCATTGACGTTTTCCATGGAACAGCAGATTCTTTTATCGCGATTATAATATTGGTCCTATAGTGAAAGTTGTTCAGTTTGATGGTCTGAAGCACCCTCCTAAAGCACGTAACGCATTTAAGTTTATACCCTGTATACGAGGATGTCGTACCAGGCGACTACTGCATAAGGTTTCGGTTTTGCTATGCGCAAAAAGGTTGTCATTTCTAACCTTTTTGTGCGACCGACCACAAGTTCCTTACCAGTAGACATCTTAAGAAAAAAACATTCAAAGTGATATTTCATCCGACTCCATTAAACCACAGTACATCAGCACAGATTTAAAAGCGGCAGTTGCTCAACAAAAAAAAAACGAAAATATTGTCGTGAGGCCGTCATTAAGGCTATTTTCATAATCTCCCTGCCGCTGGAAGAACAACTTTATTACCGCGCTTTACGTGCCGAATTTGCATGACAATGGCTGGAGGTTCTAATTTAATTTATTATGAGACTCCGTGATGGTATTTCTGGGTTGGTAAGAACGTGCATTGTGTGACGGGACGATCATTTAGTATCTATCTTGTGAGAAAAGAAGAATGGAGGATGCGCCCGTAATTTTGGTCTCAGTTTTAGAGGGACGGTATATTTAATGAAACTATGTAATATGTGTAGAGTACAATATCACTAACAAAAAAGTTTATTGGTTGTATCCTGTAAAAGTTGTAGGAAAGGTCTTTCTCATTATGATGTCTCTATCTTTTTGAATAAAACGTGTAAACCTCATAACCTTTCTTTTCAGATAGTTCATTCAATCTTCTTCTTTTTAGTATAAGCATCATAGCATATGCTCACGACTATATTCCCCGAGTCAGAGATATTCTGAAACCACAGAACATCCACGTTTCACTAGTACTGAAAATCTGTCCAGTGTGACGGGGAGTGAGCCCGTCGCCACTTGTAATTGGACAGTGGGTACAATACATGCCTCGAAATTGAAGCATGCAGGTTTCCTCACGATGTTTTCCTTCACCGAAAAGCCAATGGCGTTACAAATCGTACATAAATTCCGAAAAACCATTTGGTACGAGTCGGCCTGGACGGGGATCGAACCATCGCCTCCTGCAAGGCAGGCAAGGTTACTCGCCACTGCACCACCACAGCTAAATCTTAGTCTTCTTTTTAGTCATGGTTTAAATTTAAAAAAAAATTCACGATAATCGTATGATTATTATGATAATTGAAGAAAACGAAAATTAATAATGAATGTTTTTAAGTCGAAAGTCAAAGATCATTTGCTTGACTTTATGTGTAAGTATATTTATACACTCATTGCCATTTCTTTATTTTGAACTACACCGTCTACCTATTTCATCGATTTTTAATTTCTCTACCCTAAGGTTGTCTGGAAGAAATCGCGTTTTAGCGATAAGACCGCCTAATTTGTACCTACTTTCAATTCTTTATCTGTATTCAAATGTATGTTCTGTTTTGGTGTGCAATAAAGTATAATTGAATTGAATTGCATTGAATAATATGAGCATATGAGTGCAGTGACGTGAGTTCAATTAAATCAAAATACATTCCGTAACGATCAAAAATACCTGATTGATAAACGTAGTACTTACTTATTCTAAAATAGCTGTCGTGGTTGCGTTTTGTTACTGGCTCATGTAGTAGCGCTTGGTCCAATACGCAGTTACTTCATACACATTTCGTTAAACAAGCATTTCGTCAAAGTACAGGTGGAAAAAAATGCACTGTAAAGATTATAACTGGCCCAATTTACGTTTTACTTTTGAATCCCTGCTTTTAGAGATGTGATTCTTGTTTTTAAAATAATTATAACAAGACACCTGTATGAGGCTTTTAGTTTTTGTAAAAAGTCTAGGTTCGATTTTGCCACTATTCTTTGGGATATGAATAAATAGAGGATTGAACGCATTGAGCACGCATGGATTAACGACTATACACCCTCCTTGATGGTAGGCCTATGCTCTGCAGTGGTACATGTATGGGATAATTATGACTGTAAAAATTACAAGACAATTATAAAACTACAAACATTTTTACAACAGAAGAAAGGAAGGCTTGAAACGATTTTCACAACAACCTTTTTTATCCGTATTCACAGGGAATCTAACATGAAATCCATTCACAGCACTCCCGTGACCCGAAAAATGTAACTCCGCCGCGTGGATATGTTATTGATGTGAAGAAACCTTACTATTTATTGGGTAAACTATTCCTTTGACGACTTCGGGGCTTGAGCTGGTTTAAGGCGTGGTTGTATCTAGCTTTCACCCCCGTTGAACTCCTTTAGAGGCTTATTTTTGAAATATCCCTTCTTATTCCTTTCACGTTTTTATTTTCAGTGGTTTAGGCTGTGCGCGTTATCATTATCAGTCAGTCAAGGAACTGTTTTATAATTTTTTTTGTTGATTGATAATGTTTTTTAATTCTGACAACTAGTCTTACTTTTGAAATAAATTGCTCATCAGTTTTGACACGCTGCGTGGTTTGAGCGTGGTTCCCGCTTAGAATGAACCACCTGAATTCTTCCTATGGGTATTGTAGGACGCACCCTAATAAAAACATAGTTTCTTATAGTATAACGTCCAGGGTATGGACATTTTGACCTCACCCCTCTCCTTGGAACGATAGTAAACGATAGTACGCAGTAGTGTATTCTTCTCTCATTCACAATCATTCAGAATACATGTGCTAACTCCTTCTTGTAAGAGCGAACCCGTTCGTATGAAGTGTCCTGTGTGTGTCCAAACCATAGTCGACAAATCATCGCCTATTTTGCAAGGAGCCTAAAGAAAAGGTGAAGGGGTATTCGATTAGAAGGGACGTATTGTGTCGAGTTGTCGAAGTGTTTGGACACGTACGAGTGTGTGCTTGTGGTACAATACCGTAATGTAGCGGTCACTTTGTAAGGCTAAGAATAAGATTAGTCAAGAGCTTTAGCTGATCTTTACTATTTTACTTTGCGGTCAATGTTGTAGGTATATCTAGCTTTGTATTATGTGTATTTTTTTTGTATCCTATGTATATTTTGTATAAAAGATGCCGCTGCAGCTGCTTCTCTACAATAATACTTTACCATGCGGTACTTACACGGTGAGATAAAAAAGTTACTTTTAAAGTTGTCTAGAGGATACTCTTTTTGAATGAATGATTTGATTGATTAAATAAAAATAAGTTCAAGGTCAACTGGAAGTGGCAAGTGCACTAATAACTGAGCTATCGGGGCGTCTTCATTTTATTATCCAACAAAACACGTAATTCCTTACAAAAAAAATTATTAATGTAAAATCCAGGTTAATATTTTAAGCCGATTTCTGTGATAATAATATTATAAAAGGTGGAGATAAAAACGTTCGTAAAAAAATTTTACAATATAAGTAATGACGTAGAAATGACGCGGAGGCGGCAGGTGACCGGAAATGTCAATAAAATTGAGCCCCGAGCCGACGGGAAACTGAAAATTGAATAGTAAGGGATATCCTGATAAAGAAAATGGCACCTGCTGAAATTTTATGTACCTACCCACTGTGATATACGAACTGTAAGCTTACCATGAGTTTTCATTGTACTTTACCACTGTAGTTACGTCGCCAATTTTGTGTGGCAAAAATTAGTTCTCAACATATGCACTAGGAGCGCTGTATCAAATTCAATACAAAATTGGCGACGTTACTAAAGTAGTAAAGTACAATGAAAACTCATGGTAGGCCTACTGGTTAGTATGGTTGTTACCACACCATTTTCTGCCAAACAAAGATCCTAGGTTAAAATTGCCTTTCTGTTTTTGTTGTTATAATATATTGGCTTAAATTTGGGGTCAGGATTAAAGTATGGTTTTAAGTAGCCCAAAATACTATAAGATATCAATGAGCAAAACCCAATAGAAAGACACAGGTGTCGTGAGTGGAGACTGTTTTACTAATCTATGAGCAGAAACTCGAAACTCAAACGTAAACTCGAACGAGAGATGTCAGATTTGCCTTTCGAATTTGAAATCTCACTATAAACTTTTAAAAGGTTCTTTGCAATCAAGTTTTTAAATAATTTTATATATCTTGTAGATCCCACTGCAGGGCCAATTCCTCTTATCATCAAAGATTAAGAGAGAGTAGACCATACTCATATATATTCCCATGAATCAATAAATAAAACTGAGCTTACTTCTAGCACTTACAAACTTTTCAAATAACAAAAAAAAATTTCAATGAAAGATAAATTTCTGACGTCATTTGTTAATGGCGTCGAAGAGTGTTACGTTGTATAGAAGATGCAGCCAAAAACTCTACAACACCATCAACAATTCATCATTAGCCTGCATCCCACTGTAGGACACAGCCCTACACTCAGGGAGGGAGTGTGGGTGTCAGTCCACCACGCGTGTCCAATGCGGATAGATAGACTTCCGATATGCATCCGAATTTCTTCTTCAGCGTATGCAGGTTTCCTCACGATGTTTTCGTTCACCGTTTAAGATCAGTCGGTATTATTTCCATAAATAAGATAAACGTATTGCATGTCATCCGTGCGTTATCACCAAAAACAAGCATGTATTACCAAATAAAAAGTAACAATAGATTTGCAAGATTGATAAATTGTCAACAAGTAACGATCGACAAGAAGGCTTTTCGCTTGATACCATTCCTTTGTCCGCGAACAAACAAACTTTGCCTATCTGCTCCCCTCCTCGCCCAATATAGCTGAGAGCCTTTTTATCTGATCACAACAAACTTGAAAAGAAAACTAGCTTTTGTACAATGGGTTTAGTGAAAAAAACAGGGATGAGAGATGACGAAGCGTTTAGATAGATTGAACTACTTAAGGACAACATCTTGGGAGATAGACTTGTGTATAGTCTTTTTTAATACGCGATCTGTTTTGGGGGATGATCAGAATATCAAACTTACCACGTTTTCTATGAGACCTGTTGGTCTAGTTGAAAAAAAAAATCTACTGTTTCACACCTTCTGGTCGAGTGGGTTTGCAGTTTTCTATTGAACAGCTGATGTTTTTTTCGTTTTTTCTACATCGATCCCATACAGACAGTTGTTCAGTTTGATGGTCTGATCATCCCATTAAAATAGTATCAGCTAATTTAGCTAGACCTTATATAATGCGTATCGTTCGCAAATGAAAAGGGAACCTGTTAGAACGAATAAAAAGTATTTCTCGACGAAGCATGTTGCTGATACGGATATTTTGCTTACATGCATTGTTATGCAGATTTCAAGCTTGTTATTTCTTATGCATTTAATTACAAATAAACACTTTAAAAATTCACAAAGTTTATTTCCACAAAATACTACTACAAAACCACACACTGTATTTACAAACAATATTATGAGTCAGTTAATTGAAATAAAATTAATAACTGATTGATTTCAGAGTCTATAAATTACTGAAACCCTCTTTTGAGTAGCATAAGTTACTAGTTCCAGAAGTAAAGCCTCGCTAAACCTCCATCAAAGATAAGACCCAAACAGTGTCGTCGTCCGACCTAAATAATCTGGGACCTAGTTTTATAAAATATCAGCTAAAGCTGTACTCCAAGTTTATATTAAAGGCATGGAGATTAATACCCTGCTGACCGCATCCCCCTCGACTCTGACGTCGGCTAGAGTCCAACCGGTCGGTCCAAGCTTCAGTTTCGGCTAAATACTCGTATGGTTAAATTAGTAACGAACATTGTTGACTTTGACAGCTGATTTTTTTTTGCTCTGATTGGTTTGCTCCCATAGTAAAAGCTGTTCAGTTTGATGGGTAGTCCCCCTGTACACGTAGCAATGTTTCTCCTATGTCTACTGCCGCTCATTGTCGTACATACGTCGACGTTCACGTACGACCGCACGCTGCGCGTGTAAGGGTGTACCGGCCACCGCGAGTTTGTATGAAATTGTTTCTCTGTATCAACTCGGTACTATAGTGTCATGTTAACTCCAAACATAATCTGACAAGGTAACTAAAGTTTACAAGACATGGCCTAGATAGCGAATAGTCTTATGTCAGATCGTAAACAGAAATAAAACAAGTTTCTAAGACAAGGTATTTACCTGCGTAAAATGAACGTTAGTTATTAGTTACTGTTTTTCGAAAGTTTAGTAATAAAGTTTAGTAAAAATTTTATAACATGTGGGGTCCGACAGCAGAGTACTGGGGTAAATGCTGTGGTTATGATGGCCTGGTAGAAGGAGCTCTTGGCTAAAGAATCTTTGTGATAGCTCAGTAAGGACAACACCTTCTTGTTCAGGACTGAGTCTGAATATGACGGTTTTCACACACGCTGAAATCAGCAGTATCATATTACCTTAAACAGTACGAAGTTTGTGTATTTATTCGGTCATAAAAACGATTCAAAAATGTCACTTCAGGAATTATCTTGATAATTAGGGCTATTATAGTCTCCTTTCTATCTTTTTTAAGTCATCGGTTTAGTGGGCAACAGGGCGTCCTATACCTACTACGCCTGCCTGTTGCGAATGTCAGTTCTTCGACAGATATGACCAGCCCATTGCCACTTCAGCTTGCTAGGTTTCTGAGCTATGTCAATCACTTTAGAGTTTTGTGATGCGCCTTGGGAGAGACCTATGTTCAGCAGTGGACGATGATAGGCTGATGATGATGATGAAGATGAATCCGCCACGTACGCTCAGTGTTTTCTCAAAAACAGACATACAAATTTATTGATAATAATAATTCGTTAATGTCTACACAAGTATCAAAACGGTGTAACCATGAGTCCGTCACCAAAACAAGTAGTCGGCACAAGCTTTGTCAATCATAATACAACAGCCGTTAATCAGTAACATGCTTCGTCAAAAACTTAAATAAACAGACAGAGATCCGCAACATGCTTCGTCAACTTACCAAACTAAAATCCACCTCACGCTTCAAAAAACAGCTTAAATGCCCTCCGCACCACGTATCGCACCTAGCTCAAAGGAACTCATTACACTAGCAGCATTCCCGCGTGTTTTCTCCACGATTATAATAATATTTTGTTTATCGTATCAAAATTTTATTATGATTCATAAAACTAAAATTTCGTTCCAATTGGTATTCAGATGTTCATAATATTATGTGTTCAGATTTTACTCAAACATTATTCAACGGCAATATCGAAATATTTTGTTGATTTACCACAAGATACGTAGAAGGAAATCAAATGCTTTTTTATAAGGAAAAAGTAGATTCCATTGACTTTTTGATATTTCCTTATTTTTATATTGCCTGCTAGCAGGCTGGATACACGTGTACCTACTAAAGAATATATAACGATGATAAGAACTATTCTAAGAAAACTGTATTCATATCTTCGACTAATTATTATAAGGACTAGCCTTGCGGTAGCTTTTCCCCTCTGCCACGGTATAAGCACAATTGATCTTGTGCATTTACATTCAATTTTACAGCTTATCACTAAACGAGACAGCCTATAATTGCGAAATAATAACTTCGAACTTAGAACGTTTGGGGTTCACACAAGACTACTTTTCATGATTTTTAACATTCAAAATTAGAATTTAAAGTTATGGGGAATAAAATCCAAAGTTGCGGATTTCATGTTACCTCGCCCCCCGCAAAAAGTGGCAGAAATGTTTGTTAGTAGAATTACACGCGTAACCAGTCCACATATAAATAGTCAAAGATTCATATGCATAAGCATATGCTCACGATTATATTCCCTGAAGGCGTAGTCAGAGATATTCTGAAACCTCAGAACATCCAAATTTCACTAGTAGTTCCGAAACTCTGTCCAGTGTGACGGGGAGTGAGCCGACTGACAGGGACTGGATAGTGGATACAATACATGCCTCGAAATTGAAGCATGCAGGATTCCTCACGATGTTTTCCTTCACCGAAAAGCCAGTGTTACCAATTACAAATAGTACATTAATTCCGAAAAACTCATAGGTAAGAGTCGACTTGCACGGGAATCGAACCATCGTCTCCTGCGTGGCATGCAAGGTTACTCGCCACTGGACCACCAAGGCATAACTGTATTTTTACCTATAAATAATTTATATTCTAACAGACAACGTTTTTAGGGCTAGCCACTTTATCACCACAACACCATCCTGAAACCTTAAAAATACGAATGTTTATGTACCTTTGTCTATGCGGATACAAGACACCAGATTTGCAACCTGAATGCGAACTCCCAAACTACACTGGCCGATCTAGGACAACATTGGTGAACCACGATGACGTCCAATAGATGTGTTGTTTACAACACGAAGTTGGTACCACGGTGCATCTATGCCATATGCTTATATTGACTTGACGAAAACTATATGAAAATACTCTTTAAAAAGTGGATAAAACTAAATGAATTTCCAATGTAATAATAATAAGAAAGTTACTTAAAGTTAGCTAGAGAATTAACATAATATCTTCCACAGATATCAACTTATAATAGTTGGTTTCAACAAGTAAAAGCACATCAATTTCTCTACTCTAGCATTTGGAAATGAGCACCAAATTCGAGGTCGTTGGTATTGAGTAATGCCGGATTAGTTTGTAAATGTATTTGCAGTATAATATATCCATTGAATGGAATGAGACAGGTTTGTAAAGTCAATAGAGTTTAAGTAGGTACACTGATAAAAAAATGCTACGTAAACGTAGCCCGTCGCAGCTTATGTACCACGTAGCTTACGACGGCCCGATAGCACAGTCGGTAGTGAACCTGCCTGCTGTGCGAGGGTCGCGAGTTCGAATCCCGTAAGGGACAAATATTTGTATGATGAATATGAATATATTTTCCCGAGTCATGGATGTTTGTATCTATATATGTATTCTATATCATTGTCTAGTCATCATAATACAAGTCCAGGCTAGATTCTGGTACTTTAAATGTGACTAGATAATTTGTGTGACAATGTTAAAAAAAGCTTACGACACGATACTGATTACGAGTGATGCATCAGTATTTAAGTTGTGTCGTACTTCATTGTGAAGTACGACACAACTTAAATACTGATGCAACACTCGTAATCAGTATCACGTCGTAAGCTACGTGGTACGTAAGCTGCGACGGGCTACGTATACGTAGCATTTTTTTCTCAGTGTAGGGTTCTTATCTATTAGCTGATAGTTTTTTAAGGTCCCGTAGTCAAAAGAGAAAGTTACTTATATTTTCTATTTGTCTATCTGTCGTAGGCATTTGAGCTTATAAGGTATTATTTTTCCATTCTAATCTTTCAATCCAATTCGTGATCAAAAACGTATGTAACAAAACATAGTCAACAAAAGGCTAAAAAAGCATGACCGTCTTAAGGCTGATGTTCATAAAATCTGTCCCCCGAGGGCCATCTTAACAGGAAAACGGTATTTCGGCTGGATGGAATAGCTTCTAATATATCCTCCCTGACAAATATCATAGCCATTAGGCGGTCACGTTTTCAATAACATTACGTAAAATGCACACTTACTATGATTCCTTGCTGTTCATAAAGGATTTCCCTGAAGATCTCGTAAAGTATGAATTGTCATTTATTGGATGTAGTTATACAGTAGTGCAGGTGAAGTATAGAACACTTTTTTGCTTCTCGTGGGTGTTGTATGAGGCGATTAAGGAGTTTTTTCTACCACTCATCTTCTTCTTATCGAGTGGGCAAGCCCTGGTGTCAGAGTTTTTTCAGACCGCCTTTCGGCCTCTGACGTGGTTTTTATGTAACGACTACTACCACGAGAGATAGTAGTAGTACGGCTTAACGTGCCATCCGAAACACGGAATCATCATTCTTTCTTTCCACCACTCATTAACATATTCTATACTATAGTGTAAGTGACAGCTTAGCAAATATTGAAACGGTGAATTCAGACCAACAAAATTAACAACTTTCATTATGGATCCGCGAAACGCGAAAAAAAAATCTGCTGTCCCACACACATGAGTCGGGTAGGTACATCAGTTTTGTATTAAACAGCAGATTTTTTTTTTGCGTTTCCTGAGGCTCCATAATGAAAGTTGTTAATTTTGTTTGTTTAACAGTAGATACCATACACGTCCCTTAATTTAAGCATGCACGTTTCTTTACTATATGGAAAATGCTAAGGGCAGTAGCAGAAAATAAATAGCATCTCATATAATTACACCGTCTGTTAATAGTGGAACGAGCGAGCGGTCACCGTGCGTGTGTACCCGCCTAACGAGGAGGTGCGGGACTATTAGTAATGATCACATCGCTCACCGGGATCCTGCCAGTGTAATTGTTTAGTGTTTATCACGTTACATGGCGTTAGTTCATGCTGTCTTATGTTGCACGCCATTCAGTTAGATATCTTCATTTGCTGGACATAATACTGGATAGGCTCTTGAAGAAATTTGGAGAATAGGTCACTTTTCCGACTGTATACGTATTTGTCCAATCTGCCCTTCACACACACCCTGCCGACTAGAGTGCGAAAGAGACAACTGCAGCTCGGAATGATTTTATCTACATAAAATAGACGAAATCAGCATTTCGTATTCCCCTGTTTCCTCTTCCAAAACAAAACCGATTTTAATAATTATTTCTAGAATGATATATGGTGTAAGTATGACAGCCTAGCAAATACTGAAACGGTGAATTCAGACCATCAAACTGAACAACTTTCACTATGGAGCCAACTTCGAAATCGCGAAAAAAATCGTCTGTTCCATACAAAACTGCAGTACCGACTCGACTAAAATGTATGGGACAACTGATTTTTTTTCGCGATTTCGAAGTTGGCTCTATACTTAAAGTTGTTCAGTGTTGGTCTGAAGCACCACTTTAAGTATTGCTACGGTGTTTTGTTCTACCCTGTATTTATTTCACAAGCAGTTCAAAAACTCTATCCAGTGAAACACGTCCAGACAAGGACACCATACACGCCTCGAAAATGATCCATGTAATAGTTAGGCATTTTCCCGAAGGTCCATAAGAAATGAAACCGTAATTTAACATTCTTCTATATTTTTCAACGATAATGTAATAATAAATGAATATTTTATGAGAAACACGAACTTGGCTTCGAATAAGATTAACAGGATAATAATACAATTTTATCTGCGGATCACGTGACGTTATTAAAACGAAATTACTGTTTTTTTTCATAAACTTTTTACTGTAAGGGCTTAGTACCTGGGCTGAGCTTTGCTTAGCGCCCCTGGAAAGTTGTGGCGAAAGTACCTAGAAATTATATTTTTAACACCCGACGCAAAAAGAGGGGTGTTATAAGTTTTTCACCAAAGTCTGTGTGTCTGTCTGTGGCATCGTAGCTCTCGAACGGGTTGACAGATTTCTATGCGGTTTTTTTAAATAGAAAGTTAATTTTAGCGACAGTGTTCTTAGCTTTGTTTCATGAAAATCGGTTCAGTAGTTTTCATGTTACTTTAAAAATTATGATGTAACGTTAAATTACAAATTTAAAAAACCCCCAGTGCCAAAAACAAACATTTAAAAAGTAAAAAATAATTCGGTCACCTATTATTTTTGATGTAAGCAAATGTATGTTTTACTTCGTAACTCTTTAAGATATTTTAGGTCAATTAATGTATAGGGGACCGCTACGAAATGACCACACATTTTTTTACAATCACTTGCGGTGGAATTATTACCCGACTGCGACAGAAGGAGGGTTATGTTTTTCGAGCGTATGTATGTATGTATGTATGTATGTATGTATATATGTTTGTATGTCTATTTCTTTGGCACGGACTACAGCCTAAACTGCTTGATGGATTTTGACGTTTGGAGTTTGACGTCATTAGGTTCGTAAAAATTGTGAGAGTGACATAGGCTATATTATTTTAATATGGCGACTGCGAAATAAAAAAGAGAAGGAAAATATATTTTTTTTTTCAATAAAATTACAATATGGGTATTAAATGAAAGCTAGTGATCTGAAGATTCCAAAAATATATATATTATGGTACTTTTGTGTTACCATTTCAAAACAAGACTAAAAAGTATGAAATAAACTAAATTATTAAGATAAAGGCGGGGACAAACTAATAACCAACCAAAAATCGTATGTGGGACACACGTTTGCGATACCTACCTAATAAGCTAATAACATTCAAATTATATTAGCTCAAATAAAGTTTTTATAAGTGATTATAGAGCTTGTTTTTCTCTTTTTAGTTAATAGGTTTTTAATGCAGTCGGGTTTTTTGTTTATCTTAATAATTTTTTTTCACTTTTTAAATGTTTGTTTTTGGCGTTGGGGGTTTTTGAATCGTGAGATTTGAAATCATGACCGAATGAATACACAAACTTCATACTTGTTCTTGAATCCACTGTGTGACTTTAAAAAAAATCGGACTCCAGTGTATGAATAGGCAATACGTACGACCGGATATAAATGGGCGTGGCCAGTGACATGAGGCATGAGGGGCATTCAGATACATTATCTGTTTATCCGGGGCAGGCGTGGGCATAAAGGTCAGCTGCTGGGTTTTTGCCGCGTGTCAACAAGATTAATTCGAAGCGATGCGAGACCGGGGTAAAAAGGGGGCGACTTAATTAAGCTTCGTGTAATAAACCCCGTTTATTTAGTCTTATCATTAACATGCAACTGGATACAGATGAGGGTATAATGTATTTTGGTGAAGATAAAAACATAAAAGTTGACCTTAATATGTCGACTGTTAAGATTTTTGAAATTTTAATTTAAGTTACACAAATATTACAACCAGAATCCTTTTTTGGGTGATCAGACATTTTAGACAACTGTCTGTTACCTTTTCAAGATATTATATTTGTCTGTAATATTTTATAAATAATTTAGTTACTTTTGGCAAATGAAGCAAGTTAATTTTATAAAAAATTTAAAAGAATTGTTACTAGAGAAATTTTACTATAATCTCGACGAATTCCTAAATGCATTAGGAAACACAAAATTTATCCATTAACAAAAATGTTGGAAACTCATTAATTTAATAATTATGTAGTTATAAAATCAACTACCTTAATATTTAACTAATAGCCTAACTTTGTGCCATGATTGTGATATCAACATTGTTTACCTACTTTTAAGAACTATGCTACGAGTATGTACCTACTATATTTATTTCTAATGATATTTATGCCCACATAAGTTACCTACTTATTTGTAATGTTCATAGTTGCTGTGCCCTACAGGGTCCATAATGATCTCATAGCTTATAAGTTAACACCTTGTTCTACGCTATGGAATGCAATAAAATATTGGGTATTGAGTATTGAGTAATAGGCTGTTTATTTTCCTAATTAATATAAAATAAGAAATTATTAGTGATATTAGACTGATGATATGATACTATAAAGAGAGTGGGAATAGAACAGTGGAAAGGGTCCCTAGATGTACGTAGTTAGATAAATTGGTAGATTAATTAAGAAGGGCGAGATCAAAATGTATCCGAAACCGACGAGCGTGTATAAAACGACTTATGACCGTGGAAGGGGTAAAAGAGGTGTGTCAGGATCCTTGGCTATTGGCGATCAATTTTTTCTGCCTACCCCAATGGGACACAGGCAATATTTAGATTTTAAGATGAAATTAAGGCACACACAGTAGTATCACAGTATAAGAAACAGTATCTAGTACTACATACAGTATGGACACTCCCCGTCTCCCAACAACTTTTTACTTCACCCCCTCTATTGCCCTCTGGTTAACTCTGCGCTTACCTCAAAGAGATTATACCTAATAGAGTGAGCCATACCAATTGTAAAGTGTCCACTTTTTTGACGTTTAGGTTTGAGTGTGTGGTGTCAAGTAGTATGGACAAAAGGCACCAAGTGACATATGGCCTTATGTTTACGGTCACTTTTCACACACACTAGCTCAAAAAAAAGTGGACAGCCGCATAAAGAAATATCTCTAGTTCCATCTCCTTCTACTATTAAAGGTACGTCATAAGACAAAAGAGACTAACTACAATCGTAAATTTATGCGGACTCTATGGAGATCCTTCCTCGTAGGGTTACCTGTAGCCTAGACTGACACAAATGACACGCTAGAATTTATGTTTTCGAAAAAAAGAGAATATAATATCAGGATAAAGGATAAAAACTCTTTTTGAATAGACAGGTATCAATGCGTTTTATTTATGAAAAAGTAATGTACCGCACGCAGCTAAAGTTGTTGTAGCCCTAGACTCCGTTTCGCATGTTCTGACAATCTTGTCAATCTCTGTTTTTTGTACGCAGTGTCCGGGGTGTGGTAGTATTAAGGCCCATTTTTTAAATGTTGAAGGGTTCTGGATAGAAATTCGTGCCAACGATACAAAGTTCCCTCGCAATCTTCAAAAGGATTGCTGTCATGTTTGTTTATACAGTATGTAAATTAACTAAAGGCAAACCTTTAAACCACGTACTTTACCCATCAACCTGAACACCTTTTACTATGGGAGCAATCAGCTGTTTCATACGTTTCGGTCGTGTAGGCATTGCAGTTTAGTATGGAATAGATGATTTTTTTTGCGCTGACATGTTTCCTCCCATAGTAAAAGTTGTTCAGGTTGATGGGTAGAGTACGTGGTGAGATTTTATACAGCTAAATCAAAGTAGCCAAGTATAAACAAAATTCTTATCAAAACCAAATAAAAAATGAATGAAGAGAGTAAATAAATCAAAAGAAAAAATGTCCAACCTAGATTCTAAAAAATTGCCTATCAAGATCAACAAGGTCACCGACCCCGCAGCACAATTACCTTCATGACTAATGAACTCATTTACAATGTCAGATGTCAGACCATTTTTTCCTCCGATCCAAGACTTTCTTTACGGCCGAGGAAATTCGTTCGTTTGAGGAAAAACCTCAGTGATAAATGTTCAACTTCCTGACCTGACACATGCCTAGTATTATATATTACATAGATAATTATAATAAAAATACATACAACAATAATTCATGCCTTTATCGCAGGGAGGTAGAATGAAAGTATAGCTAGCCACATGCCACGATTTCTATTCTATTCTATTCTATTCCTCGACCACACAGAGAAAACTATCTTGTCGATTTTACTGGTGTTTGTAATATACAGGGTTCAACTTAATCTGCTCACAATTTTTTAAGGGGTTGATCAGACCATCAAACTAAACAACTTTCTCTACGAAACCAACATAAAAATCGC
Organism: Agonopterix alstromeriana; assembly: GCA_963924505.1. Lineage (NCBI taxonomy): Eukaryota > Metazoa > Arthropoda > Insecta > Lepidoptera > Depressariidae > Agonopterix > Agonopterix alstromeriana. Next base: position 20,007,409 of record OZ004663.1, read on the forward strand.
GAATAAAAAATCTGCCGTCGTATACATTTGGCTCGAGTAGGTTTGCACTTTTGTATGGAACTGCAGATTTTTTGCGGTTTCGATGTTGGTACGATAGAGAAAGTTGTTCAGTGTGACGGTCCGATCATCCCCTTAAAAAGTATCAGCATATTAAGAAGGTCACAACTGGTCCTGGTTGCCACAACTATTCATTTTAGTAGACCTTGCTAAAAATGGATGGAACTAGTCTAATCCATATATTTTACTAGAGACCTAAACTCGAATTCGTGGCTCTGGCATGTGCGTTGCATGGGTGTTGCATGCGCTTATGTCTGTGAACAGCTTAAAAATATAACTTTTAAATAAAGTTAATCAGGTTACCCAAACATTTTTTCTCCATGCAATAAAAGGAAGTTTTAAGATGGTCTCAACACTATATATCCTTCTTATTATGCTAACACTTTTTTAAGGGGATGGTCAGACCGTCAAACATTTTTGTGATTTCGATGTTGGTTCCTTAGAGAAAGTTGTTCAGTTTGTTGGTCTGGTCCTGCTCTTACAAGTGTCAGCATTTTAGGAAGGACCCTGTATACCATGTTTATACTATAACATTCGAAAAGGTAGTTGGTAACTGAGAGAAACGTTTATGTCTGCTCCGAAGGGGATTACAATCGATATTCATGTATGTATGCATACTTACATTATTTTTGAATCACGCACGAACACACACAATACATCGTAGTGACGACAAAAGTATGTGCTAGTGTGTGTTAAACTTTATCGTTGCATAAATACATGAGTCAGTTTACTTTGGCCAGAGCATTATGCTCTCATATCAGTTCCTGAGCGCCATTAAAAGATCAAAAAGAATATCATAAAAGCTTTTAAAACTTCTTTGTAGAATGTGAGGTACATACATGTACTTGGTTCGAAAATTGAACAAAAAGCCAGCATTTATTTGCTTTTCCAGGTTAATGCTGAAGCTTTTGTATGAAATGCTGAAATGAATAAGACGCTTTTAAATGCAGTCACGATTGGAATTGAATTCATTTTGTTCATTAGTGGAAATTTGAGGTTAGCTCGGACAAGCTTCCTTGTTTTCGATCGGTTTTTTTTAGCATTGAATGCTTATTAAAATGTAGAAATAAGTGTAATGTAGAGAACAGATGTCTTTTCGTACGAACCTTCAGAAAAATAGTTGTGTGTTGTGAAAAATTAAAATTTTGCGGAGATTTTCGAATCCTTAGTCATACTTGATTTAATGTTCAACCATTGTTTAAATTGTGTACAGTCACCATCAGATATATCATAGCAAACAAGGTGGTCAAATATTTCTGAGCAGTGCTAATTTTCATTAAATTCCATACAGTAAATATTACCAATTATATCTAACCGTGTATTGGTGTCGTAAATATCAGAACAGCTAATTTTCAATAATTTCTTTACAATGTTATTTAATTTTGAAATGTACGAGTATTATAATTAGAATAAGGTCTTTTTTCCTAAACTGCTCAGATGTTTATGATCACCCTGACTGCGTAGATATATTTGATATTCTAGGCGTACAGATATTTTTATTGGTTATGTGTAAAGAAATTATTGACAATTAGAACTGCTTAGAACATTCACGTTTCACTAGTAGTACCGAAACTCTCCAGTCCAGTGTGACGGGGGGTGAGCCCGTTGCCACTTATAATGGACAGTGGGTACACAATACATGCCTCGAAATTGAAGCATGCAGGTTTCCCCACGATGTTTTTCCTTCACCGAAAAGCCAGTGGTATTACAAATCGTACATAAATTCCGAAAAACTCATTGGTACGAGTCGGCCTGGACGAGGATCGAACCATCGCCTCCTGCACGGCAGGCAAGGTTACTCGCCACTGGACCACCACGGCTTTTTGTTGGTGGATGTTCTGAGGTTTCAGAATATCTCTGGCTACCCCCTCGGGGAATATAGTCATGAGCATATGCTTTATGCTATGCATGTAGAACTGCTTAGAAATATTGGACCACCTTGTTTGATATATCTGATGGCAACTGTACATAAATTACGCTTGCAATTTAATTACATTGTAACTTTGTCAATTTAATTGTAACAAACTCTGAAAATGTTATAGGGGCTATTCACGTCTCTTGAAACGTTTAGTAATAAAAGCAAACAAGAACAAAAGACGCAAAATAATTAGAGACGCTTTTAAACAACTCGACGATATAATTAAGGATGATAAATATCAGGATACAAGCCCGGTGGGACCATCTAGACGACCCACGGCCCGCCCACACGACGTATACCCACCCACTGACTAAGAGGATAGCTCAGTTGGTTGTGACCTGCCTGTAGAGGGTAGTGAGTTGAAATCCTGCTGCTTACTCTACCCATCAAACTAAACTTTACTGTGGGAGCAAACTTGTTAGAACAAAAAAAATCTGCTGTTTCATACCTTTGAGTCGAGTAGGCATTGCAGTTTAGTATGGAACAGCTGTTTTTTTTGCGCTGACAGGTTTGCTCCCATAGATAAGATAAGATAAATATTCTTTATTTGCACACCAAGAAAAGAAAAATACAATTTAAAACAAGAATGAGAAGGGTACAAGGGCGGTCTTAACACTAAAAGCGATTTCTTCCAGACAACCATTGGATGGAAGAACTATTTGCAGAGACAAATGCTACGGCGGTGCACTATAGTAAAAGTTGTTCAGTTTGATGGGTAGAGTTTGTGGTTTAAGGGTTACTGATACTTTTCCTTACACCCTGTATAGCATGGTAACTACGAATTTTGAACCCAAGTCATGGATATTTGTATCTAGACCAGATAGCATGGCATATGTAATAGGATCTATTGTAGAAGCAATAGATGAATGAATGATGATGATGATGTAGTTCAATGTTTTGTACAGAAATACAAAGCATGGTAAAAATGTGACCACCTTTATATATTGCTGTTTTCATGCCAAATAAATACAATAAAATAAAAATATGGTACTTCGATTGGGTCCAGACTTTGACTAATTATTATAAGGACTAGCCTTGCGGTAGCATTTCCCCTCTGCCACGATATAAGCACAATTGATCTTGAGCATTTACATTCAATTTTACACCTTATCGCTAAACGAGATAAATAATAACTTCGAACTTAGAACGTTTGGGGTTCACACGAGACTACTTTTCATGATTTTTAACATTCAAAATTAGAGTCTAAAGTTATGGGGAATAAAAATCCAAAGTTGCGGATTTCATGTTACCTCGCCCCCCGCAAAAAGTGGCAGAAATGTTTGTTAGTAGAATTACACGCGTAACCAGTCCACATATAAATAGTCAAAGGGTCCAGATAATTTGTGGACAATACAGTTCTAGGGTTCCGTGGTCATTGTATATTTTGCTGCGTCCTTGTTCCTTAAAATTAACTTCACTTACGGTCAGTTGCACGTACGTTCATTAAAGTTAATCCTCCGTCAAATCGTTTGTTAGCTTTTACTACCTCAATAAGACAAAAAGTGACAGTAAGAGATTTAATGGAGGATTAACTTTAATGAGCGTTTCTGCAACTGTGTTCAAAAGAGGATTTTTTCTTGCGCTGCAGCATCCGTTACAATTTTCACTGAATGAAAATATACATAACAATTGATTGTTACGGAATCCTAAAATTAAATTGTCATAATACTTATATCATTGCCTAAATAATACGAGTGTAGAAAACCTTCAGCGGGATCTTGTAATGTAACTGAGAGGGTTAGATGTAATCGACCGTTAAATTAACTGAACGGGTAATATTACATCGTTGTGAGTATATGTTCAAATTAATTACAACGTTGCTGTAAGGGTACAGGAAATTTACCAAAAATGTTTTGTTTAATTTTGATATTTAAATAAAAGACATTAGTCCGGGCGTAGAAGCCGTAAAATAACCACTTAGTTATAATAATATTAGAGTTGATGATGTGTCAAAAATATATATCGGATACATGTTAATATACATATTTATAAAATGTTATAACACTTTCGAACTTATGGTAAATACACTTTAGGTATTCTCATTATCTCATATTAATATTGATCTAAAATTGAATATTTCTGGTTTCAACTGTCATTATGTGTTGTTAGCTTCATATTATACAGTTGTTATAAATGTTAGATATCGGCGAACCAGGTTACGAACTAATATCTAAAGCAAGTTCTTTTTTTATAATTTTTTGGAGTATAACTCTACATCATATACCTAATAATATATTAAAAAATTGCAGACTTTAATAATATCAAAACCAATTTTTCTTCAGCCGGTGGAGTACATGTGGTTCTGGCTTAGAATGGCTTGGCTTGTTCCCGTGGGTGTCCTCGAGGCGACTAATGGAATAGGTTTCATGCGCAGTGGTTCTGTGGGTGTATCGCTAATAGTAACCCACTATTGACATTTGACATCTAATCCCATCCTGAAACCTTCAATGTACTGGGTCCTTCTTGATATGCTGACACTTTTTTAGCACATGGTCACGACTATATTCCCCGAGGGGGTAGTCAGAGATTTTCTGAAACCTCAGAACATCCACGTTTCACCAGTAGTACCGAAACTCTGTCCAGTGTGACGGGGGGTGAGCCCGTCGCCACTTATAATGGACAGTGGGTACAATACATGCCTGGAAATTGTAGCATGTCGGTTTCCTCACGACACTTTTTTAAAGGGAAAAATATCTTCTTTTACACACGGCGATATATCATAGCTAGACTTTCCTAGATTTAGGGCCTGTTTCACCACGTAAGTTATTGTTAGCTTATTTGACAGACCGTTCGACATAATTTTGTATGAAGTTATGTTGGTTATATAAGCTAACAAGAGCTTATCCAAAAGTGGTGAAAAAGGCCCTTATTGTCATGAATCTAATTCTGGTAGCCTTAACTAAAATCTACTTTTAACATGGAATTTTCTAGTAATGTGCTAAAATAAATATTTGTTATACGTACACACGGCGACACATCAAGCTATGCAAAACACGTTACTTGAACTACAAGCGGCCAGCTTATGTTGGTTTTGTGTAGCTTGATGTATCGCCGTGTGCACGTATGACAAAAATTTATTTTAGCACTTTTGTAAAAAAGTTTACTAAAAGTAGATTTTAGTTAAGTCTACCAGATTAGATTTATGACAATAAGGGCCTTTTTCACCAATTCTGGATAAGTTCTTGTTAGCTTATATAACCGATATGTCTTTTATACAAAATTATGTTAAACGGTCTGTCAAATCACACCACTGGCTTTTCGGTGAAGGAAAACATCGTGAGGAAACCTGCATGCTTCAATTTCGAGGCATGTATTGTACCCTCTGTCCATTATAAGTGGCGACGGGCTCACCTCCCGTCACACTGGACAAAGTTGCGGTACTACTGGTGAAACGTGGATGTTCTAAAGTTTCAGAATATCTCTGACTGCCTCCTCGGGGAATATAGTCGTGAGCATATGTTGGTCTGTCAAATAAGCTAACAATGACTTACGTGGTGAAACAGGCCCTAAATCTAGTAAAGTCTAGCTATTTTCTTGTAAAGCCTACTAAGATAAATATTTGTCACATGTACAAGAAGATAGTTTTCTCCGAGTATTGAATTTACTGTTAAATGGTTTTATAGCGTTACTACTTGCGTTTCGCTCATAGAACCACTGCCACAGAATAGGTAATAGTGTATAGTTCTACATACAGAACAGGCACTTCCTGCCACCCGTCTGACTTCAGATACCGCACCTCACCTAACACTTTCTGGGAAACTTGAGGGAAGCCAAGCAAGGGAATGCAGTCAGCGCGTGCACTCTTTGGATTTGATTACTTAAAGTTGAGTCTTTTCAATGCATAAAAAACGTTGAAATATAACATTAAATTCAAATTTTCAGTAATTCTTTAGCTCAAATACTATTTTTAATAATAGAACATACAATAAAACGTAACGAAATGTAAATGATATTCATACGATGCGTGGTGAGTCAACCCTACACATATGTCAAAGACAATTTGCACCAAGTGGGCATGTGCGAACGCCATCATGTCAAATCCAAAACGTTGTTTGAAGTGCCGGACCTGTGCCCACGGGAACAATTGCGGTGGTCTAAAAGCATTGTTGTTCAAAAGATAGTTGATAGTTACAGCAAAGCTTTTAACCACCCTGATAAAGTCGTGAGTGTGTATGTATTTAAATAATAAACATTTTAAATCCCAATAGATACTATAATATTTACTCGGGTATTTTATTGAAACATTGATATACGACCAACTCAACCGTGCACGAAATAAACGCCTGACTTGCTATACAAGAAACGATGTGTTTTATGTTTTTGACAAACGAAAAAAAACATAAAATGTTTTGTCGTATCGATAAATTAAACGACAACGGAACTTCGTTAACTCAAGACCTCAAGAGCTCACTCCTTTCTTTACGGGTGGTCGGAAAACTTGCTATAACTACCAACTACTTGTATCAATTGAAGCGTGCTGTTAGTTGCTTGCTTAGTTAGTGCTTGAACGGGGGGTGAGCCCGTCAGTGTAGGCCGAAACAACAGGACACGCCTATCAATGATTTTTATAGTTTTAGAATACAATATAATAACGCATCAATTGATAATTGGTGGCTTGTTGGCCAACCTCTCTAATTCGCCTCGTACCACTAAAGTATGTTTAAAAACCTATTAACTGAAAGGAGAAAAACAAGCTCTATAATCACTAATCAGCTATAACAACTTTGTGTGAGTAAATGTAATTTTATTGTTATTAGGTAGGTATCGCATACGGGGACAAAGAAAATGTTTGGTTGGTTATTGTTTGGTTTGTCCCCGCCTGCAATACCTACCTAATAACAATAAAATTATATTTGCTAACACAAAGTTGTTATAGCTGATTAGTGATTATAGAGCTTGTTTTTCTCTTTTCGGTTTTTTATGCAGTCGGGTTTTTTGTTTATCTTAATAATATAGTTTACTTCATACTTTTTAGTCTTGTGTCGAAACGGTAACATAAAAGTACTATAATATTTATATATTTGGAATCGTCTGATTACTAGCTTTCATTTGATACCCATATTGTAATTTTTTACAAAAAAAATTGTTTATTCCTCCTCTCTTTTTTAATTCGTAGACGCCATCTTGAAAAAATATACCCTCACTGTCACTCTCACAATTTTTACGAATCCAATGACACCTCATATATTAAAATCCATCAAGCCGTTTAGGCTGTAGGTTGTAGTTGCCAAAGAAATAGACATACATACATACATACATACATATATACGCTCGAAAAACATAAACCTCCTTCTGGCGCAGTCGGGTAAAAAGTTGGTGGTTGTAGCAACTTTTCTGATACCGAAAGAAATTATAATCAGGAGTGTGTATTTATGGTAAGCCAGTTGAAATTTACAGACCACCTTCTGGCGGAATTTTACTCCGGGTGCTAAAACTTCTCTCTGGTATTCACTAAAAGCTTCACCCCTTTCCCCATCCGTCCCCCTCACAAAAAGATAACGTATCTCGGCTTGGTAGTCCCGAAAATTGCGCCTTTTCATCACGCGGTGCCGTCAAAGAGGTCCTATCGTGTGGTTGATGTAGATTGTAGTACCTACAGTTGATGTTTTAAAAGTACAACATACCTACTATGTAAATTTATACACAAAAGTACATACACATATAACGCGATCGATGGCCCCATAGACCTCAAGTTGGTAGTGAACCTGCCTTCTGATACGAGAGTCGCGTGTTCGAATCCCGCATAATTTTGAGATGAATATTTTTACAGAAGTCATGAATGCAGGGTAATAAAGAGGAATAGGTAATAGATAAGATGTTTGGATTGTGTGAAGGATGATATTTTGTGTAAAAACCGGCCAAGAGCGTGTCGGACCCATGATAGGGTTCCGTAGCCATTGTATAAGTAGAAAAAGGAGAAATCTTTTTAACTTGTTTATCTTACCTAAGAGAAATTTTGAAACACAATGATGAGTTTTATGGAAGAGGTGAATAGTGGGAAATAGGCAAGAGAATGATGATGATGATTAATAGCGATGTAAATATTAAACATTTTATTGTGTTGGTAATTTAATACCATATTCAGCTATATATTGAAATAATTAGCACTATTATAAGAGAAGATAATAAGGATTGAGGTTTTAATTTACTGATTATTTGGATAAACATATTGAAATGAAATCCTGCCCTGTGGTTATGGCTTAGAATGGATCAGCGTTCTATTCACGTAAAATTAATAACTTTGTAAATAATGATTAACCTATATACCTATTATTTACAATTTATCTACACACTTTTACTCTATAATTACAATTGATCATTGCCTATTGCTATTGACTGAACATTGTAAATAGCTTTTAGGTTTTTGTAGTAATAGTATATGAGATAAGAGGAATTTTGGTTTCATAGGGCGTAGAGCATTTCTGTGATGGGGATGGACCGTATAGGATAGTCGGCTTTGGAGTATCAAGGATCAAAGGTCTGTATCAAATAAACGATCATCTGCAAGGCTGATCATAGGATATTATTGTAATATACACTGTAGTGCAGCGATAATAAATCACAGAGATGCTCTACACCCTATGAATACTGAATCAGCCTTGCAGCTGATGGTTACCTAAATTTCTCTTATCTCTTATACTCTAAGTAGAAGTTTTACTTTTTATTTTAGGTTTCTTGGCGAGGCGATGGTTCGATCCTCGTCCAGGCCGACTCATACCAATGAGTTTTTCGGAATTTACGTACGATTTGTAACACCACTGGCTTTCCAGTGAAGGAAAACATCGTGAGGAAACCTGCATGCTTTAATTTCGAGGCATGTATTGTACCCACTGTCCATTATGTGGCGACGGTCTCACCTTCCGTCACACTGGACAGAGTTTCGGCACTACTGGTAAATCGTGGATGTTCTGAGATTTCAGAATATCTCTGACTACCACCTCGGGGAATATAGTTGTGAGCATATGCTATGCTAAAAACACGGCACTTCAAACCTTGATTGATTAATCTTAAATATTGTGATAAGGGCGCTACTGAAGGACTCTTTTATGATCATTCATAAACTCACTCTTTTTTTCCAGAGGGTTAGGCAGAGACTACGGATCTACTTTGGGCGATCCAGACATACCTTTATGTTTCCTCTAGATCCGATTTATCAGGTTTCAAGATCAACTAGATAAAGAAAGAAAAAAAACGTGACCTTCCATAGAACTTTAATCTGCAAAACAAAAAGAACATTTCAGCTAAATAAAGCAGCTTTATTAACCAACTTTAAATAGAAGCGACACATCAGCATCACAAAAGCATTAATGGTATATACTTTTTTAAAAGTGCCATCTCTGGATTCGCGTCAAAGTATTTAATCCACCCGTTCTTTGGCTAGCATAATGAAAAAACGCGACAAAGAAGCAGTGGGAAGCGACGGGAGCCAGGGAAGCAGCGGGAGCCAGGGAAACGGGGGAAGCGGAGCGGGGGAAGCGAGGGCTCGCTCTTATTTCGACAATAGAACTCGCGGCAGCCACAGATAAAAGAGAATAAGTGTTATGTAACCATGTTTATGGAGCTAGCTAGAGATGGGCGAATGTCGAAGGAAACAAAGAGAGAGTTTTGTTGTTTTAGGAATGAAAAGTTGGTATATTTACTGAATGATTTATTGGAATGTTTTTAAGACTAAGCTTCTAAACTTAAACTAAAAAATTATTAATTGAAATTTTTTTCCTGTACCAGGTAATTTATCCATTGCCTACAATGACGTGAAAATAACGAAATTATAAGAAAGTGAAGTACCTAAGTAATTTTATTATTAATTTACTAAAATTCAAACCTATGTGACAATTTAGAGGATTCCCGGCCTAAACTAATACGTAGGCTCCTCTCCCCCTCCTACGCTCTCCTATCAGGACAATTTTTAGTGAAGTAAAATGAAATTTAAAAACGAAATTTTTCATTTCTCTTTTATAGACGCTTAAGAGAAGTTTATTCCGAATGCGTAAATGCGCGCTGCATACAAACGAAGTCTGGTGATACTTTCAATATTAACCAATAAAGCCAATGAAATTTATCAGAAACATACTAGAAACTAATTTCTATGTTTGCATGAAGTCAGATTTTCGTTAAAATATACAGTTTTAGTGCTAGGATTAATGTATGGATTGTATGTAACACTTTGAGGCACTGTAACTTTAAAACTATACATTTTAACGAAAATCGGTCTTCATACAAACATAGAGATTAGTTTCTAGATTGTTTCTGAAAAATGTCATTGACTTTGGCGACGGGCTCACTCCTCGTCACACTGAACAGAGTTTCGGTACTACTGGTGAAACGTTGATGTTCTGAGGTTTCAGAATATCTCTGACTACCCCCTCGGGGAATATAGTCGTGAGCATATGCTATGCTATGCTGTCATTGACTTTAATTGGTCAGTATTGAAAATATCACCAGACTTCGTTTGTATGGAGCACGCTCCGAATTATATTCCCTTAAGATGTTCTTCCAGAAGAGGCTCGATAAAATACAAGAACGTGCCCATCTCTACTTCTTTGATCTAGGCGACATAAAGCTGAGTTATGTGATGTAAGCGCCATTTACTTTTAATTGAAGTAATCCTTATTTGTCAAGCGGAAAATACGATTCTGTGTTTACACTTCTATGCATTGTTTTGAAACCATCATCTTTGATATTCTAATTTAGCTGCATGGTAGATGATTTTGTATAATCAGCAAATGTGTTTGACGTTGTTCGGTAATAGATATTTAGGTGATCTCAAGGCTTTGTTTTTATACAAAAACACTCTCTTGTGCCTTTACAAAAATGGTGGAGATTCGTAGCAGGCTGGAGAGAAGTCAACCTATACGCGACCGCCCAATGACAGACCAGCAACGCGACTCTCCTGAACTGGGCGCGGTGTGGCCGAGTCGACTATTTCTATTTCGTTTGTTATTTTTCTTTGGTCGACAGGCCACACTTGCTTAAATTGAATTGAGCAATAAATTGTTTGTATTTTATTATTCCTATTTCAATACCAGTCGAGTTAAAAAACGATTTTTATATTAATTGAATAATATATATATATATTTTTTTTTAATGTTTCAATGTATTGTTATTTATACGATTAAATTATTAATAATGTTTTGTAATCAAATGTAAATTCTAAATTATAATATCAAACAGATTGTCTATTCCCAATTGTAAGTTTAGAAATTTAAATAACGTTTTGGCATTGATATTTTGTTCTGTATTCTCAAGTCTTCATATGTCCAAGCATATGCTCACGACTATATTCCTCGAGAGGGTAGTCAGAGATATTCCGAAACCTCTGAACATCCACGTTTCACCAGTAGTACTGAAACTTTATCCAGTGTGAAGGGGGGTGAGCCCGTCGCCACTTATAATGGACAGTGGGTACAATACATGCCTCGAAATTAAAGCATGCAGGTTTCCTCACGATGTTTTCCTTCACCGAAAAGCCAGTAGTGTTACAAATCGTACATAAATTCCGAAAAACTCAGTGGGACGAGTCGGCCTGGGCGGGGATCGAACCATCGCCTCCTACACGGCAGGCAAGTTTACTCGCCACTGGACCACCACGGCTATATGTCTAAGCCTAAACATAAATTGTAATAGTACATTATCTCATTGGCTCCTTATATCGGCTTTGTGCCTTATAATGGATTAACGAACAAAGCTATCAACACATTTCCGCAAGGGAAAAATTCTTTCGGTTATATTTTGAACAAAGAGGTGAATTTTCCGGGGATTAGTGGCCACTTTGAGCTGATACAAGATAATGCCGAGCTAAGAGTGTTGATGACGGTTGGTTTACTTTGTGTGGCGTATCCTCTTTATACAACGTGTTAATGAATTAACGCAAAACTAGAAAGTAGTTTGTTCAGAATCGAGAGCAGAATCGAATTATCATGGTTTCAACATAGGTAGTTTTTTTCAAATATTAAATAATTTGTTTGTAAAATTTACAATTTACTGAATTCGATCTCAATCCCCCGATCGAGCACTCTCACCCTTACTTACTACCAAAAAAAGATTCTTAAAGTGATAATATGAGCACGTTAGCGCTTTCATTAATTGCTGAAATGATAACGAATCATTTTTTCCTAAAAACATAAAATTCTAATAACTTTAAATTTTAACAATCAACGTAATAAAATTATGGTTTCAATCGAATTATTTTGATATAAATCAGTTGGGGTGTATGAGGTTTTGCGTTTATTCATTACCACGTTGTATAAATACTAGTTTTATCTTTAAGCCCTAAATATTCTGGAAGCATAAGTTATTGGTAACTAGAATGAACAGAATTAGGAATGAGTATTAAAGGAATATTTAATACATAATTTTAGAATCGTTGCTGGTCGATCTATACTCTATGTATCTAGCCTATAAGCATAATTATGTACTGTATGTTTCCCAATTACATTAAAACAATTAAATTAAATATATTTGTTATTATCAGACACTGATATCCCGCTGTTGGGCAAAAGCGGGAGGCCTTTGCCCAACAGCGTCCGTTCTCCCCAACAGTCACTGTTCCGTGCTTTTATTGGTCAGCTCTTACGAACTGAAACAATCAATTTCGTTCCGCCATCTTGGTCTAGATCTACCACGCTTAAATTCAATTAATTGAATTTAATCTATCTACTTTCAAACTTAATTGATTTTAAAGCTAGATTACCGTGGTATAGGCATGTGATACGATGAAACAAGAGTGATATTACGATACAATTTTATTGTTATTATGTTCACACCAAATCATGTAAAATGTAAACAAACATGATAACAAGGTTATTCGCCACTCAGATACTCAACAAACTGACTTTTAGAAATGAGAAATAATTCAAAGCGAAAAAACGAGCTGCGTACATTTTTGTGTCGGACAGAATTCGCTTCTAACGAGGCGCCTCGAAAAATGTAAACAAAGACAAAGAGGTTGCAATTAAAGACCTCTAGTTTGGGCGCTGACAAATGGACGGACGCGGGACTAGAAGGCCGAAAGCCGAGGGGCCGAAAGCCGATGGCCGGGATATTCGGCCTCGTGGTGAACGCTTAATTGTAGGTCTACCGCGATGTTTAGCTGGGCTAGAGTGAAATATTCGTATGGCCTAAGTGAGTTGCTATTTACTTTTATCAATTTATTTTATAAAATATCTTATATAGAGTTTTTATGCGTCACCCCTATTTTTGCGTCATGCAAAAATATGTTGAATACCACTTTAAACTAAGCAGAGCTATTCAAATAAAGACGTAATTTCATGACTTTTGAAATGGATGAGGGTATTTGTCCAACATTAATCTAAAGAATATACTTAATGAGAGTTTCTACAAGCAATTTAGACCGCTATGTGACATTGATATAGTTTGTAACATTAGTAATTTAGTTCTGAACAGTAAAGCCTGAAGTCTCGACGAATGGCCTGGATATATTGCTAATTTAGGTGGAAACTTTAGGGTTTGGTATCATAGGTTTAGGCTATGTAGGCTATTTTATGAGAAAGGTCACAATAATTAATGGATTAAAAAGGTTCATTACATACAGACATTAAATTACGATCATAATCTCATTCGGGCTGCAGGACGATTGCGATAATTTAAAACATCCAAGTTCTATCCACATTGCAATCCAATTATGTTGAATTCCGTATCGCACTGAGGTTGCCTTATTTACTATGGGATTGACAGCCTTTAACGTCCTAGCATCTGTCAAAACGGCTCTAACCGCTGTTAAATGAATAGCACAATACCGAATGTGCTAAAAGTTGTGGATCGCACGCGGTCCAATCATGGTTCAGTTGCAATTTGTTTAGCGCGATTGCTCTCCAGGTCCTTGCGACAATTATCAACTATTCCTTGAAGTGCATTTAACTTTATTTGACATTTCTGTTATTTTCAAGTAGATGGTGTAACTACCCTAATCTCAAAGATTGTTCTTTAAGTAAAAACACAGTTGAGAAAAGAGATGGCGGAGCCACGGCCTCGTGGAAAGCTCAAACGCGAACCATGCGAACACCGCGCGATCGAGACAACCGCTCGTGACCAAATTTGCTACGTGACTCCTAGCTCACCCTTATCATTATTTTAAGGTTTCAGGTTGACTTAAAAAATAATAGACGCTGTATCTAGTATAAAATTCACGAAGATCAGAGACTAACCTACTGCCGCGCTATTCAGCCGGTCAAACAAAGACTGTCGCCTAATTGGTTCTCTTTATATCGTTTGGTGCTCGTTTGGTTCGAACACTTTTGAGCGCGGACCCGACGTCCATTAGTTGTTAAGTCAACGTATGACAGCTAAAAATTTAAACTGTAAGTATTATGATAATGACGCATTAGTATCAGAGTTGGAGAGATATGGAAACTCAATTGAGTCCATTTCAAGGTTTATTTTGTGTGTTGTATTTTTGTTGTATTACAAATAAATAACTAAAAGGATCCGGGTTCGAATCCGCACGCAGGACCTGCCATATAAACAAGAATTTTTCCAATTTACGTATGTAACATCGACTGCTCTCAAAAGGTGAAGGAAAACATCGTAAAAAAACCTGCAAACGGTGAAGACGAAATTCTGAAGTATAGGTATAATATGGACGTTAGTCCACCATCCGCATTTGATGTGCGTGGTGGACTAACGCTCATATACCTTTCTTGAGGTTAGGCATGTGCCCTGCGGTAGGAAAAACAGGCTGATGATGATAAATGTATACAGTATCCTAATGAAAGCGTGGATGACTAACGCCCTTCTTGAGGTTAGGCCTGTGCCCTGCGGTAGGACAAATAGGCTGATGATGATAAATGTAAACAGAATCCTAAAGCGCAATGTATAGCGAAATCGCGCTATTAAAGTTTTAACAAAGGTTTGTTAAATATAAAAGGTCCCTAATGTTGCCTAGTATCCCACATTCCCACCCTACCTAATGTAGAGGAAGAACTTTCCTTTTTTGTGGCGGAAGATTCTACTTCGCTCTTCCATACATGATTTTGTTAAATCGAATCGTTTCTCTATAAATAATATTTTTATGTTATATTCGATATAAACAACAAATTACCTACAATGCGATCGCCTCACGTATTTACGTAATATCTCAATAGCACGTGGAACGGAATGCACTGCGACAAACGACAGTAATCATGTCGAAAATATAAAAGGAGTATCTTTGTAACTGACTTTAAAAACGGGTTGCTCTGTATTTCCTCCGTTTAGAAGTAATATCAGGTTCGTGTTTTACTAATAATCTGTGTGAAATATATAGGGTCCAACTAAATATGCTGACACTTTTTTAAGGGGATGATCAGACCGTCAAACTGAACAACTTTCTCTATGGGACCAACATCGAAATCGCGAAAAAAAATCTGCTGTCCCATACAAAACTGCAACATTACTTGAGTCAAATGTATGGGACAGCTGATATTTTTTTCGCGATTTCGATGTTGGTCCCATAGAGAAAGTTGTTCAGTTTGATGGTCTGATCATCCCCTTAAAAAGTGACAGCATATTAAGAAGGACCCTGTATTTTTATAAGCATCTGTTTTTAAGTGAAGCATTTCATTACAAAACCTTAGAAACGTAATGACGTCACGACGTTCAAGCTAGGACGTGAGTAGAAGCAAGACTTAACCCGTCACGCGCGCCGTAATGGTGCGGACTCAGTTTTATTATTCCTCTCCATTTAGTCGGTAGTGGAGTCGCCACTTTGACCGGCCACCATTTCTTTTGAATTGCCAAGACTAGTATGTGACCGCCAAATGTGTTCAACTGACTTTATTAGAAACATTATTTTAGGAAAAAGATTTCGGAGTCTTTGACGGTGCAAGAGGACATTATGGTGAACGCATTTAACCGAATTTACTTTGAATTCTTCTGAAGATTCGTCTGATTCGCCGCGGATAAGTGTGCGAGGTGTCATAGAATTTCATACAAAGAAGTCTAAAATTCGAATCTTTCGCTTCCTCCGGCTCGTTCGCCGCGGATAAATATGTGTCCACCTTAAGACGGTCGGGCCATATTTTGCTGGTTTTTAGAAGCTATCTTCTCGTTATTTGAAAGACATACAAATTAATGAAAGAATAGCAATGATCGTCAACATCTTCTATCCATCATATTTCTTATTTTTCTATAAAATACAAAAATCTCCCTCTCGGCACAGAATAGGAAATAGTATATAGTTCTATATACAGAACGTTCACTCCCCGCCCCCCTCTAACTTCAGATTCCCCACCTCCCCTCACACTTTTTGGGAAACTTGAGGGAAGCCGAGCAAGGGAAAGCAGTCAGGAGCGCGCACCCGCAGTATTTGACTACATAAAATTGAGTCTTTTCAGTACATAAAAAACGTTGAAAAATAAAGCTAAATTCACATTTTCAGTAATTCTTTAAATACTATTTTTAATAACAGAAAGAACAATAAAATGTAACGAAATGTAGATAATTTTCATACGATGCGTGGTAAGTCAACCCTAAACACATGTCAAAGACAATTGACACGAAGTGCGCATGTGCGAACGCCATCATGTCAAATCCAGAACTTTGTTTGAAGTGCCGGACCTGTGCTCTATTTAGTTTCTAAGTAGTTTCTGAGTTTAGATAGATGTCTACCTAAACTCAGAAAAACCATGTTTATAATTTGTAAATTCCAAAACAAAACACAATGCATCTTTGACTTACCGCTCTTCAAACAATTGACTTACCCCACTCAGGAGTAAAGTGTACAAAAGGGAGGGTACTGTTTGTTCGGCATTTCGCTACTAAGCCGAGACAACAAGCGTTGTTTGTTTAGATATGAAACTAGATACACTTTACTTCATATCTGTGTTGTTTTAAGAAGGGAGGGCGTTTCATGAGATATATTTTGTTCGCGAAATATGGCTGGAATGTTTTGTTTATATCATAATAAAGATGGCTGAGCACAACTGGCGATCGGTTACTAAGCAAGTCCTAATGCCGATCGCCAGCTGTGCTTTTGATTACATCAATTTTACAGTAGACAGTGAACGAAAGTAGACAGTAAAAATACACAAAATATCACATGCAAGTCACGTTGCAAGTTTTGCCACGAGTGGTTGTCATTTGTGTGGTGTTCGCGCGGATTGCATTTGAGCTTGCTTGAGACTTCGCTATCTCTTCTCATCTGTGTTTTTGCACAAGCAAGATTAATTTATAAAAAAATATATATGGGTAGTCATCGACTCTGTAATATGTATAGGTAGTAAGTAATACAATTGATGAGAGTTACGCGGTGTTTAATTTTAGGTAGGAAATAGTTCATAAGGCGTTGTATCGCATTTTATAAATAGGTATTAAATCGTATAATTAACTGTCAATACGTCTATTGACATATAAATCGCATCCTTAACTAGACGAAAATCCACTATTTTTCTTCATTAGCAAATTGACAAAATACAAACTCTGCCCATAAGGACTGCGTCACTACTTTTAAATGGACTATAAGGTGGATACTATACGTAGATACAATATTGACGTCTCGTAACTGAAACATAATATAGGTTTTATTACGATATTTTCTATCACCAAAAAGCCAGTTATGTTACAATTCGTAAAGTTCCTAAAATACATTGGAATATGTCTGATCGGGGCTGGAATTGAAGTATCCCACCTAGCACGGAAAGGCTAGACCATAACAGCTTTTAAAAAAATAGCACTAAACATAAAATAAACGAACTAAAAATATTATTCAAAGTTAAAGTTGGGGACCAAAAAACTGATATAAGAATTTCTTTACGTTTTATCTGAAAGTCGAACTAGAAAGTGCAGAAGTTGAGTCTCGCCTGGGTCTAAGTTCTGGAACTAGGGACAAACATTTATCACCCGGTCCAGTAAACTACGAAACAACTTTGATTTAGACAGACTGATAGCAACCACGTGTTCTCAGGTAACACTTAAAAACTAAATAAAAAGAGTGTTTTGTATATTATTTAAAGAGGCTATAGAACATTCTTATCAGTTCATTGGAATCAACTAAATTCCTATACCTATACCTGTATTAAAACAAATTCTTACACCTGGTTTAGTAGAAAAAGTAGTTTTTTAAAGTTAACCATTTAACTAAACCACTTTATTATCAAAACCAGGAAGCTAGAAATAGGTACTGTAGTACAGACTGCCTTACAAGCGGTGTAACATGAAACTACTCCATTGCGGTCGGTAATGTGCAACCTTCTTCGTACGTTTTCATCGTCATCTTTGGTTTGTCCCTTTCTAATCCAAGGGTGCGTTCAGAACCTACGCCCAGAGTGCACTCTGGGTGCAACTTTTCGCACTAACGCCGTTCAGAGCCTCGGTGAAAAAACGCTTTTTGCAACTCGGTTGTCACAACTCAACCGTTCCGAACCTCTGACAGGTTGCAACTTTTAACCATCAAATTCGGCGGTTAAAAAACACTCTGACGTTTTGATTATCCGTGGTTACTTGACTTTTTGCTCATTTTGAATAAAAGTTCGTTTTTTTCAAATTATTTTTATTCACTCTTTGATTCTATAGCATGGAAGATGAGTTTATATTGTATTTGGAAATGATGGAAGCCCTGGAAGCCCTGGAAGCCCATAATACTGTCAATGTCAAAATTTTAGGTTATAAAACAACCGGGATCGTTCCGTACCTTTTTGCGAGTTGTAAAACAACGGTTCGTTCCGTACCTTAGATTGAAAAACAACCAAACAACCGCACCCGTAGGTTCTGAACGCAGCCCAACGACGAAAATTAAAAAACATAGTTTTTATTAAATCTTTGTTCTGATACAAAGGGACAAATCTACAATTTGAAACATCGACGTAAGAAGAAAGTTGAACATTACCGACCGCTATGGCCAATTTTCGTGTTTCCATGCTTGTAAGGAGGATTGGTATCCTTTATCATTCTAAGTCACTGATCAAAACCCATTATAGCAAGAGTTCATAAGATTTACAGTAAAACTACTGTCTATATACCAATTTACGGATTATATTTATTAACTTCAAACAAAACATAGTCGTAGTACACACATAATACGTTTTAAAATAGCGTACACCAATTAGACTGACTTTCCTTTAAGCCTGAAACAATAGTGTCCGCTAAACGTTCAACAGTACAAACTGAACCTAAACACATAATTATTTAGGTCGGATTTAGAGTTGCAAAGTTAATATAACGGTGCAATGTCAGCTAAAGGTTTGTTTGTTTGTTTACACAACCATCTATCAGAGAGATGGCCTGTGTCAGGTAAAGGTTAGGTTAGGTGCGCATATTACAACGGGCCGCATCGGGTCAGGCCGCAGCGCAAAGATCCGCCCAAATCGCTTCTATACAAGTTATGCGAATTATCGCTTACTACGCCGGGGCGGAGCGAAGTTTATACAAACCTTATACACCCCAACTGATGTATAACGAAATATTTACATTGAAATAATAATTTCATTATTTTATTAATTAAAATTGAAAGTTCCAACCAAAATGAAGTTTGTTAGTTGTTGATTTTTGTCCCTTTGGGAGTTGAGACCCTGGGGCCATGGGGACCCGATGCAAAACAGCTCATAAAGGACATATCGGCACGCCTTATAGAGACCACTGGTGATAAGAGGGCTGGCAGTTACCTACGTCAGCGCATAAGCTTGGCGATTCAGAGGGGGAATGCTGCCAGCGTTCTTGGAACCGTCCCTCGGGGAGAGGCTTTGGAGGAGGTTTACAGGTTGTAGGTCCCCCCTCCCCCCTTTTTTTTTGTTTGTGTAGGAATTTGACGAAGCTTGTTGCAGATATACGGGATGTATTTATTGACGAAACGTGTTGTGGATCAGGGTGGTGTATTTCCTTTGACGAAGCCTGTTGTGGATACGCACATTGTATTTTTTCTATAATTTTTAAATTTGAATAAACAATTATAAGGTTTGGACAAAAAAAAATTGAAAGTTATTATAAATTTTCATGAAAAATTATTAATTATTATTTCAGCAATGAATGAAAGCGCTAGCGTGCTCATGGATACATTTTAAGAATCTTGTTTTGGTAGGAAGTAGGGTGAGTGTGCCTGTGCGGTGGGTTGGCATCGAGTTCAGTAATTTTCAGTTCAGTGTTCAGTAAGTTTTTTATTTTAAATTTTTAATTAAATTTTAAATTATACGAACAAAATAGGTATTTAATATTTTGAAAAATGTAACCTATGCTGAAATCTTGATAATTCGCTTCCGCTCTCGATTCTAAACAAACTACTTTCTAGTTTTGCGTTTATTCAGTAACACGTTGTATATGATGTCAATAGAGCGTTGATTCTTTCCGGACAATAGTTTTAACGTCATAATCAGCCTGCCATTAACCATTGATAAGCATAGGTCTCTCTCAAGGTGCCACAAAACTCTGTCTTCAGCCTTCCTCATCCAGTCGCTCTTTGCTATCTGTGGCTTACCTTTAACATTCATAAATAGGTATTATTTACAAAGTCACGTGCTACCAGTTACTTCCCCGCCCGCTCCCCTTGACCCCGCGGGCGAGCTCCGTGCTAATTACCTGAGCACAAATCAACATAATCGCCAAATAACTTACTTTTAAACTCCTATCTGTGCATTTTGCGACTTTGCGGTTTTATGCTGACGTAATTGGGGTGAAAGTTGAATAATAATTGCTTGTTTGCGTTATTTAATTTCGGTTACATTTTTATTTGGAATGGAATATGACTAGGCTTGATATTACTCGGCACTAAAATATCTTGGACTTTTTCAACATATCTTCTCCGAATTTAAGTAAGTAGGTATCAGTGTCGCACAATACTGCCCACAATGTCTATAGTAATTTCACACTACTTTTCTCTCTCTTTTGATATGGTGCTGTAATTGACGTCTGCGTGAATATTGTTCTCTCCACAATTATTTTGGAATAAACCCTGTGAAATAGCAAAACCATTATATTTTCACTGCTCAGCATCCTATCCGACATAGGCAGAACACTCACCTTCCAACAGGTTTCAAAACTTAGTCTAGACTTCTATTGTGATGACTAGGTAACGATGTAGAGTACATAATTATAGATACCTACAAACATCTACGACAGACGTCACCCTCGTCGATATAAGTAGGAAATCGACAGAAAGTTACATGACCCTGGCCTCGTCTCGGTTATAAGTGGGCAAACTTGAAACAAGTGTTCCGAAGCGCACACACATAAACGCGTTGTTGATCTCCACTACTAATATATAAGCTAGTGCGGCCAGACGTGCGATAATTATCCTAGATCTTCAAGTGATATGCGATAGAAAATAAAAGTCGGGTATCGCATAATAATTCATAAAAATTCCACGAAAATCCACGATAATTTAAAATGTAATGAAATCTGTGTATCCAATCACTATTTTTAACCATATTTCCCGTTAAATTACAACGATACACCATACTGGCGTTTAGTATTGGGTAAAACAGTGCTCAAATATTACTAAAAATGAAGTTGCAATGACAAAAAATGAGATAGAAATATATCCTCACTCACTCCGAAACCTCGTTCTTACCTACCTATAAATACGTACCATTAAATACTGGTATGTGATGTAAGTAAGAATGATTGAATTTCGTGCATAATTTGTTTCTCTCGTAGACTCTAAGATACGATAATTTTGGGAATTTATGAAGCGATAAAAACACGATAATTTTGCTGCCAATCTGGGATAATTCTGAACTTATGGATCTGGCAACACTGTACGCTTATTTCATTGATATCTTGAAAAATATGAGTATTGAAACAAAATCGCTGATATTGTTTCTAGACGCCGATCCATTTTTTAGTAATTTATACTCGTAATTATAGTTTATGTTAAAAGCTTGTAAAAGAACGAATAAAAATAATTAATTTACATTCGTACAATCGCCTATGTAATTACTTAACTCCCTTTTTAAAAATAGACCCTAATAAAATTTAATTAAAACCGTTGCATCGTTAACTACCCTCAATTTATGCAAACTGATTTCTGCGACAGATTGGAGCGAGACACGCTATCGTCTTTTTACTTTCCAACGAACCAAGAATCGAAGGGAAATTAAATTCATTTTCCATAGCAAGCTTTTACACAAATTTAGACACAATTGTTTTATACACATACGAATAAGATTCCCTTAGAGGTAGTCAGATACTTTGCTTAAATAATCTACTACCATTTTGAATAATATAAACCGAGTTTTTCTTTCAATTCCTGCCATTAAGTTATAACAAGTGGTAAGGTTAAAAGGGTTC
This sequence comes from Agonopterix alstromeriana, assembly GCA_963924505.1. Taxonomy (NCBI): domain Eukaryota; kingdom Metazoa; phylum Arthropoda; class Insecta; order Lepidoptera; family Depressariidae; genus Agonopterix; species Agonopterix alstromeriana. Next base: position 20,029,595 of record OZ004663.1, read on the forward strand.
TTAACGTTTGAGGAAGAAATTAATTGTCATCTTTTTGGTCATAAAAACGTCAAAACAAAAAGATACTCAGGAAGCTGGGAAAGGTTATTGTCTATAAGAAACCTTATTTTATTCTTCGTCAATTAATAACCCGGAAATTCTTATAAAGTGACCAGGAAGCTGGAAAATAGGTATTCTAAAGTGACTTATAAAGTGGCATGGCGACAAGTGACAGATAAAAACCTTTGTGCCAATCTTTCTTCTTTATGTTTGAATTAATTTCCTAGAAAATTTCTAAAGGCAGAAACATAAAGGAATCCATAAAAAAATACCATTGTACAACTCCTATCTCTTGAAAAATCTTTTTCCATCAATAATGTCACGCCTCTTTCCTACTGGGGTAGGTAGAGACTAGGGTGCACTATTAATTTCGATAAGGAATACTGTAATTAGGGAACGTTGTGGTTTGAATGAAGATGTATTGGTTAAAGTAGAGAAGGGGCATTCCCTTCTCTACTTTAACCACTCGATGGTTTGGACATATTGAAAGGATGAATGAAAGTCGATTTAGAAAACAGATATATACGGCGTGTGTGGGAGGAAACATTGGTAGAGGCAGACCTAGGAGAGCGTACCTAGACCAGATCAGGGACGTCATTAAAAAATGCTAGGGTATAAGTAGCCGAAATCGAAGGGAATGTATGACAAGATGTATGGACTTAGAGGAAGCAAGAGAGGTGTGTCAGAACCGCCCAAAGTGGAGATCTATAGTTTATGCCTACCCCTCTGGGAAAAAGGCGTGAGTTTATGTATACAATGTGTTAATGAATAAGCGCAAAACCTCATACACCCCAACTGATTTATAACAAAATAATTCGATTGAAACCATAATGTCATTATTTTGATAGTTAAAATTTAAAGTTATTAGCGTTATAAGTTTTCAGGCAAAATTGATTTGTTATCATTTCAGCAATGAATGAAAGCGCTAGCGCGCTCGTTGATACATTTTATTTCGAGAATCTTGTTTTGGTAGTAAGTATGGTGAGTGTGCCCGTGCAGTGGGTTGAGATCGAGTCCTGTAAGTTTTAAATTTTACAAACAAATCTATATATATAAAAATGAATCCCTATTTCCCTTGGTCACGGCATCACGCCTGAACGGCTGGACCGATTGCTATGAAACTTTGGTGGGTTGTTGTGCATATGCCAGGGAAGGTTTATAAACAAAAAAAACGGCCAAGTGTGTGTCGGGTAGGTGTAGGGTAGTTGTAGGTGTAGGGTAGGTGTAGGGTAGTTGTAGGGTAGGTGTAGGGTAGGGAAAATGGCAGAACAACGTCTGCCGGGTCAGCTAGTTATTTATATTTTGAAAAAATTACCTATGTTGAAAATATGATAATTCGATTCTGCTCTCGATTCTAAACAAACTACTTTCTAGTTTTGCGTTAATTCATTAACACGTTGTATACGTATGTAAATCTTAAAAACCTACCTACTGCTACTTATAAAAGTTTTAAAAAGTACAAACACTTGGACGGACTGTTTATTTTCCAACAACAGACGGAAACGGCAATTAGTATTAGTTTACGACTCAGAACCCCCGTACAAAACTTTGCGACATACTGCCTGCTATTTTGAATAAATAGTTCGTCAACCCATGTCCATTTATCGTGATGCGCGTGACAACTCTGTGTATGTTTGAAACGTAAACCAAACTTAGAATAGGGCACTCTTATTTTGTAACTGGATGATTATTTAAATGATCAAAATGCTTCGGTCTGAGTGTCATTAATTTTTAAGTTTACTGTATAGTATCATTTATTTAATTAAATAAACTATGCATTACTGTATACATGACCGTAGGTCAAGAATTTATATTGTAATGGTCATTCAATCGTGTTATACTGTAGAGTTTCTGGCCGCATCTTCTCTACAGCGACAACACGTTCCGACGCAGTGGTAGCTTCAAAAAAGAATTGACGTTTAATAAGTGTGCTTCAAGCTCCTATATTAAATAAATAATTTTGACTTTGACTTTGTATGGATAATCCTGATTAAATGTCCGTAGCGTAAAGACTTGCATTTTTATTTAAAACCTCTTTTGAAATAATATCATGCCTTTTATATCGTTTGTTCCCGCACAAATATATAAAAATAAGGTGCGATATCGCTAATCACGCTGCCATGCTACGGCTGCAAATAGATTCAACGACGACAACAACGTCCATCCAAAATTATGTAAAGCATTGTTAAGGAAAAAGTTTTGTTAGGTTAACTTGACGACAATTAAAAAAATCGTAAATATTTTTAAGGGATTTATCCTACAAAAACTGCCAGCGATATTTCTACAACCGGCTAGATTTAATCATTATTTTATTTAGTAACTGAATTACACCACATAACAGTTAAAATCTTACTGTAACAGAAGTGTATCTGTACATTGAAGATATTAAAAAAAAAGTTATGATATGGTTTTTAGGTGCCCCTGACTCTAAATCACACATTTTTGGAATTTTTGTCTTTGTTCACGCATCACGCGTAAAGTACTGAACCAATATTGATAAAACATTAATGTTTGAAAGCATAAATGTAGCAGAATATCATATGCTCACGACTATTTTCTCCGAGATAGTCAGAGTTATTCCGAAAACTCAAAACATCCACGTAGGATAAACCAAAGAAGCAAAAAAGCAAGCATAAATGTTTAGACTTAAAATCTGCTATATCATTTATCTCGCTACGACGACGGGAACCCGTGCGGACGATGTCGTGGGTAAAATCTAGTTTTTAATATTTAAGGTCTACTCAAAACTAGATAAATCGAGTGTAAAAATAAATGGACACAGGCTGATGGACTAAAACGATGTTATCACTTTTATTTCGCTTATTATGTATATTTCGTGGAAATGTTGTTCCATTTTAATTGGTCATTCATTTAAGATATCTCAGAATTGTTATTTTATAAGAGATATTCTACATAGCTACTTACTATATTCCGTATACACTCACTCAGTCACATTTCACTAGCAGTGCTCTATCTACTATGTTCCGTGTCAAAAAAATGGGATCCTGTGACTAAGCCTACGTTGTCCGTCCGTCCGTCTGTCCTAGCTTCAAAGAGCTCTATCTTTTGAACCGTAACAGGTATCTGGTTGAAATTTTCACATAATGTGTATCATGAGAGCGATAATAGCCTATACGGAATAGAGCTAGCGCCGCAATCATGAGGCAGCGGTTCGATTCCTGTCCTATTCCACTAAGTTCTTCGGAATTAATGTACGGTTGTATTTATAATTTACTAGCTCGGCGGTGAAGGAAAACATCGTGAGGAAACCTGCATTCCCGAGAGTGAAAAGAAAATACCATAAGTTCGGAGGTATGTGTAAAATATGGGTGAGCTTGGGGCGAACACAAAGGATCAACGCTGGTCTCAGTGTTACAATAACGACCCTTGCTTGCAATTACCAAAAATCATCATCATTGTATTTGATGACAAATAAGTAGAAAAAAAACAATAAAATTGAGGGGGGGGGGGGGGGGGGGGCAAGGAACTGGTTTTTCCATCGTTTTTTCTTCTTCTCAATCTGTCGTAAAAACATATAAGCGTACTTGATATAATTATAGGCTGTCTCGTTTAGTGATAAGGTATACAATTTTTATGTAAATGCACATGATCAATTAATCGTGTAACGTGGCAGAGGGGAAAGCTAAGGCATATGGTCCCTAGATATATGGTCTAAGCTAAGGGTCTTGGAAAAAACAACGTTTTCTTGTTAGTAAATATATTGTGTGGTGGTACAGAGTCCTCGGTGCGCGAGTAGTTCGACTCGCACTTGACCGATTTTTAATGGACAGTGCACACCAATGACGTTCCATCCAAATGTGTTTTATGCAAACTATACGCGCCGCTTTAATCGAAGTACACCGGCGACGCAGGCTGTCGTCACATCAGTTTTAATCACTAAACATTCAAATGTAATTATACTCAAAATACTAACCTTTATATTTTACGACAGTACTAAAACATAACAGTTTCTAACGTTCTAAGTCACAGCCCATCAAATCTCAAGGCATACATTGTTTCAGAGTAATTGTATTCAATCTTAGCATTCCTTGAATATATTCCATACAACACGCGCGCCCCGTCACCGCCCTGACAGCTTTGTGGCTAAATGAAATTCCTTCAGCAGGGCTGCCACAGTTACCAGTTTGCCTCGTAAATCCAGGCTTGTGAAGGCTCAAATACAATTGTTTGTACAAGCCCTGTCAATCAAGTAAACTGTTTCGTGTTGAATCAAATTGTATCTAGGGTATTGTTTGCGTAGCTTTGCTGAGGCTTCTGAATTCTGATACAATATAAAGCGTTCGTAAACAACGACTGCTACTGTGTTTGGAGGCAATAATTGTATTGCGTTTGCGTTTTCTATCTACTTAGGAGAATAATTCTTCTTGACCACGTCACAAACGTCGAACTAAGTCGACGAAGAGCAACGAAGACCAGAGGATATTCTAAACTTGCCAGACAAAAAGTTTAAGTCCCATGTTAAGCAAGTCCTCTGTAAAAAAGGTTACTATAAACTCGATGATTATATGAATGACCAAAATGTCTGGTCTTGACAATGTTACACTATGTAATTCAATATTGTATTTATAAGTGTACTTTGTATTTTTTTTTTTGAAAAGATGTGTTGTAGAGTTTATGGCCGCATCTTCTCTACAACGGAACACCTTCCGACGCGGTGGTAGAGTCAAAAATGACGTCAGAAAGCTATCCATGTGATATTATTTTGAATAAAACATTTTGAGTTTGAGTTTTGAGCGAATAGCTCGCTTAAAGTGGTGGACTGGACACGTAGCTAGGTGAAATGATGGCAGGTGGAGCAAAGCCTTAACAGAGTGGTGGCCGAGATTAGGCAAAAGTGGAGTTGGTCGTCCGACGGCCAGCTGGGTTGACGACATCTGGAAAAGTATCGACATGACCTGGATGCGACTGGTACAGGACCAAGAAGGATGGCAAAATAGGGAGGAGGCTTATGCCCAGCAGTGGGTGGATATTGGCTGAAAATGATGATGATAACAATATCAAAACTATACAGGATGTTTCAGATCATCAAACTGAACAACTTTCACTATGGAGCCACCTCAGAAAACGCGAAAAAAAAATCGGCTGCTCCATATAAAAGAGCTGTACCAACTCAAATGTATGAGACAGTTGATTTTTCCACGTTTCCTGAGAGTGGCTCCATAGTGAAAGTTGTTTAGTTTGATGGTATGAATTCACTGTTTCAGTATTTGCCAAGCTGTCATTTACACCCTGTATAACTGTACCAATTATTCTCCTAATTAGATAGAAAACGCACAGACGTAGTCGCGTAGCAGGTCTGTTATCGGACGGTCGCGTTTGTCAGGTACCTACTTTCCGGCCTGCCATAAAGCTCCATCATTTTGTGGTGGCTCACATGTGTGTTTTTGTATAAAAATAATCGTTGAGATCAACCAAAAATATTTGTTACAGAACAACGTCAAGCACATTTTGCTCCTTATACAGAAGATAGGCAAAATCATCGACAACACAATGGAGCCACAATTTTAAGATCAGAATACTATTGTTAAGAATAAAATGTTCTCATTTTATACACTCACGACCTTAATCCCTTTCGAGGGGGTTTCAACAAATTTTTTACCTTCAAAAATAAACAAAAGCATTATTCAGTTTCGAGGTTACCCCCAACCTCGGGGAATATAGTCGTGAGCATAATTACACAATTATGTTAAAGAAGCGATACTGTTGTCATATACAAAATGTTTATGGAAATATAATCGCAGTTATTATACTATACAGTACATTTATTAGACAGTATACGGGAGTATTATTACATCACAACGAGAAAACATAATACGTGACGTCATTCCTAGGGTTACCAGAGTACACAAAACTTACTCATTATCGGAAAAAAGTTAGAATACTTGTTCAGAGTTTCAATGTTAGCTCAAAGAATTAGATCGGTAGGGAAAAACAGTATTTCGAGCTTGATTCTGAAGCTAGAATAAATAGCTTCATTACAATTTTGGCTCTATGCCTATTGCAATAAAGCTGTTAATTATTACACTTACAACACCAGTATTATAACCCATCCAGTCGTTACCTACATAATAACATATTCATATTCGTATACTTATCTTATCTTATCTTGTTGTGGGGGCTGACGTTCGACCCAGTGGGATCTTTTGTGTTAGCCCCAACTTTCTTCACCCTTCAAATACATGGTCAATGAAGGAGGCAATACCATTGAGGGGAAGAAACCTAAGGTCTCCCGGTTTTGGGTATCCATCTCCGAGGAGGCACATGCGTTTTGCCGCCAAGACATCACATTCACAAAGGATATGTTCCATGGTCTCTTCATCCTCTCTGCATGCTCGGCAGCTTGGATCTATGGTTAATTTAATTTTGTGCATCATCGTGCCTGAAGCGTAGTGCCCAGTGAGGGCTCCGGTGATGGCACAAGCCTTGCTCCTGCTGTTGTTCAGTATGAACTTTGAGACACAAATTGTCACATTGCTGATAAGTACGATTCGTATACTTACTGCAATCAATCTCAATCTGGTACTCGTAGTCAATATAATAGACTACACCGAATTCTTAATTACAAACGAAGTCAGGGCAAGATATTTTTTCAAGTGAATAATGCACGCTAAATACAAAAGTCCCTATCTCATCCTTGCCCTAATATCAGGAAATGTCAACATTTCAGCCCCTCTATTCTATTGTAGAGTGTTCAGCGCATACAAATTATACGTCTGTCTGTGTAGTTGAAATGGGTTACGTGTCAATATCATCATCGCATTTATACAACGTGTTAATGAATAAGCGCAAAACCTCATACACCCCAACTGATTTATAACAAAATAATTAAATTGTAACAATAATTTCATTTTTTTGATAATTAAAATTTAAAGTTATTCGCATTTTAAGTTTTGAGGCAAAAATGATTTGTTATCATTTCAGCAATGAATGAAAGCGCTATCGAGCTTATGGATACATTTTAAGAATCTTGTTTTGCTAGTGAATAGGCTGAGTGTGCCTGTGCAGTGGATTGACATCGAGTTCAGAAAATTTTAAAAATTACAAACTAATTATTTAATATTTTGAAAATGTAACCTATGTTGAAACCTTGATAATTCGATTCTGCTCTCGATTCTAAACAAACTACTTTCTAGTTTTGCGTTAATTCATTAACACGGTGTATAAAAACATACAACAGCTTATTTCGTGTTAAGTTTCGACTACCAATGTTTTTGCAGCACAAAATTAATTCATTAAAAAATATTTCCGGTCTCAACAAACTAAAGTCTAGCAGCCCTAGTGTTGCTACAGCTATAGGTATAAATAGAACGTATCGCTATGGTAGCCGACGAGTCACCCTGGGTCTCCGTAAACACCATCAATTATAACAAGTTACTTACGTTCAGACCAAGTTTAAGATTTAGCTGTCTATTTGCTGAAAGCTTGCAGATATTATACATCATAACGTAATCTGTTAGTTGCTGTTTTTAATTAAAACATTGTGACCTTTATGTAACTCGAACTTGGACGGTTTTTTTACGTGGCCACTACAGTGTCTCATTGTCGGGTAAAGGCACAGAACATTATAAGAGGGATTAGAAGTGCAAAGTAGGCGTGGAACGTGTCGCCACAGGTTATGCAATGATTTGCATAACACCATAAGGCGCGCGGCGTAGTGCGAGAGAGAGGACATGAGTAATTGTAGCAGCGTGAGCGGGAAGACAAGTAGTCTAGAAAAATAAAGGTTTGAGATTGCATTAAAGACACTTTAGTAAATTGTGTTTGAAATAATATTACTGTTAGTTTATAACACTTTTGTAGAGATTTTGTGGTTATATTGGCTCAGGATCCTGAAAAATACCTTAATATCGATATAAATGTACAAAGGGCAAGCTTATTTCGAAAAATATTTATTCCAGCATACTAGAAAAGAGACAGTTAATTGTCACAAGGCAAGTTTAATGTTTACAAACAAACAGTAAATAATTTAGTTTTGAGGTTATAATTTTTGAAGACTTACAAAGTATTAAATATTTACTCAAATTTAGGATTTTAAACCGGGGATTATTATTATTATAAGTAAAACGTATTGAATGAAGCCATCCTGTACAAAATCACCAGTTTTCCATTTTTTGTTCATACCTAAATTTAATGTTTTGTAAATGTCTTAATTATTCAATAATACACAATAAAAATCGGGGATTATTGAGAATTTATGTTTTTCAGGTATTTATCTACTATATTCCAAATTATCACCAAAAGTGAAATTAATGCAACCTTCTCCATACAAAAATCCGTAGATTTCCCCGACTAAAGTGGCGACAGCCTTCTCCGAAGCAAAAGCGCGACTTTACATTTCTAACCCCTCTTATAATGTTCTGTGGGTAAAGGCTTCCCCTTTTAGACAGCGTCACTCGTTACGAACATTTAAGTAAATACTCTCTAAATTCTGTTTCTAAACTCCAGCATTCAGCAACATTACTATTTGAATAACTCCAGCAGCAGAACACAGTAAAGCCACGTATAAGGCAAGGCACAGGCGCCGCTTCTTGGCAGGTGATACGGGGGATCGCTTAGGGCACCCGCGCGCAAGGCGTCCTGTTTGCCGTGTGCACCGTCGTGTGCGGTCGACTGAACGCCACCGTCGTTTTTAGTAGGGTTGACTGCTGCGTTGTTTTGCAGTTAAATATTAACTGTTATTTAGAGATTTTGTGTCAGTGGGCGATTAGAAGACACTGTATGGGGACGATGGCGAAAAAAAAACAAAAAATTTGAATGATAATTTTATTTTTATTCATTCTGTTGTTAAATAGATTTTAATTTTTATTTTAAATTAAATTGTAAATATTTAAGTGAAATTTTATTAAAATTTTGGTACTACCTTTTGAAATAATTCGATTAATATAACATTTTTAAATTTTGAATTTAACTTCAGTAATAATCTTTGTTTGTTTGCTCTATTCTCTAAATTGTTATGCCCTTACAGGGCGCTCCATTGTTTAATTACTAAGATATATGTACCATTTCCTTACTGTGCCCTACAATGTGGTAATGCAATAAATATCTGAAATTGTAAATTGAAATTCAAACTATTCCTTAAAATATTACTAAGGTGGTTTGTTATACCCAGTATAAACGTATGGCCCTTTTTTTTTAGCGTAGACAGAAACTTAGCTATACGTATAGGAATTTACACCTTTAGCAGACCGATCATATGTTATTTACCTACAAAAACAACTTTAAATCGCTTACTACTATTTATCCCCAAAAGAAAAATGCAGTTATCTATTTATAACTCAAAAACGACAGTAAAAACAAAAAAACATGTGTTTCCAACCCTACGGCGACGGCCCGATCACAAGCTCTAGCCAAAGCCACTCGCCAAATACACTGAAGCATTTCACAAAGTGAATCTCTGATTTCGCACCTCGGATTTCCGCACGGAATTTAAAATAAAATCCATTCCAGAGCGAAATTTAAACTGGCGTTTTTGAATTCGGTGAGCAAACAAAATTGTATTTGTGGACTAAAAAGTGAAATAGGGGCGGGAGCAACAAATCTAATAAGCGTGTTTCACCCGCCGGCCGCCGCGGGGGACGTGTCGTGTGCGCGTGACCTAACCGTGTCCTGTTAATGGTATTACGTGAAACGGAACGGAAATAACTAAATGCTTTGAGACATCGTTTGAGTAAAACCATTGATATTTATCTTTCACTGCATCAATGTAATCACTATCGGCCGGTGGAGCTAGGTAGAGAATTCCCATGCTGCCTTTACATACTTTTAACTTGGTATAATGAATAACGAGGTTCTGAGGGTGAGAGAAATCATACTCTACTACGCGGGCCCTGTATCGATTCATACATACAACACACTGCAGGGCACAGGGCCTACCCTCAGGGAGGGCGTACGCGTGTCAGTCAACCACATGCGTATTGGTAGACTTCACATAGGCATTATAATTTCTTCTTCAGCGCATGCAGCGACCAGGAAAATAATTACCTTATTCGTTTGCGCAGAGTCCCCCGACGTCCAACGATACACTTACGCCAACGAATAATCTAATCATCAAAACATTTTTAAAACGCTTTTTCCGGAATTGATTTCAGTTCTCGCCGCGATTTCCCCTTTATGTCTTCTACCGAATGAAAACGGGTGCCACGAAGTGGTAATTTGAGTTTAGGAAACAGAATGAACTCTGCTGGAGCCGTATCTGGTGAATAAGCGGGTTGCTCGATGGTATTTGTTGAGTTTTTGGTCAAACATTCTTTCACAATGATGACCTTGTGCGAAGGTGCATTATCGTGGTGTAAAATCCAAGAATTTTCTTTCCACAACGCTGCATAACGCTCACACTCGCTCACATAATATTCTTTATTTACTCATTCTAAACTATTATAAAACTGTAACAGAAGCTTTTCTGTACATTGAAGATATTTAGAAGAAAAAGATTCCGATATGATTTCCGAGAAGGTAATCTATCTGTTTCTTTGTGTGTATGTTTGTTTGTTCGAGCATCACGTAAAAACAACTGAACCGATTTCGATGAAACTTTTTATTTGATAGCTTATAATTTGAATTAAAATCTGATACATAATTTGGTAGATTTGATTGATGAACCTCTATACTTCATTCCAAATAAGGACGACGAGATTTTCGGATTCCTATTTAGCTTTCTGGCCGATTCTGATAACCAAATGTAAGTAATTTATTGGATACATATCCTATCCGACATATCTTGAACGTTACTAAAGCTTTTTTAAAAATAAGTGAGAGGGTTTCAAATCTCTGTTTCTGTAATGCAAAATAGCCTTAAAATTTCGTTGGTATTTTGAATGGAGTATAGTTTACTCGTCTCATAATAACAGTCCATTAAAATTACTGTTTGTATACAAGCCGGGTAACAACAAAATTTAACATAATTTCAAACTAATGAAAATTCCAAAGTTAATATAAACATAAACATCAAACGCTGAAAGTTGTAATTTGATTTGTGCTCGCAACTATCACTCGAGAGATTAGGATGAAATTATTTAGTTGTTTGGGTTATATTTACCATGTGTACATAAACTAGAGAACAGTAATCCGTTTTGGTGTAGTCATACTCTTTGATAATAATACCAACATTATAGTCATACCATTATAGCACTTAATACCTTTATTTTATTTACCTTACATACAAGGTCCTTCTTAATATGCTGACACTTTTTTAAAGGGATGATCAGACCGTCAAACTCTATGTCACGAACATCGAAATCGCGAAAAAAAAATAGCAGTTTCATATAAAACTGCAAACCTATTCGAGCCCAATGTATGGGACAGCAGATTTTTTTTCGCAATTTCGATGTTGGTCCCATAGAAAAAGTTGTTCAGTTTGACGGTCTGATCATCCTCATTAAAAGTGTCAGTATATTAAGAAGGACCCTGTATATAAAGGGGGTTTTTTAAGCGGATGATCAAACCATGAAACTGAACAACTTTCTCTATGAGACCAATATCGAAATCGCGAAAAAAAACAGCTAAAGTAGGTTAGCAGTTTTGTAAGGAAGAGCTGATTTATTCGCGATTTCTAAGTTAGTGCCATAGAGAATGTTGTTCAGTTTGACGGTCTGATCATCCCCTTAAAAAAGTGTCACCATATTATGAAGGACCCTGTTTAAAACGTGTTAATGAATAAACGCAAAACTAGAAAGTAGTTTATTTAGAATCGAAAGCAGAATCTTAAAAAAGTGTCAGCATATTAAGAAGGACCCTGTATACAACGTGTTAATGAATAAACGCAAAACTAGAAAGTAGTTTGTTTAGAATCGAGTGCAGAATCGAATAATCATGTTTTCAACATTTATAATTTTTTTCGAAATATATTTAATAATTTTTTTGTAAAATTTTAAATTTACTGAACTTGATCTCACCCACCGCGATGGTACACTGACCCTATTTACTACCAAAACAAGATTCTTAAAATGTATCCATGAGCACGTTAGCGCTTTCATTCATTGCTGAGATAATAACAAATCATTTTCACCTGAAAACTTAAAATGCAAATAACTTTATATTTTAACTATCAAAATAATGAAATTATTGTTTCAATCGAATTATTTCGATATAAATCAATTGCGGTGTATGAGGTTTAGCGCTTATTCATTAACACGTTATATAATTTCTAAATACAGCGATCCTAATTGAAAATCCGCTTACGTAACGCTCTAAGCGGAATCAAGCGAGCGAATATAACGGGCAACTCAGCGCCCATACATATTACAATCCACTCACGCATTTTCTTTTCTGAACATTATCCCCAAAAGTGACATTACAGAGCCTCTTAAATTCAAGCGAAGGGTCGGGTTACATTAAAAATGTAGGCAAATTACTCACGAGGGAGATTTTTTTGGGAAAGATTCGTTCGATGTGGTGTCGTATCGATGTCGTGTCGTTGAGCGGACTTTTTTGATGTGGTGACCTCTATTATTTACACTGGACACGATATCCAATACTTACACTGAGAAAAATGCTACGTATACGTAGCCCGTCGCAGCTTACGTACCACGTAGGTTACGACGCGATACTGATGATCAGTATCTAGCTACATAAGCATATGCTCACGACTATATTCCCCGAGGGGGTAGTCAGAGATATTCTGAAACGTCAGAACATCCACGTTTCACCAGAAGTACCGAAACTCTGTCCAGTGTGACGGGGGGTGAGCCCGTCGCCACTTATAATGGACAGTGGGTACAATACATGCCTCGAAATTTAAGCATGCAGGTTTCTTCACGATGTTTTCCTTCACTGGAAAGCCAGTGGTGTTACAAATCGCACATAAATTCCGAAAAACTCATTGGTACTAGTCGGCCTGGACGGGGATCGAACCATCGCCTCCTGCACGGCAGGCAAGGTTACTCGCCACTGGACCACCACGGCTCCTATATATTTGGCTATATGAATGAAAATTAAGCTTCATTGTGAAGTACGAGACAACTTAAATACTGATCATCAGTATCGTCGTAACCTACGTGGTATGTAAGCTGCGACGGGCAACGTATACGTAGCATTTTTTCCTCAGTGTGCAAATGACAGCTAATTCCTTATGACGATTTGAAGCCCACCTCCGTGTATCCCAGGAACTAAAGCAACGCAATGCAGCTATATCTTCGTTAAAATAGTTTCATGGACACTTGTAAGAGCCTATCACAACTTACAGTGTCAGAATGGCGTAAATCAAACAGAAACAGCAATTATATGATGGCCTTGTCCAGTGGGAATAAACAATATAGAGTGCAAGGCAAGCAAGAGCCTCCCCGAGTGACGAAACCTGAGATTGTCAGCCTCGATACGACCAGTGCTGACTGGTTAATCTATCGACTACAGCATTTTATGGGATTGACTTGGTATTGTTGGTTGGGCTATTGCAAGCTATATGTAGCACTGCGACCATCGCTGGTCTATTGTGTTCGGCCCATGCTCACACCTATTTTACACATACCTCCGAACTTATGGTATTTTCTTTTCATTCTTGGGTATGCAGGTTTCCTCACGATGTTTTCGTTCACCGCCGAGCGATAATGATAAATACACCCGTACATAAATTCCGTAGTGGTACAGGGCTGCAATTGCAGTAAATATTCGTTGATTGAACCGTGACTGGACTACGTACGAACCATAACTTTTGACATATTTGGTATTACGCTAATCGCGGTACTGCTCATGACAGCCGTTAGAGCCGTTTTGACAGATCGCTCAGACGTTAAAGGCTGTGAGTTACATAGAGTTTACCGCGATACGGAATTCAGCACAGTTGAATAGTAATTGGATTGCAATGTGATTAGAACTGAAATTGGATAAGAATAGAACATCGATGTTTTAAATTAGCGCTTTCGGTCTCCGGGCCAGGAATCGAACCGCCGCCTCATGATTGAGTCGCTAGCTCTCTTCCGTATGGACTATCATCGCTCTTTATGTTATGGGATACAGCTCATGCTGATACGATAGAAGAAGAATAGAGGACAGTGATGGCATTTCTTTTAGTTTGCCATCGTGGTGAAAAGATTTACCAGCCAGCATTAAAAGCTTGCTGATGACAGTCAGGGGGTTCTGTACGTCCTAAGAGGAAGGATCTCCATAGAGTCCGCATAAATTTACGATTGTAGTTGGTCTCTTTTGTCTTATGACATACCTTTAATAGTAGAAGGAGATGGAACTATAGATATTTGTTTATGCGGCTGTCCACTTTTTTTTGAGCTAGTGTGTGTGAAAAGTGACCGTAAACGTAAGGCCATATGTCACTTGGTACCTTTTGTCCATACTACTTGACACCACACACTCAAACCAAAACGTCAAAAAAAGTGGACACTTTACAATTGGTATGGCTCACTCTAGTCTTAAAGAGAGATCCTTTCTCTTAGAGAACGTCACTCGGGAAGCTTCTTTTCGTACATGCAAATTGGTGACGAAATATCAGGAAATGACTATTGTACCCTTGTCACTATGTATACAGGTGTAATGAGACTTACCTTTTATGCCTTTCCAGTATATTTGACATCAAAACTTACCTGAAAATAAAAGGAAAATAAATTAGTAATTTTGTCAAAGTTATAAAATTATGGTAGGATTGAGCATGAATACACAGTGTATTCTGTTGATGTAAATATTGTAACTTCTATATTATTTCTAATGTAGATAATTAAAATGTCTCTACTATAGTTCGATTTATAGGTGTATCATGCTTTCAACGACCACCAGACATAAACTTCAAAAATAATATAGGGTCCTTCTTAATATGCCAACACTTTTGAAGGGCATAATCAGACTGAACAACTGTCTCTATGGCACCAACATTGAAATCGCGAAAAAAATCTGCTGTTCGTTATGAAACTGCAATCCTACTCGAGGGAAATGTATGGGACAGCACATTTTTTTTTGCGATTTCGATATTGGTCCCATAGAGGAAGTTGTTCAATTTGATGGTCTGGTCATCCCCTTAAAAAGTGTCAGCATATTAAAAAAGACCCTGTATACAAACAATCAATCAATCAATTATACTTTATTTTACATATAAAACATACTCATTTGTTTCCAGACAACAATGATCCATTGGGGTTAGTAACGTCTACATTAGTGTACAATTAGTCAAAGTTCAATTTTCTTAGAAAAATGCAGTGAGCCTTGATACAACTACATGTCTACAAAATTTGTAACAAAGTTTCAGACAACCCTATAAGAGATTATGCTCGCGAGTTTATAACATATTGTATCTCATACACCAAAAGTATTTAATCTCAATCCCCATTCCAACCTTTCCTTAATGACAATGGCTATCTATCGAGCGTAAAACAGTTTGCCGGAGAGCGCTCGCTTGCTGGAATCGTAGATCTTATTTCACTTGTTTGTCCTGAATAGAAACAAAGGCAGTGACTGAATATTTGTCACGGAACAAAGGCAGAGCTCGAGACGGCTGTCGTCTGCTCCGAGGATCAGTGCTGCGTGATGATTAGGTCGACTATCGATAATGTCAATCGATAATTTATCGATATTACCGTTGGCTGAAACAAAAACAGAGCTCGAGACAGCTGCTGTCTGCTCCGAGGATTAGTGTTGGGTGATGATTAGGTCGACTATCGATAATTTATAGATATTACTGTTGGCTGAAACAATCACAGAGCTCGAGACGGCTACTGTCTGCTCCGAGAATCAGTGCTGCGTGATGATTAGGTCGGCTATCGATAATTTAACGTTATTACCGTTGGCTGAAACAAACACAGAGCTTGAGACGGTTGCTGTCTGCTCCGAGAATCAGTGCTGCGTGATGATTAGGTCGGCTATCGATAATTTAACGTTATTACCGTTGGCTGAAACAAACACAGAGCTCGAGACGGTTGCTGTCTGCTCCGAGGATCAGTGCTGCGTGATGATTAGGTCGACTATCGATAATGTCAATCGATAATTTATCGATATTACCGTTGGCTGAAACAAACACAGAGCTCGAGACGGCTGCTGTCTGCTCCGAGGATCAGTGCTGCGTGATGATTAGGTCGACTATCGATAATGTCAATCGATAATTTATCGATATTACCGTTGGCTGAAACAAATCAGAGTTCGAGACGGCTGCTGTCTGCTCCGAGGATCAGTGCTGCGTGATGATTAGGTCGACTATCGATAATGTCAATCGATAATTTATCGATATTACCGTTGGCTGAAACAAAAACAGAGCTCGAGACGGCTGCTGTCTGCTCCGAGGATCAGTGCGGCGTGATGATTAGGTCGACTATCGATAATGTCAATCGATAATTTATCGATATTACCGTGGGCTGAAACAAAAACAGAGCTCGAGACGGCTGCTGTCTGCTCCGAGGATCAGTGCTGCGTGATGATTAGGTCGACTATCGATAATGTCAATCGATAATTTATCGATATTACCGTTGGCTGAAACAATCACAGAGCTCGAGACGGCTGCTGTCTGCTCCGAGGATCAGTGCTGCGTGATGATTAACGTGGTCAATCAATAATTTATCGATATTACCGTTGTCCCTCTGAGTATGCATTGACTGAATATTTGCCAGGAAACAAAGATAGAGCTCGAGACTGCTGCTGTCTACTCCGAGGATTAGGGTTGGGTGACGATTGGGTCGACTATAAATAGTATTAATTGAAAATTTATGTATATTACTGTTTCTGTAGATTGACTGAATATTTATCAGGAAAAAAGGCAGAGTTCAAGATGACAGCTTATGACGAAAAGTTATTTGTTAATTTTTAAAGATTATATTATGTACCTCGCCAAAACTTATTAGGCCAGAAGCATATACTTTTATATTACACCTACACGCGTTCACAAAATTTACCATTGACAAGAATATGTATGTTTCGTGTTTTACTAGTGATTATAAAATTACCTTGGGTTTAGGTGCGGCTAGATCACTATCGACATCAAACCTATCGATAGAAACACAACACTGTTTCACAGGCAAGTCGGTGTGAGACATCCGTATAGCAAGGAACATCAATTACTTCAGTTGGTACCTATGGGCGAGGGGTAGGTGTCGGAAGGGGGGGCGGGGGTGCCTTTTGTTCTCCAACTGTTCGATTTTATCTCACTTCGACTTCATCTTTTTGTTAGCGATAAAGAAAATCTGTGTTAGAGGGGTGGGAAATGGGATATTATTGGAAAAGTTGCTATAATTAAATTTGAAATATTGGTAAAAGCAGATCTAAGAGGTACATAGACCAGATTGCGGACGTCATTAGAAACTGCCAGATTAAAAGTAGCTGAAATCATCGAGAATCGATAACAAGATCTGTGGATCTAGAGGAAGCGAGAGAGTTAATAATTTCAGGTCCGCCCGCAGTCGCCATTCGTCATCCATAGTCTTTGCCTCTGGGAAAAATGCAAGTATGTAATGTACGTATAATAAAAGTGAATTATTCTAGGGGCAATTATTATAACCTGAAAAGCTTAAATTAAATAATTATAGCAATGGAGCAGCGTGACATCGCTAGGGTTTTCAAGTCTTGCATTGACTACTCACAAAATGGCGGCAAGTCTAATGAGATTTGACCAACAATTTTACATGGCATACCTAACCTATTGCCATTTACCCCTCGGTGGGGATCGGCCGTCAAGCGTACCTGAGCTGTGGAGTGAGACAGGCCTGGTATAGGCCACCATTTGTTGTTGCAACCTTCTTCTGTCCTGAATATCTCGCATCCACGTAGCTCCTGCGCCTCTCTTTATATCGACAACCCATCATGCCACAGGACGATCCACCACTTCGCTTCTCAGAACACCCAGAATATTCACATTTTCATTAGCAGAGCCAAAACTATGTCCAGGGACACAGGTAGTGGATTGGTCGCCTTTTTATTGTTGGTAGTGGGCACAATAATGATTTTTACAAATGGTGACAATGGTAATAATGCTAATTACTAATGTTGAAGATGACATTCTGATGTGTGTGTGAAGTATACCAAGTGTAACTAATAGAATATAGTAAATATATATACAACGTGTTAATGAATTAACGCAAAACTAGAAAGTAGTTTGTTTGGAATCGAGAGCAGAATCGATTTATCATGTTTTCAATATAGGATTTTTTTTTTAATATTAAATAATTTGTTTTTAAAATTGAAAATTTACTGAATTCGATCTTAACACACCGCTCGGGCACTCTCACCATACTTCCTACCAAAAAAAGATTCCACGATCACGTTAGCGCTTTCATTTATTGCTGAAATGATAAAAAATCATTTTTGCCTCGAAACTTAAAATGCTAATAACTTTATATTTTAACTATCAAAATAATGAAATTATTGTTTCAATCTAATTATTTTGTTATAAATCAGTTGGGGTGTACGAGGTTTTGCGCTTATTCATTAACACGTTGTATAAATAAAGTGTAAAGTATTGGACACGCGTGGTAACTAACGCCAATACAACGCACATGAGGGTAGGTGCATATTCAGAGCGTTTGAACTCCGTCATTCCCCTCTAAAAGATTTCCGTCTTATTTAAACGAATATGTATACGATTTTACAGAGCTGATGTAACGGTGCTGGTGAAATTCTATATAATTTGAGAGGGGAATGACGGCTTTCAAACGCTTTGAATATTGACCCGGGTAGGCTTTTGTGTCATGCAGTGGGACGTATATAGGCTGATGATGATTACGAATGTTGCTATACCCAAAAGGGTCTCATTATGTACCTAAAGAAAGCTTATCATACCTACCTAATGAAAACCATCTCTAATTAACACATAGAAGCAATAAACTATTCTGATTGACTGATTGAATACACACCAAGAAATTGAAGCATGCAGGTTTACTCATACGGTACATGAATTGTAAATCTTGAAATTGTGTGCACTGACCGACAAAGAGGATGCATAAGGCTTATTGCTGGATTTACATGAGTATTAAAAGCAGTAATGGATTAGTCTCAGAGAAACAAATTTATCATGACTAATAGCAGGATAATCAGGTTTGATGGGTCATGATTTTCACAATTGACAACGTAAATATTTTTGTAACCACCTGTTTTTAATAAAAAATATAAAAATAGGTAAAAAAATAAGAGATACGTATTTTTCCGATTTTATTTTTGACCGATATTTCTATTTTTAATTTACTTTAGAATTTTCTGAAAAACGTAGGATTTATGGCTAAGATACCTTGGCCGCAATAACATTAAAAATAAAAACTGTCAAATACAATAGAAAAGCCAAGCAGGCAAAGGAATAAAATCTCATTCAACCTCTATTATATTTTTCAGTATTTTTCAAATAACTCGAGAAATAATGGATCGAAAAATCGGATAATTTTGAGTTAGGCTTTGAATCACATAATCTCCAAAATGGTTTTCTTATTTTGGTACCTTTCTTCAAATGAAATGTTGTCAATTCAGCTTCAAAACATCCTTATTATCAATGCAAACAGTAATTACTGCACTTATTTATTCATCGAGACGATGCAAATTAATACTTTCTTCTGCATTCACAGCGGTTGAATCTCAAGGGAACAATGCTTTCCTCATCGAAGCTAACGCCAATCACAGCAGTAACAAAGGAAGCAGATCGGAGCGAGCGAAGCCGAGACCAACATTGTTGTGGAGTGACGCGGAGCCAAGGGAGCCATCGGTACAAAACGCAGCTTTCTCAAGAGAATACAGTCGCCACATGGTAAGAGTTACAGTGAGACAAGTTTGTATCTTGCGAGTCGTTTTCGAAATTATTGACTGCAGAAAAGATGTACGACTTTTGACCCATTTATGGAGAAGCTAAATATACAGGGTCCTTCTTAATATGCTGACAGTTTGTTAAGGGGGTGATCAAACCATCAAACTGAAAAACGTTCTCTATGGAACCAGTAACTAAGTCGCGAAAAAAAATCTGCTACATAACTGAAATCCTACTCTACCCAAATCTTTGACTATTTATATGTGGACTGGTTACGCGTGTAATTCTACTAACAAACATTTCTGCCACTTTTTGCGGGGAGCGAGGTAACATGAAATCCGCAACTTTGGATTTTATTCCCCATAACTTTAGATCCTAATTTTGAATGTCAAAAAACGAAATTACAAGCATAGAGATTAGTTTCTAGATTGTTTATGAAAAATTTCATTGACTTTAATTGGTGAGTATTGAAAATATAACCAGACTTCGTTTTTATGAAAACAAAATGTAAGTATATCGATTCAGCGAATCAGAAACGGTTTTCAGGTATCCCCGTTCATTTCTTATCGTGTTGTAGTTTTCTTTGAGTCGCACTACTGATTTCACTGAACTGTAACGAGAAGCCGATACCATCAATAGAAACGATGTTTACGCGTCACCAACACCCCCACCTTCCCCTCCTACCTACCTCCCCCAACTAATGGATACCTTCAACTATCCACTCTTGTCCCTCTAAGAGATTAAATAAATAGAGAAATTCTTTTAACTTGGTAATTTACATGAAATCCGAGAGAAATTTTCATGCAAAAATATTCGGTGCAGAGTACGCTTATAGTCACAAAGGTCGGAATTGATTCGTTTCCGATTCCATCGGGTTAATTTTACTAAATAAGACTCTTAATAGACGCCTTATCCCAACACAGTATGGTTCAAAATTCATTGCTATACGTGACTTCTTATGTGGCATGTCAAGCGCATCGTACAGGTTTATTCCACCACACAAAACTCCTATCAGCTTCCTTACTCCAAGACAGTAAGGTCCAAAATCCTTTGCTGTACAGGACTTCGTGTATAGTACGTCGTTCGCAGCGTACGTTGTGGTACTAAGGTATTAACTCGTTCGATTATAGCGAGAACATATGTTTACTCACACGACGGTTAAAGTAGAGATAAAGCGATGGATTAAGTTAACAAACAAGTTTGTTTGGTTTGATAGTGTAGAGTGAAGTTTGTATTGAAAACTTTGCAAAACTAATTAAAGAAAATCGTTTCATCGAATTACGGCACTCAGTGCCTGTTTATAGCCACGTCAAAATATACAACGTGTAAATGCTTTACATGGTTAGGGGGTTCTTTTTTTCAGGCCTACAAACTGATAAATTTTTACAATGGTTGCCGTAGTCATGCCGAGTAAGTATAAAATTTTATTATGTTACTAGATTTTGCCCGCGACTTCGTCCGAACTTTAAGATACAGAACTTTACCGAGCTTTAAGATACAAAGTCAAAGTCAGTATAATAGCGTATACTACATTTCAAATAAGGAAGAAAAAAATTTCTGATTCCTATATAGCTTTCTAGCCAATTCTGATTTGCAAATATAATTAATTTATCAGAAAAATATACTATCCGACATATCTTGGACGTTACTAAAGCTGTTTTAAGAATAAGTGAGAGGAAGTGTTTCAAATCTCTGTTTATGTAATTCAAAATAGAGTTTAAATTTCGTTGCTATTTGAAATTGAGTACTTATATATTATTATGTATAGAAACTAGTCTGTGATAATGATAAAACTACTTGTAAAAATGTATTACTTTATAAATACTCATATTATAGACCAGAAGGCTACCGTC
Organism: Agonopterix alstromeriana; assembly: GCA_963924505.1. Taxonomy (NCBI): domain Eukaryota; kingdom Metazoa; phylum Arthropoda; class Insecta; order Lepidoptera; family Depressariidae; genus Agonopterix; species Agonopterix alstromeriana. The sequence goes on from OZ004663.1 coordinate 20,051,153, forward strand.
GGTTACCCTGGGTCCAGGGGCCCGACCTCGCTTTTCAATCATTGAAGTTCAATCCTTATCCTTATTCAATTTCAGTACTAATCACATTGCAATCCTGTTTTACTATTTAACTGTACCGAAATCCGCATACATAAGCATATGCTCACGACTATATTTCCCGAGGGGGTAGTCAGAGATATTCTGAAACCTCAGAACATCCACGTTTCACCAGTAGTACCGAAACTCTGTCCAGTGTGACGGAGGGTGAGCCCGTCGCCACATAATGGACAGTGGGTACAATACATACCTCGAAATTGAAGCATGCAGGTTTCCTCACGATGTTTTCCTTCACCGAAAAGCCAGTGGTGTTACAAATCGTATATAAATTCCGAAAAACTCATTGGTACGAGTCGGCATGGACGGGGATTGAACCATCGCCTCCTGCACGGCAGGCAAGGTTACTTGCCACTGGACCACCACGGCTCCACGACACCACGGCACCGAAATCCGTATCGCGCTAAACTTGACTTATTTACTATATAATATGACTGACTGAAACGTCTGAGCGATCTGTAAAACGGCTGTCATGAGCTATCATATGATTAGCGCGATACCGAATGTTTAAATAGTTATGATTCGCATGCGGTCTAATGACGTTTCAGTGGAGATATATTTAGCGCAATCGGGCTCCAGTAGAGGTGATAATAGTAGCTGATGATAATGACTTCATGACACAAGGTTATCGACTGTGGCTTCTCAGTCTATCACCTCAAATCACAAACAAGATAATAACGACCAACACCCTCGCCAATAAAGTTGAGAATCGAGTGAGTTTCCTCTTCAAAGCTCAGTGATTAGAGGCCATGCAGTAAGAATAGTCACGTAGCAACAATTTGCCGACACATTGCCTTCTCGTTAAACTCGCTGAAACAAGTGTCGCTTCAGTGGGCATTTAGCTGCCTTTGTTTCGTCATTATTCGCTTTTATTACATTGTCATAAAGACTGATTTGAGTTTTATGACATGAAAAGAATACTTTGTTTTGGATTAACTTTTTTTTTACGATAAAAAAGGGTTCTGACGTATGATGGTTTGATTGTGATGTTTTTGTGGTATAATCAGAAATTGTTTTCATATTAGAAGAGTTGGTTACTAGTTAATGAATGTTAATGAATGTTACTGCCCGCCATAGATGAATGTATTACTCTGCCCGCGTTGAAAAGGAATTTATGAGATACTAATTGTTTCCGTTACATCATTTTTCCGTCTATCCGTCCTACCTATTTAGGCGTGTAACTTTTGAACCGTAATAGCTAGACAGTTGAAATTTTCACAGAATGTTCGTTATTACAAAAAGTAAAAAATTAAGAAACTAGTTTTTATCAACGTTTTTTCTTCTCGCTTTATCGTAAAAGCCTTTGACTATTTATATGTGGACTGGTTACGCGTGTAATTCTACTAACAAACATTTCTGCCACTTTTTGCGGGGGGCGAGGTAACATGAAATCCGCAACTTTGGATTTTATTCCCCATAACTTTAGATTCTAATTTTGAATGTTAAAAATCATGAAAAGTAGTCTCGTGTGAACCCCAAACGTTATATGTTATTATTTCGCAATTATAGGCTGTCTCGTTTAGTGATAAGGTGTAAAATTGAATGTAAATGCACAAGATCAATTGTGCTTATACCGTGGCAGAAGGGAAATGCTACCGCAAGGCTAGTCCTTATAATAATTAGTCAAAGGAAAAAGCGGTAAACCATACAAGCGTCACACTTGGTGTGATTATAGAGAAACCTCTACAGTATAACAACAAATAATAAAAACCTGTCAAGTGTGAGTTGGCACTCAGGTCCCAGAGAAAACAAAACTTTTTCGTAAGTTAAAATGTTATGTGGTATTGTGGTACGAGTACCTATACTCGCACTTGACCGGTTTTTAATAATAAAGCCCTTCACCAGCCCACACTGGACCCGCGTGGTCATGGCTGACTGCCTCTCACCCTTATTCGGATAAGGTTGCCTTTTCCCCGTAATGAGATCTTACTTGCTATTTGAAAACCAATAGCAATAGCAAATTGATACTAACTACCTAACAGAAGTACATAATATCTACAGAGTCTCGGATTGATATCAGGCAATAGGTATTATAATAATACCTAAGTCTGGGATATCAGGCTTCTCTACTATGATTTTCCAATTTATTAGATACTGTTTCAAGAACAGTTTTGTTTACAAATTAATAATTTGAATCAAATTAATTATACAATCAACATCGTAGCATATTGTACACCTGCTACAAACAGCTTTCCAACTCTACATAATTATAAGTACTCGTACTTTAGTGAACCAACTGCAGATTAAGACCAGTGTTTCTCAAACTTCATTCAACTGCGATCCCGAAATTACTCTCGACATGTCCTACAAACTGTCTTGTTCTAACATGAAAAGTAAGCTAACACAAGTAAGTACGAGTGAGAGAGGAATACACCACTGCTTACCGTCTGCCTCCTCCCGTACAATAAAAAGGCGTTGGTCAAAATTGGTGGGGGCAGGGAGTATCCGTACTTTATTCTCTCTTTTTTAAACTGTGCCTTTAACCTGCAGGTGAACGTTTATGCATCTCAAACCATGAGTGGAAATATTAATATAAGCAAAACCAGCACAAATAAAATACAAAAACTACAAAATATTTATTTTTAATGCGCAATTATTTTACATTTAAATTAGTTCACAAAAACCTAGGTATGGGTTTGCACATTAAGAATGACAACTTTGGATTTTATCAGGTACGTACAATTTAACGGTACGTTAAGCCTGGTCATGCGGAGGGCAGGAATACGCTTACTTTGTTAAAGTTTACGTTGCTTTTGTCAAGTTTACTTCGTACTTCATAGATAAACTTGATAAACACTGGAACACTCGCAACCCCCTTAGAACTTCTTCGCGACTCACCGGGGTGATCTTAACCCACAGTTTGAGAAACATTGGTGCGTCGACCTCAGATCTAGTATCAAACTCAATGAATATTAGATCTGTTTATTAAACCCAAAGTTCTATTAGTTTTCAATAGTTTAAATTGATTTGTTAACTTTCTAAAGGTTCGTGACTTTCTCGTGTAAAATTAGATTTTTGTATTGTTATGTTTTATGTAACAACGGAGCCTGTTTAGATTGACACAGTGACTGGGTCCAGTGCAGTTCAAAAACAACAATTGTCGAAAAAAAATCAACGTTCCTCAACCTCAATCTCCCTTTCTTCAATGAGGCGATGTTTAAAATTACAAACAAAACAATTACATGTTTTTTTAAATTTGTAATTCAATGTTATTTCGTGATGTTTAAAGTTGCATGAAAACTACTGAATCGATTTTCATGAAACAAAGCTAAGAACGCTCTATCAAAAATTAGCCTTCAATTTAAAAAAACCGCATCGAAATCGGTCCACCCGTTTGGGAGCTACGATGCTGATAAACAGACCGACAGACAGACAAACAGACAAACAATCAGGAAGACAGACTGACATAGGCGTCAAACTTATTACACCCCTCTTTTTGCATTTGGGGTTAAAAATAAATATTATCATTACCGTATTTATTTATTACTAAATATGTGAAATGTGTATGCACAAAAGGGAACGGTGACATTTTCCTTCGGCAATCGTTTTTGAACAGCACTAGATCCAGTTGCTGTATCAGTCTAAACCGACCATATGGCGGTTATATATGGACCATAATTATGGATGGTTTCACAGTCGCGCTCGTGCTTACGCCCGTGTCACTGGTCAGTGCATCACGATAAACATAGGTAGTTAAAAGTTTTCAGCGAATACTTTCATTAATTATCCAGTGATGTAAGGGATAGCCCATAGATTAATATGTATATTACATAGGTAATTCGCCCTGGGATTATATGACGTCTAATTATTAGCATTACCGCATATTACCACCAGGGGGAGCCACATTGTGAAATTAATTGACAAAGACCATTGATCGAACCATAACCACTCGGATCGTGAGCTAGTTGGCTTGACTATTAAACCAACAAGACAGTGATTGATATGAGCGAAATCTGTCACTAATACAGCGGTGGGGTGTAGCGCGCTATCGCACTAGTTTACATACGAACCCAAATTCAACACAAAGTGCTTCGATACGTCACCGATAGATGTCGGAAGCTGTCTATGGAAAATAAGCGTTTCACTTAGTTTGTACTAAGATTGAACTCATCAACTTTCAATATGGAGCCAACCTTGGGAGTTGCGAAAAAAATCTGCTGTTTCATACTGAAAAACAACAGTATTTCCATTCAAATGGAAAGGCTCCATAGTGATATTTGTTTAGTTTGATCTTGTCCCTTACTTCATGTATTATCTTCCACGTAACATTGCCAATATAGTATTGAATTTCCTTTTAGCTCTGTTCGAAAACTTTCCAGTCGTAGAGTGAAGTTCCAAAATACCCAGCATACTCAAAGAGATATATTCGATGCACGTTACAACGCCGCGCCGGCAAACACTACATCTCAATAACGAAGCAAACTGTGCTAGTGTCAGCCTCAAATCGAACAATATCTCGGGACATTACATTCTGTCGTCCTGCTGCGGAGTACGAGGAAACAGAAGGTTCATGTTTGTGCAGATTTACGATAATAATGGTAAATTCACCGATACTTTCATAATATTTTACCTTTTTGTTACACTGTGAAAAGAGAAATTACACTCTAAATTTTTTTACATTAGAACACTCGCCTTCTCTGTCGAGGTGATTTCATTATGAAGAGACTGGTTTAGGGGGATGGTCAGACCACCAAACGGAACAAACTCTGGCATAAATGTCGACATTTTACGCGATTCCGATGGTGGTTCCATAAAAGAAATGTTTAGACCATGACAGTAAGGGGAAAATGGGGTGAACTATTCTAACCCGGGAACTGTATCTATTTTACGAAGCGTCTTTAAATTGTTTTCCGGCAAAAATTTAAATGGCCTCTGTTTAAGCTTTTATGAATTTTTTTTTTTACTTAAGAGTTCTTCCATCCTATGGTTGTCTGGAAGAAATCGCTTTTAGTGATAAGACCGCCATTTGTACCCTTACGTTCTAGTATTCTGTTTTGTTGCTGTATGTTTTTGGTGTGCAAATAAAGAATATTTATGTTATGTTATGTTATTGATGTTTCAAAGACGTATAGCATCTGCATCTATACTATTCTATGACGTAGGTAGGTACATGAACCACGGCTCGTTACTCATGAGACGCGTCAGGCTCGATGCCATTGCTGTTTGACAAATAGCCTCCATCTTGCTGACGCGTCTGTTACCTGCGCTTCTACTGGCGGCCATTTGTGCTGCGTTGCGTTTACTGGCCAGTGTGACGGACGAGGCTTTATACATTGATTGGTTAGAGCTCAAATTGACTGATTATGATGATGGTATGACGGACGAGTGTGACGGACGAAGCTTGATACTTTGATCGGTTACTGCTCAAATTGACTGATTATGATGATGTTATAATAATGTAATGGCCCGTTGAGACGCGTCAGGCTCGATGTCGGCGCTATTTTTGACGCGTCTGTTACCTGCGCTGCTACTGGCGGCCAGTTGTGCTGCGTTTGCGTTTACTGGCCAGTGTGACGGATGAGGCATGACATATTGATTGTCATCTCAATCTCAATGCCGGCGCTTTGTTTCACAAACAACTTCCATCTTGCTGACGCGTCTGTTACCTGCGCTTCTACTGGTGACCAGTTGTGCTGCGTTTACTGGCCAGCATGACGGACGAGGCTTGATACATCGATTGATTATAGCAAAAATTGACTGATTATGATGATGTTATAATAATGCAACGGCTCGTTGAGACGCGTCAGGCTCGATGTCGGCGCTTTGTTTCACAAACAACTTCCATCTTGCTGACCTTCGCTTACCTGCGCTTCTACTGGCGACCAGTTTAGCTGCGTTTACTGGCCAGTGTGACGGACGAGGCTTGATACATCGATTGATTATAGCAAAAATTTACTGATTATGATGATGTTATAATAATGCAACGGCTCGTTGAGACGCGTCAGGCTCGATGCCGGCGCTTTGTTTCACAAACAACTTCCATCTTGCTGACGCATCTGTTACCTGCGCTTCTACTGGCGACCAGTTGTGCTGCGTTTACTGGCCAGTGTGACGGACGAGGCTTGATACATCGATTGATTATAGCAAAAATTGACTGATTATGATGATGTTATAATAATGCAACGGCTCGTTGAGACGCGTCAGGCTCGATGTCGGCGCTATGTTTGACGCGTCTGTTACCTGCGCTGCTACTGGCGGCCAGTTGTGCTGCGTTTGCGTTTACTGTGTAGTGTGACAGATGAGGCATGACATATTGATTGTCTTGTCTAAATCATAAGTTTACGCGTCATTTAGTTTTAAAGAACCCGTAGCAAATGACGGAAACAACTTAAACGTGGATGTCCTGAGGTTTCAGAATATCTCTGACTACCCCCTCGGGGAATATAGTCGTGATCATATTCTATGCGTAACAAATTTAATCAAAGAGTATTATAGAACTGGGACAATATCTGACTTCATACATGTGTGTTGATTTTCTGTTTTGTTGGTTCAAAATATTGCTTGCTCCAGTTTCGTTACGAATGATATACATACATTAAAGAGTACTAAAGTACTGATATAGCTAAGTAACCTTGTATTAACTTAATTGGTGCCAGTTTTAATTTCTGAAATATGCTGTTTTTAAAATAATATTATGTACAAATATAAAGTAATCAAATCTACTCAATTTCACAATTACAAACTAATTTTAAAGTGTCAAATCTGTGCTGTGGTATCACTAAAGTTATTCGAACTGAAGTTATTAAAAATTTGAATTTAATAGCGAACTTACAACAGCAAAATACTAAAATGTTCAACACTTCTCAAGAAATACTTCATAAATTAGTTTTAGAATTTAAAATTGCGACTAGAAGAATTCATAATTCAACAAATTGTTTTACAATGAAATATTTAATTAGAGAATAATCTTAATCAAGGCTTATCATTCCGTTTACAATACTCTGAATTTCATAATATATTTTGATATAATTGATACAAACGTTCCCAGTTAAAACCGAAAAGCCAGTGGTGTTACATATCGTACATAGATTCCGAAAAACTCATTTGGTACAAGTCGGTCTGGAACGAGGATCGAACCATCGCCTCCTGCACGGCAGGCAAGGTTACTCGCCATTGGACCACCACGGCTTGATTAGACATGTAATAATATAAATAACCGTGTGACGCCCACACCTTGGACACTCCATACAAACGGGCTCGAACTGATAAGAAGAGAATATCACATGACATGTATGCTGAGTGACTGCGAGTGACAGTGGACTAACCCCACTGCTTTCTGTCTCCTGTACCCTAGAGAGAGGTTGAGGTCCAAAATGTTGAGGGGCAGGGAGTATCGCGCCACAGAATAAATACTAGTACTACCCGTACAGAAGAATCACTTCGAAAACAGATTTAAATAAACAGCGACTTTCTCTGCACGGCAAAACGGTGCAAAATTATTCGCGCCCGTCCTATCGTACAATTCGCGAATAACTTATCAACCGTCACAAACGACACGCGTGCAAACAAAAATGAACCGAGCAAGAACATTGTATATATTTTGGAACCGAGTAATTAGACATGAAAGCCTCGTTTACATTCTTTCATTATTTCACGTGCTGGCAGCGTGACATCGCTAGGGTTTTCAAGTCTCGCATTGACTACTCACAAAACAGCGGCAAGTGTAATGAGATTTGACCACGACGTTTGCACGGTATACCTAACCTATTGCCGTCAAGTGTACCTGAGCTGTGGAGTGAGACATGCCTCGATCGTCCGTAGGTAGTGTAGTAACTACTTTTTCTTATACTGTGCCACTGTCAACTAAAAACTAGCTTTTAATATCAGTCAGTAATTTTGTAGTTTCAAATACGAACCTACCGTAATGGCATCCTCTACTTATTTCCCGGCGGGGTTACGATGTGTCCTGGTATCAACACTGACATGGCGCCACGTGGGATATTTTAAACCTGTAGCGCTAACATACCACGCCAGAGACACGAGGGAAACGGCGTTAAGTAGGTGTTTAAGTTTACACCAAAGTCAAAGTCAAAATAATTTATTCAATATAGGAGCTTGAAGCACACTTATTAAACGTCAATTCTTTTTTTAAGCTACCACCGCGTCGGAACGTGTTGTCGCTGTAGAGAAGATGCGATCAGAACCTCTACAACATAACACGACTTAATGACTATTACAATATAAATTCTTAAGCTAGGGTTATGTATACAGTAATACATAGTCTATTTAAATAAATAAATGATACTATAAAGTAAACTATAAGTTAGTGACACTCAGACCCCATACCATATTATTCTTTTTCTAATCGTTTCACCCTTATTTAGAGTTTGTCGATACATTCGAGTAAGGGAAAGTCAATCGCTGCTTATTTAAATAACCAAGTTTGATTATCATTCAGTACTGTGTATTAATTGATCTATTAGTTATTTACTTTAAAGGCAAAGGAAATATAAAGTGCTCAAAGCCGCAGTATAAATAAATAAATAAAATAAATATCTTGTACGTTGTCACACAGATTTGTCTAACACCGTTAAAAGATACCAAAAACCCTGGCTCAAAATAAAAATATACGACACAGGTGAAAACTTCGCTTGTTAATGTAGTCCATGTCCGAGCAGGCTCGTTCCATGCTTTGAACCCATAATTAAAATTCACGATCGCGACCATGACTGATCGATTATTTTACTTATGTTGTCTAGGTTAGGGTCCAATTTAATTCGGTAGTCTTTCGCACAGTTTTTTTACGAAACTGTCTATCGATCCTAAGCTTTTCACCAATATTCGCGTAGACAATACTTCAAAAGAGCCTTTTAAAAAGCAAATATACCATTGAATTCAATTCAGAATTTTGACGCAGGCGGTTTAAAGCTGAAAATCCAACTGATATAGGTTACAGAGTGCATGTATGCAGGGAACCAGGTCGCATTCAGAAGCTGCGGCCTTATCGATTGTCGACCCGCGCAGTCGCCTTACCCTCCAACGTTTTAGCTTGAACGTTAACCATTGCGCGCTTTATACGAGCGTGTTCAAACTGGCCGTTATCGAGCGACGGATGGATGACGAATGGGTTCGAATGATCGTTTATGGCGATGATGGTAGCGGTAGGTCGCCGACAACGTCCAATGGTGTTCCTAATGTGATTCGGCATTGATCGCGGCACCGGGACCGCGATGTAAGACGAAGGATTCAAGTTGCACAGTAAGGCAGGTCGTTTGATTTGTGCGGTGCGGTTAGGGGTGGTGGGAGGGAGAGTCAAGTTTTCCCGTTGAAGTTTTAATTGCATCGACAGCGTTTCATTGCAAGCTACCGGTTGTTTCATTTCACGTTTTGTATTCTTTATGGGTACTTGTATATTATTACCGTGCCTATACAAATCTAACTATGTTAGACTCACAGTTATTCATTCGATTTGAATAGGCTAAAATGGTATTTCTGTGAATTGAAATTGAAGTCATTGAGAGTTGAGGCAGACATTTAGTTTCAATAAACTAAATAAGTTAGTAACTAATTTGAACTCTAAGTTGCTTTGATACAATAGTAAAATTATATTTACACCTAGGCTAGCCCTAGGTGTAAATATAATTTTACTAAATATGATCGCTTTTTGAATGATTACTATTTAGAGAGCAGCAAAATAAAATAACTGAAAAGAGAAAATCAAGCTCTCTAATCACTAATCAGCTATAACAGCTTTATTTGAGGTAATATAATTTGAATGTTATTAGGTAGGTATCGCAAACGGGGACACAGACGATTTTTGGTTGGTTATTGGTTTGTCCCCGCCTGCAATACCTACCTAATAACATTCAAATTATATTACCTCAAATAAAGCTGTTATAGCTGATTAGTGATTATAGAGCTTGTTTTTCTCTTTTCAGTTAATAGGTTTTTATGCAGTCAGGTTTTTTGTTTATCTTAATAATGTAGTTTATTTCATACTTTTTAGTCTTGTGTCGAAACGGTAACATAACAGTACTATAATATATATATTTTTGGAATCGTCAGATCATCGATCGATCAGCTTTCATTTGATACCCATATTGTAATTTAAATGAAAAAAAATATTTTTTCCCTCTCTTTTTTATTTTGCAGACGCCATATTAAAATAATATAGCCTATGTCACTCTCACAATTTTTACGAATCAAATGACACCTCAAACATTAAAATCCATCTAGCCGTTTAGGCTGTAGGCCGTGCCAAAGAAATAGACATACAAACATACATACATACATACGCTCGAAAAACATAACCCTCTTTCTGGCGCAGTCGGGTAAAAACAGGAAGAAACACAATGCCATACGATACTGATGATGTGAGAGCATCCAAGTGTTTGGTACATATACTCTATTCAAAATAGCAACGAAATTTTAAGGCTATTTTGCAGTACAGAAACAGAAATTTTAAACACTTCCTCTCAATTATTCTTAGAACAGCTTTAGTAGCATCCAAGATATGTCGGATAGTATATGTATTGAATAAAAAATAATAATTTGGTAATCAGAATTAGCAAGAAAGCTAAATAGGAATCGGAAAATCTAGTCGCCCTTATTTGGAATGAAGTATAAATGGGTATGCGTAAGGTTGTATGGAGAAAAATTCTCACTTTTGTCGTTGATCGGCCATTAATACAACTTACATAGGTTTTTGGAGGACCTTTCAAATTACATTAAATACATCACATTCATTGCTAGGCTGCATCGGAGCTATGCTATGAGAGAAATCGTTTTTAGCGCTAAGACCGCATTGTTTTGTATCTTCTGTATTTATTTACGGTATATTTTGCTGAGTAGGTAATATGTTTCGATTGATTGATTGAAAATGAGTTGATTCTCAAAGGCTTTGGTAACTTTTTCATCAACCTTTAGAGTCAAATATCTCAGCTCCGATGCGAGCTAGACCATAAGTGTTTAACACAATATGTTTATTTTTTAGAGTACTATAGTTACACAATACTTTGATTTGTGGCGGCGACTGTTAAAAAGATTACAATACCTTTACTCATACCCATATGCTGTGTGCTGTCAAATTCCCATAAAAACCTCCTGCTAAACAAATCCTTTGTAAACAATTGTGGGGACTTGCCACAGATGTCAACACCCACAAGTTATAGCAACGAAGCTAAACAGATGACGCTACGGTCGCACTCGCAAATGTGTACGTAAGACAACTTGCGACGTCACATTGGTAACCCGTTAGCCGCTACGCATAAGGTTCACAATCGTATACAAGACATGAATCGCGCAAGAGAAATAATCATACAAGGTACTAAGATCTGTTGGACCACGGCCGGTCCCCAGGCTTCACACCTAGCCTGGCGGAAGATCTTCCCTTTTCACCGGAGGAACCTTCCACAGTAGTTCCTCCACCCAATCTTATCGTAAATATGATTATAATGAATGATCTAAATGCCTGGTATGTTATGTTATTCAAAGTTAAATACAACTTTGAATACTTTTGTTTTGTTTTTATACTTTGTATAATTTGTTTAAAAGATGTGTTGATGTATTGTTTCTGCCCTTATCTTCTCTACAACGTAAAACCTTCCGATGATAAGGTAGAGTCAAAAAAAAATCGTCATTAAAACGGATGATAAAATTACAAAATAAAAAAAAATCCCGACGCGAAAAACAAACATTTAAAAAGTCAAAAATAATTCAGTCACCTATTAGCGTTGGGGGTTTTTTATATTTGTATTTTAAAGTTATTTCATAATTTTTAAAGTTACATTAAAACTGCTGAATCTATTTTTACCAAATATAGCTACCGCAAGGAAACTTGCTTTTGCGTAAAAAAAAACCGTATCAAAATCGGTCCATCCGTTCGAGAGCTAGGATGCCACAGATACAGACATTGGCGTCAAACTTATAACACCACTCTTTTTGCGTCTCGGGGGTGAATAAAAAATATTCGTACTCTCTTAGCTCCAAAATAAATGTATTTAATTACACACGTACAGTCGACACAACAATTCGCATTATGTTCGTATTTAGAGGCAATAAGGATGATAATGGGTACATCAGTCAAAGCGACGGGGGCGCCACAGGGGGCGCTAGGGGCGCAAATTATTATCGTGCCCGAAAACAAAAGCTTTGCTATTTATTAGTAGCGTTAAAATGTTTTCACGATTCTGTTAAGGGCAAGGTGTTTGTCTCTGTAATTGGGTCATCGTAATTATATTCTCTCGAGGCCCGGATAAATATATATTAAGAAATTTCATGCAGTCTTTAAGGGGCCATAGGTTCAGACGACTTTTGATACGTTTTTTTTTATGTTTTCACTAGATAATCTAATGGTGAATATGTGAGTACAAATAATAAAAATCGGAAACTATTTTCAGTTCTTCTAAAACGAGTTTTTTTTTAAATACTTGCAAATACGGCATCTTTGTAACGATTTTCTATCGAGTGAAGTAATTCCAATCGTGTATTCAATTTACGATTTCACTAGATAAACTATCCAATAATAATGAGGTATACTTTAGTCGAAAAATGAAAAATAAAAGTTGCCTCCAAGGAATTTCGTCCTACTATTGCGCCTTAACTTATTTCCCCTATACAGAGTGTAACAAAATATCCTAGCAATATTTAAAGGGGTCGTTTAGACTACCATACTAAACTGCAATGCCTACTCGACTCAAATGTGTGCAACAGCAGATTTTTTTGCTCGGATCTGTTTGATCCCATAGTAAAAGTTGATTGGGTAGACTCTTACTTTAAAAGGATGCTAATGATATCAATTTCATTACTTAAAGGGGTGATTGTACCCATGATACTGAAAAACTTTCCCTAAGAAACGTATAGGAAATTTGCAAAAAAACTTTTGAACATTACATACTAAATGCAATCAGATCGAACGATTGTATGAAAAATCAATGTTTTTGTACAAATTTCCTGTACGTTTCTTAGGGAAAGTTGTTCAGTATCATGGGTATAATAACTCCTTAAAGTAATGCAACTGTTTACCCTAACACCCTGTATATTACTCACGTGGTACATCCCCTGCCTAACCTTGAGTAATTCTCAAATTATAAGTATATTATATTTCGTAATAATAAAATATTCCATTTACAACAAAGAGAGAGTTTCAAAATACTTAATAACGTTTCTTTGATCAGTGAAGAGAATAATACACGTTCACGACCGTTTCCAAAAATCCTACAAAGTTAATATTTTTGTCACATAATATACCTTATTTCTATGAACACAAAGCTTAGGAAATATACGTTCATTCGACAAAAGCTGAAGGAATTATTGTTTGGCATGCTGCTAATAAAATTAATGAACATTTGATCAATAATTAAAAATACATGGTGTTAATGTTGACAGTTTTGCTCTCATGATGCTGAACAACTTTTCCCATGGAACATAATTAAGTTACTTGCAAAGTAGAATTTCAACTTTTCATACAAAAAGGTTCAGCTTATTGCATTTAGTATAGCAAGACAATTTTTTTTTATAATTTCCTGTATGTTCCCTGACTAAAGTTTGTTTAGTAATTGTCAAGGAATGCTACCTTTAAAGTAAAGCAACTGTTTACCCTAACACCCTTTATATTTAGATCAGTTTTAGATTTTTAGGGTTCCGTACCCAAAGGGTGACAACGGGACACTCTTACTAAGCCAACGTTGTCTGTCCTACCTATTTAGGGCTGTAACTTTTGAACCGTAATAGCAAGACAGTTGACATTTTTACAGAATATGCGTTATAACGGCGTTTAAAAAATACAAAAAGTTAAAAATTTTAAGAAGGGTTCTCATACAAGAAACTAGTTTTTATCAAAGTTTTTTCTTCTCGCTCTATCGTTAAAATGGTAATACACACACGCGTCAAACTTGGTGTGATTATAGAGCAAAGTCTACCGGCCAAGCGTGAGTCGGTCTCGCGCTAAAGGTCCCGGTGAAAACAAAACTTTTTGTAAGTTAATATTATGTTGTGTGGTACGTAACCCTCGATTCGCGAGTAGCCCGACTCGCACTCGACCGGTATTATTTTAATTGAGATTGTTTTCAGAAAAAAACATAAAGGTTAATTTTGAGTAAGCTTGCCATTACAGCCTACCTTCAAAAGTAATAGCTCCAGTACCTAATTCGGCCCGCAGACTATTAAGTGTAACATCTAAACATAAAGAGCGCTTCACGAGCTGCCGTAACGTTCCAACATTAGGGCGCACGCAGACGAGGCGGGCGCGGCGCGGCGCGACGCGGGCGTCCCGCGAGCGCGAGCGCGAATATCTTTCCGCGCCATAAAGCCACCGCCACACAAATTAAATTATCTTCGGCCGTTACGTACCACGTAATTGTGACGTCACAGTTGCTGACAAAATACTGGCGCAGTTAAAATTTGTTAGCAGTAGGATATCGTACGATCCTAATCACCTATATAGGGTCCAACTTATTATGCTGACACTTTTTTTAGGGGATGATCAGACCATCAAACTGACTAACTTTCACTTTAGAACAAACATCGAAATCGCGAAAAAAGAAATCTGCTGTCCCATACATTTGGCTAAAGTAGGTTTGCAGTTTTGTATGGAGCAGTTGATTTTTAATTCGCGATTTCTATGTTGGTCCCATAGAGAAAGTTGTTCAGTTTGACGGTCTGATCATCCCCTTAAAAAAGTGTCAGCATATTAAGAAGGACCCTGTATATACTATACTATCAACTGAACAACTTTCAGTAAATCTGCTGTTCCATACTAAACTGCAATGCCTACTCGTCTCAAATGTATGCAACAGCAGATTTTTTGTATCTCCGATCGGTTTGCTCCCGTAGTAAAAGTTGTTAATTTTGATGGTTAGACTCTAAGTTTAAAAGGATGCTAATGATATCAATTTCACCCTGTATACAGAGTGTATACAGGGTATATAAAAAGGCGTGTGTTTATGTATGTATGTATGTGTACAGAGTGTAACAAAACATCCTAGTAATACTTAAGGGGGTGCTTCAGACCATCGAACTGAACAACTTTCACTATGGAGCCAACACCGAGAAAAACTTAAAAAAATCTGCTGTCTCATACATTTGAGTCGAGCCAGTACTGCAGTTTTGTATGGGGCAGCAGATTATTTTTATGTTTTCTCGGTGTTGGCTCCATAGTGAAAGTTGTTCAGTTTGATGGTCTGAAGTACCCCCTTCAGTATTACTAGGGTGTTTTGTTACACTCTGTATATAACATTTTTAGATCATAATATTGTCTACCTCTACACAATGGTGTGTGTCGCAAGTAAAAGTAACTTCAACTTATAAAGTAGATGCACGTGATACAGATTTTTCTAAAAATATTTAAGCTTTCCTTTGAACACAGGTTTCATATGTATTTTATAGAAAAATAAGAAATATACTTCATAGCAAATAAAGCCCAGATGTTGAAGATCATTGCTATATTTTTCATAAATTTTTATGTCTTTCAAATAACGAGAAGATAGCTTCTAAAACCCAGCAAAATATGGCCCCAGCGTTTACTTAGTGAGAGAGTCTTAAAGATATGTCAGAAATAGAATATTTCATACCGTACGTACATAATTATGCTCACAGTTATAATATTCCGCGAGGTAGCCAGATATATCCGAATATTTGGGACATCCACATTTCACTAACAGTGTTCCAACTGAAAATAATGAGAATTTTAAGAAATAAGGGATTATATATACAACGTGTTAATGAATAAGCGCAAAACCTCATACACCCCAACTGATTTATAACAAAATAGTTAGATTGAAACAATAATTTTATTATTTATATAGTTAAAATTGTAAGTTATTCACATTTTAAGTTTTTAGGGAAAAATGATTTGTTATCATTTCAGCAATGAATGAAAGCGCTAACGTGCTCATGGACACATTTTAAGAATTTCGTTTTGGTAGTAAGTAGGGTGAATGTGCCCTTGCCGTGGGTTGAGATTGAGTTCAGTAAATTTAAAATTTTACAAACAAATTATTTATATTTTGAAAAAAATTACCTATGTTGAAAATATGATAATTCGATTCTGCTCTCGGTTCTAAACAAACTACTTTCTAGTTTTGCGTTAATTCATTAACACGTTGTATATGTATAAGAAAAAAAAACACAAAAGTAATTGCAAACGTGGCTAGAGATCCGTCATGATATATTTTGAATTTAAAATAACATGTATCCTCATACCTTTATTTTATACTATACACAGCCCGGTTCAAAAGCGAGGTAGTTCAAAGAAAATCAATCAAACACCATGTTCAGTGAACGAATCTTATTAAATTACGACACTCAATTGCGTTGCTCCTAAAATAACGTTATAACAATATCATGTACCGTTTATATACAATATAATGAATTCTATATTTATAAAATGAAGTACCTACCAGGACTAAATGAACCATCAACAACTATTTCTCTGATATCATAACATAACCTCAGAGGAAGGATCTCCATAGAGTCCGCATAAATTTACGATTGTAGTTGGTCTCTTTTGTCTTATGACGTACCTTTAATAGTAGAAGGAGATGGAACTATAGATATTTGTTTATGCGGCTGTCCACTTTTTTTTTGGAGCTAGTGTGTGTGAAAAGTGACCGTAAACATAAGGCCATATGTCACTTGGTGCCTTTTGTCCATACTACTTGACACCACACACTCAAACCTAAACGTCAAAAAAAGTGGACACTTTACAATTGGTATGGCTCACTCTATTAGGTATAATCTCTTTGAACATAACATAAATACAGGGTGAAATTGATATCATTAGCATCCTTCGAAACTACTAAACTAAACTTTTACTAAAGGAGCAAACAGATCGGAGCAAAAAAATCGGCTGTTGCATTTATTTGAGTCGAGTAGGCATTGCAGTTTAGAATGGAACAGCAGAACTGATTATTGTTAGCTCCCACAGTAAAAGTTGTTCAGTTTGTTGGGTAGACTCTTAGTTTCAAAGGATGCTAATGATATCAATTTCACCCTGTATATTCTTCTGGTACTAAGATAGGTACTACTTTTGAAAAAAAATATACAAACGAATTTTTTCGTTTCCCGCGGCATGACGTGATCTGCAGTGGCCAGTGTGGAAGTCCTTAAATTGGACTCGGGTTAATGAGGATAGAGATCCTAGCCTAACGCAGTGTGGTTAGGGCGAACCTATCCAGTCGATCATCTGCTGGAACGTCCCTTGTGCCCGAACACCTGCACGAGAGACGGCTTAAATATAGCCACCTCTGACACTATCAGGCTCATCTTCTAGATCTTCCTACTAGGTTCTACGGAGGCAGTGTCACCGCACGATTGATCTATTTCCTTCTTTTTATTCAAATTTTGGTTTGTGAGTATCCGAATACAGCCCTCTTCTTCTCGTGACGTGAAAATTTAGTAGATTTTCTTCCGAAAGCGTAGCGTGAAATAATTAAGTTATAGTCATCATCTGCCTCTTCTTCTAATAACTGCTGACTATTTTTTAGTGTTTACACGTAGTTAGTAGAGCACATAAAAATTACTGGGCCACGCGTCTTAGTCGCGCGTATCCGTATGCTACCAGTCGCCAAGTGAGCAGAGCCCCATTTAATGAACACGACAATTGTAATTTACAATGGCAATGCTGGGTACATCGCTGGTTACTTACGAGGAAACATGCAATAGGTAACATGTGTCCTAACATTCTCAGCAATGTATCCTGAATTACAAATGATCACGTTTATTAAATATAGTCGGGGAAATCTACGGATTTTTGTATGGAGAAGGTTGCATTAATTGCACTTTTGGTGAAAATTTGGAATATAGTAGATACATACCTGAAAAACATAAATTCTCAATAATCCCCGATTTTTTATGGTATATTATTGAATAATTAAGACATTTACAAAACATTAAATTTAGGTATGAACAAAAAATGGAAAACTGGTGATTTTGTACAGGATGGCTTCGTTCAATACAAAACGTATTGAACGAAGCCATCCTATTATAAGTTATAAGTATCTACTATATACTTATAACAATAATAATCCACGGTTAATATCGTTAATTTTGGTAGATATTTAATATTTTGTAAGTGTTCAAAAATTATAACCTCAAAAATAAATTATTTACTGTTTGTTTTTACACATTAAATTTGCCTTTTGATAATTAACTGTCTCTGTTGCTGGTATGCTGGTCGAAATATTTTTAGACATAAGCTTGCCATTTGTACATTAATATCGATTTTAAGGCATTTCTCAGGTTCCTGAGCCTATATAACCACGAAAACTCGACAAAAGTGTTATAAACTAACAGTAATATTATTTCAAACACAATTTACTAAAGTGTCTTTTATGCAATCTCAAACCTTATTTTTCCTAGACTAATAATAATACTTACGTACGCAGACAAACTAGGAAATTATCTAGATTTCACCTCTGCCATTGTACTGCCAGTGTACTGTATTGCTCTCAGTAATCATGTTTATTGTCGACTTACAAAAGAAACAGCCCCTTGGTCTTGCTAAAATTAATTTAGAAATCATGAAAATCCTTTGTCATGTCGTGAGACGGGGTTAAAGATTTGTTGAGCAAAGCTTTTGACGGTTGTTTTGATGGCTTTAGATTTTGTCTTGTTTTCGTCTGAGGGACTTGCGGGTGTATGAAAACGGTGTTGTTGAAATCATGCAATGCTTTTCGGTGTCTTTGGATGATTGGAAGTCGACTTAAGGTGGTTGCAGAGTTGACAATTTCATACAAAAGTTTGACGCGTAATACGCGTAGACGGTACAATTCAAAGTAATATTTTATACATAGAAAAATAGTTTAGTAAATTTAGATGCCGTGTATCAAATAACATTTGCAATTTATTATATAATTATGAAGATATAAAGCTTTGAACTTATCCATAGAAAATTTCAAAGCTTTATATCTTCGTAATTTTATTATAAATTGCAAATGTTATTTAATACGCGGCATCTAGATTTTCTAAACGATTTTTATGTATATAAAATATTACTTTCAATTGTACCGGCTTCGCGTATTACGCGTCGAACTTTTGTATGAAATTGACAACTCTGCAACCACCTTAAGGTAAGCGCATTATTAAGACGGGCATCGCTGCGGGAAATGTGTAATTCGGACACTAGAGCAGGCCAGGTCGCAACACATTGACGGATTTTCCAATAATTATGTGGACTGAGTGTTTTTCTTTTCTTTTTTAAATTTAGTCATTAAAAAACTCGACTGATCGCATCGCTCCATATAGGCGTTCGGGAATTCCTGTCAAAATCATGTCAAGACTGTACCTGCCTTTTTTTAAAGACCAAGTGATTGAGTCCATATAACCATGTCAAACGTAAACAGTTTCATATTTTCGATTAAAATGATTCGTAAATAATGAAATATTCCATCAAAAGATGCGTTGGCATTTTTTTATTATCTTTTCCCTCACTATTATAAAGAAACATTTGTTGAAATTTTGACCTTCATTCGCGCAGACCGTAGCGCCATCTATCGATGCCCTAGAAAATTAAAGAAAAACGCTCATTGAACTAAAGCAATGTACCTCAAGGTAGGGACGTATCCTCGGCTGTATGAATTGAACTTACCTGGAACAAAATTATGAAGAATTAAAGCAAGAAATTCAAAGAAATGTAAATATGTTTCACAAATAAATAATAAAAAAACAGAAACAGGGTCCTTCTTAATATGCTGACACTTTTTAAGGAGATGTTCAGACCGTCAAACTGAACAACTTTCTCTATGGCACCAACATCGAAATCACGAAAATAAATCTGGTTTTCCATACAAAACTGCAAACCTACTTGAGCCAAATGTATGGGACAGCAGATGATTGATAAGTGTCAGCATATTAAGTTGGACCCAGTATATTTCAGACAGAGAGAACAAATGTAAAATTTATTTCAAGTCAATATTCACTTGGATTCATTTCTACGTAGGCTTAGTAATAGGGTTCCGTTTTCACCCTTTGGGTACGGAACCCTAAAAACTTTCCCCAAGGAACATGGATCGAAAAACGAAAAAAAATTTGGACCTCCCGTAACAAAATCGTTCCGTACTTTTGTATGGGAGGACCAATAATATGTTTGACAATGTCCTAGATATTTATTGATTAGCGCCAGCGCAGCTTTGTAATCCGGTCTCCAACGTCGTCGACCTTAGTTCTTCGACGGATTTCTACGTTGGGTGCGCATAAAGTTGAAGTGGAGATGGGCGGGACATTTGGCTTGAAGGGAAGACGGCCGGTGGACCAAGGCAATATCGGAATGGTGGCCAAGAGAAGGAAGGAGGTCCGTGGGTAGACCACCGATGCGATGGTCAGACGACATTGTAAGGGTTGTGGGTCGTACATGGATCAGATTGGCACAGGACCGTGAGGAGTGGCGCAATAAAAAGGAGGCCTATGCCCAGCAGTGGGTTGATGTGGGCTGATTTGATTGATTGATTTGACCGCCAGCGCTCAAAAATTGTGTGATACGGCCCTAAAAGCGTCAATATTTTTGCCCACGCAATTTAATTTGTTAGTGACATTTTAAAGCTATGTCGAAACAATTAAAGGTACACCGCCGGCAAAGTTTGAAATTAAATAAAAAGCCAGCGACAGAAGGAATGGTAATTCATCGACTCGATACAAATTGCAATTTCGACAGAAGCCGGCAACTCTTCGCAACTCACAAACAACTTATTGGTTTCGCGTAAAGTTATGTTTTGTGCCTCGTTCACATCACAACGCATTCATTGGGTGTATCTCATGCCGCCCAGGAGAAAGTGAGAAAAGTAATTATGGTGTTTGGTTTCTTTGCGCCTGTCAAAATGAGCGCGCACGAAATTTTTACGGTGTCGGATGTTTCACGCTAGCTCTTCATGATCCTTTTTTAATTTCCGTGAATTTATTATTTAGGTTACGGTTTAAAGTTAAAATAAAGCTAAAATTATATTTATATTTGCCAATTATAATCAAATGAATGGATTAGGTAAACCGCATTTAACATAGTTAATACATAATATAATTTTGATTGATGGTGTTTTTTGAGTGGGGTGAGTTACGTAAACTTAATGCTTATCGTAACAAGAATAAATAGTAGTAATTAAGTAAAAATGGCCTAATTTTAAAATTATGAACTTCTAATAAAAACTCGATACTCCATTTCAAATAGCAACGAAATTTTAAGGTGTTTTTTGAATTACAGAAACAGAGATTTAAAACACTTCCTTTAATTTATTCTTAGAACAGCTTTAGTAACGTTCAAGATATGAAAGATCAAGATTCAGAAAGATATACTATGTGATATCTTTTTGATAAATATATTATATTTGCAAATCATAATTGGACAGAAAACTTTATAGGAAATTATTTGAAATGAAGTATAGGTATGTCGGAGATAGTCATAAGAACGGACGGTCATACGAGGCGCGCAGCTGCACGCAGGTGCACGAAAGATACGGACGGTCTTACGAGGCGCGCAGGTGCACGCAAGTGCACTGAAGTTGCCGAGCGTATTCACGTTGCCCCCACCATCGATCGTGCACTATAAATAACAGAGTCGAGCGAGGCACTACACAGTCTGCTCCGGAACGCCGCCGGGTGCACACGCTGCCGGACCTAACTCAATACAACGTCATATTCTAGGATGCTATGGAGTTTCTTGCCGTTTCTTCTCCATGGTGTGTACTTGTGAAACGGTGGTAAATGTAGAGTCAGTAAAAGTCATAAAAGAAGATGTTCATGAAGGAAATAAAAGATAATGATAATCCGATTCTTACCTTTCATTTGAAATCATTACCACGTATCCTACCAGTTGCCTATAGGTACATAAAAAATTACAAATAATATTTTGTTATTACCGACTTTCCACAACGCAAGTCAAGTATAATGACAAGTGTAAACGAAGCACGGGTATTGCGAAACGAATGAAACTTGTTGTTGAAATATTACAGGCGCCCTGGAAAGGAATTCCTTTAAGGGAGCAAAGTACAAAATTAAATTCACTAATGGAGTTTACGCGAGGCTTTCGGGAAACGTTTTGTTGCTTAATTCTTAATACCAAGTTATACGGTATCGGTTGACGAAGGATCGAAGGCTTACTGATTTTGCTGGTAATTTTATTGAAACATAATAAATAAAAATAAATTCCGGCAATAAAATTTAAATCCTACGAAATTTCTACTTTAATGTGTTATTTGGGAGATGATTCAGGTAATCAAAACTGAACAACTTTCACTAATGGAATCTACATTTAAATTGTGAATTTTTACCCGACTGCGCTAGAAGGAGGGTAATGTTTATCGAGCGTATGTATGTAGGTACGTACGAGTATGAATGTCTATTTCTTTGCCACGCCCAACAGCCTAAATGGCTTGATGGATTTTTACGTATAAGGTGTCTTTAGATACGTAAAATTTGTGAGATTGAAGAACTAGTATCAAAATATGGAGGACAGATTTCAATTTTTCTTTCTAGTTTGAACGAATTCCTTACGTTTAAGAAAACACGTATCGCAGCTTCCATCAGTCAAACGTTCGGTTAGATAGGGCACCGCCGCGTCTGGTTTCATTGCTCATTTGTAGAATTGAGAGCCTATTTTATAGCGGGGCGCGGAATGGGCGCGCACCTCTTACTCCTAATCTTTATGTCCGAATAAAACGAAACACTAAATGTGCTCCGTGAATAATGCTACGCTCCTGGTGCTTCATTCCGTGGATTAAACCAAAACATCCTTTGAAATTGACAAATTTTTGTGCACTACGAAAATTACGTTTGCTTCTTCTCAAGTCAAGTCAATATTCAATACAGGAGCTTGAAGCACACTTATTTTTTTACTAACTACAGAACTGACTCACAAGTCTAATGTTACAATTAGAATTCATGCGATATAGATGTCACACCTTATTCCAATCCAAGAACATTGTACTCGTATAAGCATACAAATTAAACGTCAAATAGTTTTTATTTACGCTACCACCGCGTCGGAACGTGTTGTCGCTGTAGATAAGATGCGGCCACAAACTCTACTTATTAATAATATAAATGTATGTATACAGTAATACATAGTCTATTAATAAAATAATTGATAGTATACAGTACTATAAATTAGTGACACTCAGACCCAAACATTCTCTTTATCGATTTGACGGCATTGATGTTATTGAGTTGGACTTTCTGTTGTTGGAAAGTTAGTTCGAGGCTTGCTGATGCGCCATACGTATCGGAGATTCAGTAATGTAACTCGAGGACTTTGCTAAAATTAATGGCTGATGAAACTCGGGAAGAAATTGCTTTAAGTAACACTTTAATTTTTACGGATAAAAGCCAAATCTACCAGTGCTGTCCTCCCTGATTGCAGAATTATGGAAAAAGTGCAAGAAAATAAAATATGTACCTAATTTAAATATGATAAAAAGATTCAGTTAATTTTATAAAACGTATTTTCAGATAAACTAATTGATTGAACTTGTTGATTGATTGTTGTTGTGTATTGGTTGTTGTGTTTTAACTTTAGCTTAATTAATAACCGCGTAACTCTCAAAAATTGTGTTAATTGATTGTATTGACGAAACTCTCGTTGCGTATTCCAATTTACTAGCATAGAGACCAAACGCTTTTGCCAAATTTGATGATTCTTAAGTCAATCGATTCGTCTTAATCTTGTGAGTGTCACTAAAGACATAACAGTAATCAAAATTCAATATGGTGACAACCAAACGCCATATTGTAAAAAAGAAAAAAATTAAAGTTGACGAACTATATTGAGTATCATAGAATAGGTATTTGAAAATCATCTTTTTGAATTTGTATAATTATATTGATGTGTCGCCGTGTCAACAACTTTTGCGCATAGTTATATAAAAATAATCTACGCTAGGTATGCTTCTGATGCCGCGTCTACTCCGTTTTGGTTATATCTAAGCACTGCTCTGACAAAATGGTGGAAGTTGGAAAAGGGAAGATGCTCTATTATTATTTTATATTAGATTTGTGATATTAAGGAGTTAAAGGATTAAACATGTTTCGGATATTGTGATGAGAAAATAGTCGGGTTTAACGTGTGAAGTTTAACTAGAATTGCCGTAAAGATGTTCTGAATTTTTTTGCAATTACATCATTTTTCTAACTTATGTCTACGAAATCGCATTGGGCACGGGTGGTGAACTGGTGCCCATACACCTTCCCTGGGGGTATGCTTATGCCCTGAAGTGGGACGGGGGAGTGGGATATAGGCTGATGATAATTTGTCTGTCTATTTAGCCATACATCACGTAAAAACTACTGCACTGTATTGAATTTAAAGAAATTTAGCACGGTGACTGTTTAACTATATCCTTGAACAACATCAAGAATACTTTTTATCCCGGGAAATGAAAGGACAAGAAAGTATATCCCCATAAATACGTTTCGGCGTAATCAGAATAATTGCTAGAACTACAAATCATTTTCTAAGGTTGCTAAATTGACATTGAGTTCCAAAACAAAATCTCATTATTTACATGACATTTTATCCAAATTAAGCAAGCTTTCGGGCGGATCCGGTGCCAACGCTGACATGCCGGACGCCGGACGCCTAATCGTCGTCTAATTGATTCCGGACGTCCGAGCGTCGCCCACGTTTTAGGAGTGACATACATACAAGAAAGTCTTGTCTAGGTATAAAATACAGATGCCATAAGAATAGGTTGATATTATTTTAGCTGGCAGTTAGAGAATTTTTCCTTTTGGCGATTTGGTGTTTATAACGAATACTATCGATGTTTGGCAAAACTGGCTATTTATAGTGTACGTCTACGTACGAATAGGAACCTAGGAACCTTCCTACACATAGCGTGCGTCTTTGCGGGTTCCAAGACAGTTTCAGTCACCACAGACTGGGTTCCCCAGGATGGACGTCGGCGCCGAGCCGAGATAGACCCAGAAATAGGTGGAAAGTTAACATGAGATGGGTGCCTTCTTGGGGTGCTGGTCAGTAGTTGTACACAATAGAGCGGATTAGAGATTAAAAGGAGAAGCCTTCGGCCAGCAGTGGGATACTGTACAGGTTAAGTAAAAAATAAAAGTGTTGCCGCTATAAAGTTGACTATATCTATAGGCATTAAATATCAATTGTATACTTACAGGATGAAATTGATGTCATTGGTATCCATTTAAACTAAGAGTCTAGTCTAACAATGAACCTAAACAACTTTTACTACGGGAGCAAACCGATCGTAGCAAAAAAAATCAGCTGTTCCATACTGAACTGCAATGCCTACTCGACTCAAATGTACGCAACAGCTGATTTTTTTTGTTCGGATTGGTGAGCTCCCATAGTAAAAGTTGTTCAGTTTGATGGGTAGACTTTTAGTTCATAAGGATGTTCATGATTTCAATTTCACCGTGTAGATAGTAGGGTTATCGATACTAATCGAATGTAGATAATGACAAAATATAAACTAATTAAAAAAAAAACATCTTATTGTGATCTTGTTGGTACTAAACTAACCTACAAATTATGTACCATGCTTGGGACCATGTCTCGTGGAAATACAACCGACGTCTTTTTATTTCTTTAAGTGATCTTATACCGTTTTGCTGTTTTCATATTAATGTAATTTACCTATATGAAACTTATTAAAATTATTTTATAACCTACAATTGGTTTAATTAGATTTTTCCGAATTTGTAAGCATGCGAAAAGATCTAACCAGAAATCTCTGCCAAAACATGTCTATCTCCTAAATTTAATCAAAAATGTTGACGTATTACGTAAATAAGTTAATTGGTTTAACTTTTATAGGCCAAAGGGTTGTTTGTACGTTCGGTAACAAAAGATTATGAACACTTCTCACCTACATTTCTATTAGGATAAGGTTCAAAAGGGCTCAACTTCCGTTGTTGACCGTACGTTCAAAACAAAGTTGTTCAAGAACATTATATGACGGACGTGGTTCTGAGCGATTTTAAACTCTATAGGCACGTGCACATGCGTGGTAATTAGTTGATGTTTGTGTTACTTGGAAACTGAGTCAGAGATTAGATTTAATTTGATTCAACCGCAACATAATTAAATTTCGAAAAGCAAAATAGCACAGCACAGATTATGCTAATGACTGTATTCCCAGAAGGGGTAGTCAGAGATATTCTGAAAACTCAGAACATCCACGTTTCTTCGAAGATATGCACAATAGGTACAATATGTAATGTTCTAGGTAAGGGTGTGATTAGGAGATGCAATGAAACCACGTAGTCTCTGTACAACGGTATATTCAGACTGCCGGAGACAATGACAGGCGAGAAGCGCCGCGCATAACTGCATGCATACGTATGCCCACGACTGACTACCCCCTCGGGGAATATATCCCCGAGGGGGTAGTCAGTTATATTCTGAAACCACAGAACAACGTTTCACTAGTACCGAAAATCTGTCCAGTGTGACGGGGGTGAGCCCGTCGCCACTTATAATGGACAGTGGGTACAATACATGCCTCGAAATTGAACGGCAAAGCTAACTAGCCGTAAGATATTTATACTAAGTTACCTTCACTCGGGAAGCTGGAAATAGGTAATCCACAATAAACGCCTCGAAAGTGATGCCTGCATGTTTCTTCACGATGTTTTCGCATACACCGAAAAGGAGTAGTGAGGAAAATTCTTATCCACCACATTCACGTTTCACGTTTAGTGCTGTAACTCTATCCAGTATTACGGTACCAGATACTCTTTCTGTGGTGACGGAAATTGAGCACGTTACCACTTAAAATGGATAGTGGGTAAGTACAATTACTCGAACTTGAAGCTAGTAGGTTTCCTCATGATGTTTTCCTTCACCGAATGTGATGTTGCGAATCGAACATAAATCTTAAAAAACTCATTGGTAAAAGTCAGCCTGGCCAGGAATCGAACCATCGCCTCCTACTCTCCACTAGACAACCACGGGCTACTAAGCAAAATACCTATCTCTTTATCGTGATTTCATACGTTGGGATATACCTATAATGGGTCATTCTTAGTTATTGGATGGTTTTTAGGGATCCGTAGTCAAACAAGGATTCGGATCGATTTTGTAGAAATAATCAATTTGCAAAGTCAAAGTCGAGAAGATGCGGCCAGAAACTCTACAACTCAACAACTGCTTTAATATTATAATATATACAACGTGTTAATGAATGAGCGCAAAACATCATACACCCCAACTGATTTATAACAAAATAATTATATTGAAATAATAACTTAATTATTTTGATAGTTAAAATTTAAAGTTATTCACATTTTAAGTTTTGAGCCAATAATGATTTGTTATCATTTCAGCAATGAATGAAAGCGCTAACGTGCTCATGGATACATTTTAAGAATCTTGTGTTGGTAGTAAATAGGGTGAGAGTGCCTGTGCGGTGGGTTGACATTGAGTAAAGTAAATTTTAAATTTTACAAACAATCTATTTAATATTTTGAAAATAATTACCTATGTCAAAACCATGATAATTCGATTCTGCTCTTGATTCTAAACAAACTACTTTCTAGTTTTGCGTTAATTCATTAACACGTTGTATAATCGCTTAAAGTGTTTAAAAAAAACAACAATTTAAATTAGTTCTTCAGATATTTAAGATGTCTATGAAAATCCGGCAAGGTTTTTTCAATTCAAAATAATAGAATATACTCCAGATAGGATATTAGAAAATTAAATATAAATTTACCGAAAGGTTTACTAAAACGTATGTGAAATTGACTGAAAAATCGTGCAAGTATCGTATCGTATATCGTCTAGTCAGAGAAATATAAACTTTATATCATTAGGTCATAAAAGTGAGTTTCAAGTGTGGTAAAGGTCCTGGAATAGGGGAAGGCCATTCATTCGATATAACGGGGTCGGGGATTTTGATATTAATTGCGGTACACAAGGTCAACGAGATATCTACTGGACGGTAGGGTTGTTCAAAAGTACTATAATCATCATCAGCCCCCACACATTTTAAAAATGCATCTTTAGCAATCTACTTTAAGAATGCATCTTCAGCTTATACAGGGTCCAACTTAATTATTCTGATGGTTTTTTAGATTATAATCAAACCATCAAACTAACAACTTCCTTCAAGGAATCAAGGACGAAATCGCGAAAATAAATCTGCTGTTCCATATAAAACTGAAAGTTTACTCGACTAAAAATGTATAGGACAGAAAATGTTATTCTCGCGATTTCGATGTTGGTCCCAGAGAAAATTGTTCAGTTTAATTGTCTGATCATGTTATGTGATCATCATCTTAAAAAGTCGTCAGCATATTTAGTTGGACCCTGTATATTATAAGACTAAAAAAATGTATGTTCTTGTGCCCTTTCAGGGTTCATGTACCCACTTTAGCTACTAAGTAACACCTATGCTGTAATTGCACTTGAATGCAAAGTCAAAGTCATCATAATTTATTCAATATAGGAGCTTGAAGTACACCAAGAACATTGTAATCGAATTTATTGATTTTACATGTATGCCATGTCAGCTTTATCAAATTAAAGATTGAAAAAGTCGGGCGGCGAGCGGGATTCGAACCCACGACTTGTCTATCCGGGGCATGCTCCACTCTAACAGAGCTGTCAGCGCCCCGTAGGCCACGATGAAATTTTCAATCTATATCATCGTCTTTAAGGGACGTCAGCGTCATCTACCAGAGTTTATGCTAACTACAGAACTGACTCACAAGTCTAATGTTACAATTAGAATTCATGCGATATAGATGTCACACCTTATTCCAATCTAAGAACATTGTACTCGTATAAGCATACTAATTAAACGTCAAATCTTTTTTTGAAGCTACCACCGCGTCGGAACGTGTTGTCGATGTAGAGAAGATGCGTCCAGAAACTCTACAACATAACACGACTTACTAACTATTACAATGTAAATTCTATATACAACGTGATAATGAATAAGCGCAGAATAAGATTTATAACGAAATAATTGCAATGAAACAATAATTTCATTATTTAATTAATTAAAATTTAAAGTTATTCACATTTTAAGTTTTCATGTAAAAATGATTTGTAATTATTTCAGCAATGAATGAAAGCGCTAGCGTGCTCATGGATACATTTTCAGAATCTTGTTTTGGTAGTAAGTAGGGTGAGTGTGCCCGAGGGGTGGGTTCATATCGAGTTCAGTAAATTTAAAATTTTACAAACAAATTAAATAACATTTTGAAAAAAAAAACCTATGTTTAAACCTTGATAATTTGATCCTACTCCCGATTCTTTACAAACTACTTTCTAGTTTTGCGTCAATTCATTAACACGTTGTATATAATAAAACATAGTATATTTAATAAAATAATTGATACTGTACATAAGTTAGTGCAAATAAACGAAATAAATATAAATATGATTATGTAGATATAATTAATAAAATAAAACGACTCGTTCCCATGTGATCCAATTAATGATGAATAAACTAAATTCCGCTCAGTTAACTGCGTCCATTTTAGTTGAACCGACGGTTTATCTACAATCTTTATTACTTCAAATAAATAACACAATTAAACTGTTCAGTATCCGTTTTATTAGAAAAGCTCTAACCTTTTATGTAACGAGATATCGTTTAACGTCCGTCGTCGGTCCGTCCGTCTGTAATAATAATGTTTTACAATTTAAAAGTTGGTCTGCTTGTTTTACTTATTCGTTTCATACACCACCAAACTCAACAACTTTCTCTGTAAAGAAAAAGTCAAAGAACAAACATTTCTTTGACGAGTCGAGTAGGTAATGCAGTTTTTTGTATGAAATATGTTTTTTTTTGGCTCCATAGCGAATTTTGATCCGTTTGATGATCTAAACCACCCCTTTAAATATTACTAGCCTACCCTCTATATAGTCAATATATATAGCAAAAAGATTAAGCTATATTCAAACATTTATCTTGGATATGATCTAAGAATAGATAAGATTAAGGGCCTGTTTCAACACTTCTGGATAAGTTATTGTTAGCTTATTTGACGAATAGTTTGACATATTTTGTATGAAAGATGTTGGCAACACCAACATAAAATTTTGTAATTAAAAAAGTTGTATTTCCGGTTTCCGCCTTCCATATTGGTACGGTGCTTGTGCGTGTAACTAACTCTGGTGTAAAAATCACTAAAATAAACCTCCAGTGCTGCAAACAAGACTTTCCTTTACATCGAACCACTCCTGCTACCAGAAAAACTACAGTCCACTAAAACCTCTCCAGCGGAGCCGATAAAACACCAGTAGGCCACGTTCCCTACAAAAGATATGTCAATTTATCTGTCTTAGAAGCTAACAAGAACTTACCCAGAAGTGGTGAAAAAGGCCCTTAGTGTTTTAAATATCTGTTTTTGTAATTGAAAATATCTGCAATATTCTACTGTTATATGGAACCGACTTAAAGGTATACTTAACTGAACTCTTCAAGCTGTAATAATATTAGAAGGTTAGAAGTTAATTATTTTAAAATAATCAGCAAAGTTGGACGTTATTATAGTTGGTAGATATTTTAAAGTCTAAGATTATTAGTATTACACATATTGATTATTTATTCGTCTACCATATCCGGCACAGTTAGGCCGAGGTTCAGAAACGATTTTTTTAGTCTAAGCTCGAGCTAAGCAGGGCGAAAATGTATGTTTTTTGACTTAGGGGACATAGGAGTTTAAACTATGACTTAAAAATCGTCTCTGAATCTCGGCCATAGTGTATCCAATGCCCACGTAAAGCTAAACTTAATAATAACGAGTAGAATTTATTGAAAGTACATTCGTACAGAAACAATCTAGGAATAAATCTCTATGTTTGTATCGTGTCCGATTTTCGTTAAAATATACAGTTTCAATGCTAGGATTAATTTAAGATTTGAATGGAAATCTTTGAGGCACTGTAACTTTAAAATTGTATATTATGAGGAAAATCTGATACGATACAGGCATAGAAATTTGTTTCTAGAATGTTTCTGCAAAATTTCATTGAGTTTAATTGGTTAGTATTAAAAATATCACCAGACTTCGTTCGTATGGAGCGCGCCAACAGTAATATACCCTTAAAACAATCACTTGAGATTATAAACTACTTACATTGGCAAAACTGCCACGCTAGACTTAATTAATACTACTGATCATTTTCCTTCGTATACTCTCCACATAACGAGACATTGGCTGAATTGTGATAACACATCGGATGCCACTAAACAAAAATTGAATTGAATTGAATTAAGATTAGATAATTCTCTGTAAAATTATAAACTTGACGTGGATGTACATACAAGATATTTACAAAAATATTGGATTTACATAAGTAATGGAATGCACTGAGACAATTTGTTGATTTTTTTCTGTTTATCTGATTGTTTGTGCACACATCATTTAAAAACTTCTGAACCTAGGTTCCTAGGGTTTCCACAAAATCATAAAACTCAGGATTAACATTCAGGCTGTATATCAGTGCAATCGGTTCATTCAATCAAAAGTTATGTGGATGAAGGAGGAGTAACAAATACTCGTTAGACTTAAAACGATTTAATTGAAGCAATTAGAGACAGTTTTCGAAGGTTTTGTCGAAACTCGTTAATAATTCGTACAAAAACAGAATCTCTTATTCAAATAGAGCGAATTTCTTGCGAAAGTTTGTGAAGTCGTTCGCTGATGACGTCACGTAATGTTGTTAATGGATGCCAAAAAAGTTTTGAAAGTAATTGCAGACAGTATGGATAAATCTACCTACGAACCAACTTGTACAGTGGCAAAACCTGAAAACCTTTATCCAGAGTTATAAAATTATTAAACAACTTTTTCATGTCATAATGTTTTGAAGCTCACATAAAAGCAAATATTTAGCTTTTTGAACTTTGACTATTTATATGTGGACTGGTTACGCGTGTAGTTCTACTAAAAACATTTCTGCCACTTTTTGCGGGGGGCGAGGTAACTTGAAATCCGCAACTTTGGATTTTATTCCCCATAACTTTAGATTCTAATTTTGAATGTAAAAATCATAAAAAGTAGTCTCGTGTGAACCCCAAACGTTCTAAGTTCGAAGTTATTATTTCGCAATTATAGGCTGTCTCGTTTAGTGATAAGGTGTAAAATTGAATGTAAATGCACAAGATCAATTATGCTTATACCGTGGTAGAGAGAAAATGCTACCGCAAGGCTAGTCCTTATAATAATTAGTCAAAGTTTTTGAATAAAGCTTCAGCTTTCAGCTTCAGGGTTCAGCTTATTTGCTGTTTTGTTCTGAGTTTTCAGAATATCTCTGACTACCCCCTCGCGGAATATAGTCGTGAGCATATGCTATGCTATGCTTGAATACAGCAACTGTAAAATTATTTATTATCCGAATTATACTGAATTTCGCTCATATCTTTTCCACGCAAATGATGTTTACTGTTTGTATTTTATTAACACCATATCTTTCAGGCGTTGTGGCAATCCTTTGGAGAGGCCTATGCCCAGCAGTGGGCATCTATCGCCTGAGATGATGATGGTGATGATGATAATCTTTCCGGTGAACGGCTAGCCACTTTTCACCACTTTACATTTCATTTCATCGTGAACCTTCTATTACAACTTCATGCAGGACAAGGAAATTGTAGTAATGTTTCTGACCACCCCAAAAAGGGTTATGGTCGTGAGTTTATGTATGTGATGTAGATACCGTTTGCGTGCAAATATCTGACACCTCTGAGCCCTCTGTCAATCGATTCTGTAACCTGCTACTCGCTTAAAAAGCTATTTTTGAGAGTTATTTCAATATGTCTGAACTTCCGAAAAGAGATAACAGTCAAAAATTTATGTATTTATATATAAACTATCAAAAACTATCAAAGTTTTGCCATTGTAAACTCTATAGACATCGTTATCAAAGCAAACTTTGGGCCACTCGGAGCCAATGTTGACAAGGTCCACCTTTTCCTGCTATTTTGGTCTGAAAGTGAATTATAAAGATATCTTTTGACCCAAAAAGTTTCATTCCATTCAAAAGATTTGTCAAGATTTCCAGTGGCTTTTCAATATGACCTTTGATATGGCCTCTTTCGAGGAAAGTATCTTTTGAAGTTGAGTTTGTCTTTATAATATAAGCAGGATCGTAGACCGTGGGTGGGGGTGAGGGGTAGTTCAGAATCCCCTGTTCAATTTAAATAATAATTAAAGAATGTATGAGTTAGTACCTTTTTTTTTTTTTTAAATAATTGTACTAATGTACTCTCAGAGGAAACAGACAGAGATATTCAAAATATGTATTGTGAATATCCACATTTCACTTGCACCGTGGCAGGTAGTGAACACCACTTTTGATGAAAATGGACAAACCGTAAACAGCAAAAACACATCTCAAAATTAAAGCATTGTAATCTAGAATTTCTAATGACTTAGGAAGATTTGATTGGGTATGCGATAATGAACCTAATTTATATGTTACTGACAAAACTGAAATCAGTCAACACTATTTTTGACGGCAAAAATCAGGCAAAAGTGGTTTTGAGCGGTTATGAGTTTTTAGAACCTGATCTAACTCAGTCGGTTAGGTTAGCGAGGAGCGAAGCAACGAGCCGAGCGAGCGCAGCGAGCGTGCCGCGGCACCGGCCGGCGAGTGCCAGAACCGAATTGCAACTGTTTACTCGAAGATAGAATTATGACCAGTCAAAACCAGTTTTGCCAGATTTTTGAAGTCATAAGTGGTTTTGACCGGTTATGAGTTTTGATTGTAACAATTTCATCGGAATCGGTTCATTCAATCAAAAGTTATGAGTATTTAAAGTCAGTGGTCTGCGCGTACGATGTAGCGAGCGCCGCTAGTTATGTACGAGTAGTATAATAACATATTCACAGAGAGAAGTCTGATTCTACTTTATGATTAAAAATAAATTGGCGTTCAGAATAATTACTTTAACCCTATAGCTACGAGTATGGTTTGAAAATTCATCTGACGCGATGGCAACGCGACAACTGGAGTGCACGTGTTATTGGAAATGTCCTCCCTTATTTTGCCGTTAAATATTTAAGAAATAATATAAAACTAGGTCGAAAGAAAATGTACAAAATACAAGACAAATAATTCTTACGAGCAAAGATCAAACGAATACATTATATTACTTAGAATATTCACACAAGGGATTCTTTGACGTTCACAACATTACTGCTCAGCAACAGGTAAAGCCAAAAGTATGCAAATATTATTTCATACGCAGTTTGAAGCTAGCTCGGTGTTGAGAGATCACATTAGTAATGAAATGAGGTGATACGTCAGAGAACTAAAGTGTTTGACATAGCTCAGAAAATTAGCAAGCTGAAGTGGCATTGGACTGGTCATATCTGCCGAAGAACTGACTATCGATGGGGTGTCAGAGTTGTAGAGTGGAGACCACGAACTTGTAGTGTGGGACGTCCTGCAATTTGCTGGACAGACGACCTAAAAAAGGAAAAGCCGAGTGAAAGAGTTTTGTGGCGCGTCTTGGGAGAGGCCTATGTTCAGCAGTGGACGATCACATGCTGATGATGACGTAGTTTGAAGGCTACAGAATAAATGAGAGTATCGCGATAGAAAATGAACGAGTGAATAACACTATGTAAAATTTGTATACTTGACTTATAAATGGAAAATCTATTTAACACTATAAATCAATAGGTCGTCGGTTTTCACTAGTACCTTCAGATTTAAAACAATTGTATTTATTGGACAGATGGAATGCATTGCACTCCACGCGTCGACGGTAGGGTTAAAATTGCTGATTGCTGCGCTATTAATCGCATATATTGTTTTCGATGTGAAATTTTACAAATGAATTTATCAATAAATCAGAATATATTTGAGAGCCTGATTGATTTTATTGTTTCAGATGTTAAAAAAACACGTAGTATTTTGCGAAGATAACAATGTCGTATTTATCTACGTAAACGAGAGCACTGCGGAATATTACGTTACAAAATTAATTTATGAGTTATTTAGAATGAGTATTTAGGATAATAAAAGTCTAAAAACGAACATAATAAATAATAAAAATAAATTGTTATTCGGGTAACCAACAGTCAAATTACAAATGAATGGTTACAAACTATGAATAGAATAGAATTGACCAATTACAGGAATCCACTAATGTTAATTTAAAAATTAAATGAAAAGTGCTTGCAAAGCTTACAGAATGATGGCTATCAAACGGTAGGCTAAATAACAATAAACGATAACAAGTAGGAAGAAAGTGTATTGCAAAGTAAAGACAAAAGTATAAAGTAACTTTCGAAGCATACTCTTCTTAGGCTGCTTTTCCACCAGAGATGTGTAAGGAAGCGAGGTGGTGAGCGAGGAAAAAATCTGCCAATGAGAGTGCTTCAATTTACCAATGACGTGACCGAGCGATCGCGCTATTGGCTGATTGTTTCCTCGCTCACCACCTCGCTATCTCACACATCTCTGGTGGAAAAGTAGCCTTATACTGCGCCAAAGATAAACAAAATTGATCCAAATCAAAGTATTTAAGGTTGAGTATGTCAAATACTCATTTTATTAATTACGTTGTTCTTTTACTTTGTTACGGATAAAAAAAACTGCATTTTAAAGGTCGAACAGACAGACAGACGGCGGCGTAGGCTTAATAATAGGGTCCCCTTTGTGTATGGAAACTTTAAACCTAAAGATTTTGAACATACAAACATACATAAACTCACGGCCGTAATCACTTGTGGGGTAATCAGAAACATTGCTATGCGATAAGACCGCCTTATTTTGTGCCTATTGTATTTTTTTCTCTGTATTTTACTGTTTATTTTTGGTGTAAAATAAAGAATATTTGATGATTTGACTGATTGCTATAACTACCAACATTCTGTTTAAGAATGTATGGAATGATATTTCAAACATTACCATTATAAAAAATCATAATCTTAACTATTATAAAACTGTAACAGAAGTGTATCTGAACATTGAAGATATTTACATGAAAAAGATTACGATAAGGATTTTAGGTGTCCCTGACTCCAAATCAACCTTTTAAAGAATTGTTGTCCGTCTGTTTATCTGTTTGTTTATGCGAGCATCACGCAAAAACTACTGAATCGATTTTGATGAAACTTTTTCTTTGATAGCTTATGATTTGACTATATACAACGTGTTAATGAATAAGCGCAAAACCTCATACACCCCAACTGATTTATAACAAAATAATACGATTCAAACAATAATTTAATTATTTTGATAGTTAAAATTTAAAGTTATTCGCATTTTAAGTTTTCAGGCAAAAATGATTTGTTGTCATTTCAGCAATGAATGAAAGTGCTAACGTGCTCATGGATACATTTTAAAATACTTGTTTTCGTAGTAAGTAAGGTGAGTGTGCCTGAGCGGTGGGTTGAGATCGCGTTCAGTAAATTTTAAATTTTTCAAACAAATTATTTACTATTTTGAAAAAAATTACATGTTTTGAAACCATGATATTTCGAATTTGCTCTCGATTCTAAACAAACTACTTTCTAGTTTTGCGTTAATTCATTAACACGTTGTATAGGTAATTTGTGCGGACGAAGTCACGGGTTAACTCTACTTATGGTTATAAGTACGAATTGTTCATTTTCTATTCAACAAATACCTATTAAATAAATAAATGAAACGAATAAGGTAAAAAATTTCCTTTAACTGTGAGGTTTCGTGCCAGACAACAATAGCACTAGTTGTTTTGTACGGAGACAGTTATTTCAGTTTGACGTGATTTACTTCAACCCTGCGTGTTGATGACTGCTGTACTGTGGATACTGTCCACAAAAAACAATGTTAATATACAATTTATAGTCATGAAACATCCATGAACATTTAGATGTATAGGTACATTTTTTTGTTTTGAAATGACTAATACAGCGTTGCTCAGGGAGCAGTTACTGCTTTTTACTGCGGACTATTGGAGGGACCACGAAGGGTCTACCGAGCCAAATGAATGAACTTAAGCAACCGACCTAGGGGCACCCAGAGGGGTACGGACCTCGGCATAGGACGTTGCTGAGGCTACGCGGCGGATTGGGTAGCTGGGATCGGTGAGATGTATAGGTCTATACTTCATTCCAAATAAGGACGACGAGATTTTCCGATTCCTATTTAACTTTCTGGCTAATTCTGATTACCAAATGTAATTAATTAATTGAATACATATACTATCCGACATGTCTTGGACGTTACTAAAGCTGTTTTAAGAATAAGTGAGAGGAAGTGTTTCAAATCTCTGTTTCTGTAATGCAAAATAGCCTTAAAATTTCGTTGCTATTTTGAATGGAGTATAGGTATGTTCGCGTTAACGTTTTCTGTAAGGGACAGCCCTCAGACTATCAAACTGAACAATTTTCACTATGAAGCCTACCTCAGGAAACGTAGAAAAAATCAGCTGTCCATACATATGAGTCGGGTATATATGTAAAACAGTTTTGTATGAAACCACAGATTTTTTTTCGCATTTCCTGAGGTAAGCTCCATAGTGAAAGTTGTTCAGTTTGATGGTCTGAGTTCACCGTTTCAGTCTGCGGAGGGCTGTCACTTTCACCCTGTATTAATAATATGTTTTGTAAAGTTTACAAGAAATATCAAAAAGCGTAAAAAATAGGTTTCTTCGGGAAAGTTGTTCAGTATCATGGGTACAATCACCCCTTAAAGTAATGCAACCCTAACAACCTGTATTATCAGTATACATACATATTCTAAACATGGTTTAGTTATAAATCCCTATTCACACAAACTGAAATCGTTTCAAACTATATAAGTATTTAACATTACCCAACCCGGAAATACTTGGAGGGTTGACAACATTACAATGTTCATGTGAACGGTCTCAACCCAGGCCCGAGGCGAAGGTAATCCCTCACGCATGACCAACATAAATTACCTATTAATTTGTTTTACCTCTCATGTTTAGGACAGGTAAAGTTTCAGGGATGAAAGAATAGATAGTTGTTTTCACTTAACTAAAATACAAATTAGTTAAGGTAGTTTGTTTTAGAACAGTTTCTGGCCGCATCTTCTCTACAGCGACAACACGTTCCGACGCGGTGGTAGCTTTAAAAAAGATTTGACGTTTGATAAGTGTGCTGCAAGCTCCTATATTGAATAAATTATATTGACTTTGACTTTGACTTTGACAAAGGATAACCAAGGCTGGCTTGCACCAAAAAGTGTTTGTGTTTAAAAGTATTTAGTGGTCGCTCTGTCTCTCACATTGCTCATACTAATGATAGTGACAGCATAAGGGCATAATTTACCGTTGGCACGCTCCATACAAACGAAGTTTGGTTTTTTTTTATTACTTATGTGTTTGCTCTTGACCTCAATCTAGTCCTAAAGTAGTTTAGTCTTAAAGTAACCGTGTCTCAAAGATTTCCATACAAATCTTAAATTAATCCTAGCATTGAAATTGTAAATTTTAACGAAAATCTGACACCATACAAGCATAGAGATAATGTTTCTAGATTGTTTCTGCAAAATTTCATTGACTTTAATTGGTTAGTATTGGAAATATCACCAGACTTCGTTTGTATGGAGCGCGTTCCGAATTATGCTCCTATAATATTAAAACATGTTTAAGCCATGTACATAAATACGAAAATCTATTTCTTAATTAGATCAATATTAGAATATATATTTTAAAAACCGGCCAAGATTACATAAGTAGAATAAGAATCTATATCTATAACGTCACGCCTCTTTCCCACTGGGGTAGGCAGAGACCAGAGCGTGCCATATACTACGATCCTTACATACCTCTTTTGCCTCATTCACATCCATACATCTCCTCATACATGCCCGTCGGTTTCGATTACTCCGTACCTCCCCTTTTTTTAGGACGCAACCGATTTGATCAGAATACGTCCTACGAGGGCGCCCTCTGCCGACACTTCCACTCTCTTTAGCTCCATATATCTCTTTCGTACATCTGCTATCACTCATCCTCTCAATAATAGAATAAGAAAATAGTAGTAATGTCGATTCTCTTACATAAAAGAATGTGAATAATTTTTACTGTTTGCCTCATCTCATATTGTATATAAACCACAGCAATCTCATTCACGCACGATCACTGTCACAAATCCTTTAACAAAAAATACAACAAAACCTATAGTTCGGTCACAGTGTTAATAAGGATAAGTGTGTCCACAAAAAGGGCAGGCCGTTAGTTTTTATGTTCCGGCGCCCATATGGCAGGGCCGGCGGGCTGGATGGCAGTTTGGCGCAATTCCAACTAAGTACACTATGATGGACAGAGACGCGTGGTGTTGTGACGATGGCGTCAATAGGGTTAAGGGTATATTACTGTTGGCGCGCTCCATACAAACGAAGACTGATGACATTTTCAATACTTTCCAATTAAACTCAATGAAGTTTTGCAGAAACAAACTAGAAACAAATCTCTATTCTTTTATCGTGCCAGATTTTCCTTAAAATGTACAGTTTTAAAGTTACAGTGCCTCAAAGATTTCCATACAAATCTTAAATTAAAACTAGCATTGAAACTGTATATTTTAACAAAAATCGGACACGATACAAGCTTAGAGATTTGTTTCTAGATTGTTTCTGCAACATTTCATTGAATTTTATTGGTTAGTATTGAAAATATCACCAGAATTCGTTTGTATGCAGCGCGCATTTACGCATTCAGAACAAACTTCTCTTAATCTATTTGAACCTCCAAAGCAGAGTTTCTCAAAATGAAGTTCGCAAACTTCTAGGGGTTCGCCAGCTGATCGTAGGGGGTACGCAATTGCTCCTGAAATCGACTCGACTTGCGACAAGTAGCACCCATCACATGTTATTAACAATTTGTATTGCTTTTTGTAATTATTATTATCTTTTGTTTTAAAACAAAAAACCTTATTTTCTTCTATAGCTGATATTTTAAAGAAGTATGCAATCATATGCAAATTTTTATAGGGGTACGAGGGGCTATAAGTTTGAGAAATACCGCTCTGAAGTAACTAGTATAAAATCTTCAAATTGTATTTCCTTTTTTAAAATAAATGATGTTCACTGACAACCGTATTCCTCACCACATTCCCACTTGGTGCTTCAACTCTGCCAAAAATTATCTCTAGAGTTGGCTTGCTAATAAAATAACTATGTTTTTTCTATTGATGTATCCCGTTCGCAATGGAGGGAAGTCGGATATTAATTTATTCTTCTCCTATTTTTGATGAAACTCATTGCGGGTTCTAAGACAGAGTAGACTAGAGTGATGACTCGAATCTGCTCCAGGCTCGCTGGACTTCTGGCCTGGCGTTGAGAGTAGTCATCACTATTGATCCTGGTTTATCTACATCTACACTAATATTATAAAGAGGAAAGATTTGTACCTATTTTTGTATGTTTGTAATGAATAGGCTCAAAAAGTACTGGGCCGATTTAAAAAATTATTTCACCAATAGAATGCTACATTCTTCCAATTTGACATAGGCTACATTTCAATTTGAAAAAAATTAGGGATCCTTGGTAAAATAGACAATTGTCTACCCCGTGCGAAGCCGGGATGGGCTGCTAGTAGGAGATACATTGGTCCCATTCCTACAGATTATGATGATGGTCTTTTAGAGTTCATACCCATCCTCACATCATATAAAAGTGACCTGAGAGCTATTATAAGGTCTAACAAAATTAGCTGAATATATATGAAGGTGATGATCAGACCATCAAACTGAA
Source organism: Agonopterix alstromeriana (assembly GCA_963924505.1). Lineage (NCBI taxonomy): Eukaryota > Metazoa > Arthropoda > Insecta > Lepidoptera > Depressariidae > Agonopterix > Agonopterix alstromeriana. Next base: position 20,091,813 of record OZ004663.1, read on the forward strand.
CAACTTTCTCTATGGGACCAATAGCGAAATCGCGAAAAAAATCTATTTGAGACGTTATGTTGGCAGTTTTGTATAGGACAGCAGATTTTCTTTTCGCTATTTCTATATTGGTCCCATAGAGAAAGTTGTTCAGTTTGATGATCTGATCATCCCCTTAAAATAGTTTCAGCTAATTTTGTTAGACCTTATAGTATAGTGATGATTATCCAGCTATTGTCTACGTCACAGCTTCTGCACCAGTTGACAGGGATTGTGTGCCAATACAATGTAATGCCAATTATTGCTCACATCAATATGTACCTAGCTAATTGCATTATGTGAGACAAAGCACCTTTGAAGCTTCACTGATTCAATAACTTTACCTAATTTAGACTATTATATTTGTCCTATAACATAATGCGTGACACGTTATGCAATTTGTTCTAGATAACGATGGTAGATAGATTCTCTAAGGTAATATTTGTATTAGGTAGAGTCTGATCGGTAACGCTGTACCACGGTAAGCGGAAAGACGCGGGCGGAAACTGCTTGTACGGCAAACTACGGCTACACTACGGCTTATTCGACATATTGCATGTAAAAAAGACCCTTTTAACGTATTTGAACGTATCCTAAGGCGCGGTTTATACAGAAGAGATGAGTGGCGGGTGGCGGATAGTCAAAGTAACACAATTATAAACCTTATAGTGCTTAGCATGGGGAGGCGCGGGCGCGATTCTCGTTTACGACAAAAACGACGCTATTCTACGTACTATAAGGTTTATATTGTGTTACTTAGATTATCTGCCACCGCCACACGTCTCTTCTGTATAAACCGTGGCTAACGCTTCGAGAAAGTAAAGCCAATATTGAATTGACTACCAATTATTTTAAGCTTATTTTTTTGGGTTGAAATGTTCGTGTAAGGCCAATCCATACATTTTACTTTGATCAAAACCTTATAATGCCGTAATATATAACTGGAACAAAGGTGTGAACTTTACAGTCGCACCCTTAAAAGATGGTAGGATGGAAAAGGTATACCTTTAGCTACCTTTAACTATAGTTGTAGCATAGTTCCTAAACTCTCCGAAAGAAAAAAACGTACGTAAATTTATGTAAGTATCTACACCAATTTTTGAAAGTAATAAAATTCAAAATAGTTATACAGGGTGTTAGGGTAAACAGTTGCATTACTTTAATTTAAGGGGTGATTTTACCCATAATATCGAACAAATTTCCTTGAGAAACGTATAGGAAAAACGCAAAAAAAATTTGGACTTTCCATACTAAATGGAATTAGATGATGATGAACGTTTTCATAAAAGTAGATTTTTTTGCTTAAGTCGTTTCTGTTCCTTTGGGAAAGTTGTTCAGTATCATGAGTACAATTACCCATTAAAGTAATGCAACTGTCTACCCTAACACCTTGTAAAGAGATAATAATATTGTATTGAAAACCATGTGGAAAATACTCTACTTGACTTACCCATCTAACCAACCATTAAAAGCAAATAGCATCTCCCTCGCACACCAGCTAACTGCCATATGTGACAGTGATTAGAGCAATACAATAAAATAAGATGGCGCTAGATACGGCGCGGACGCGATATGAAACACAATTATGAACACATTTCGTTCAGGCTGGACGTCACGGTTAGGCAATAAGAAACAATGGTAGGATGTGTTTAAGGCTCAAATTGCAATAATAAATTGATCGCGCTCGTGGTGTTCGAAATGATCATTGAAGTTCAGCAACTGGGTTATTCTGATGGTTGTTTTAACGCTGACATTATACTGATTATGTTCATCTTTTTAGAAGAAAATGTACAATAATTTATAGCGCTGTTATAAAAGTACTTTATCTATCTTAATTAGTTTGTCCGATACGACTAGACAATTTCCTAAAACTGGGCGGGCCCACATTAATAAATGTAACTAATACACTAGAGGAGTGAATTTTTGCGTTGCGTTGGCCGGCTCTTCCAGCAAGCGTACCCTAACAGCGAATTCTGTTAGGGTACGCCCCAGCACACAGCACAGCTTAGCTTCACCACTATTCGTTTTTATTACACTATTCTATGGACGTAAGGCGTACCCGGGGTGCGATGGAGTTCTTAAACGATCCTTTAATAATTTGAGAGTTAATTCTTTAGTGTAATTTCAAAGTCCAAGAATTTTATAATTTAACTAGTTAACATTTTCAAAAGTTTTCAATGTACAGTTCAATTAATTGAAAACAATTTTAATTGGTGACTGTTTAATTAAAACTTAAGCAAATTAAGTTTCTTTAAATGACATTAAATTTTAATTTCGCCCTTTGTTCTTGACTACTTTGTCGCATTATTTATCAATAGTAGGTATAAAACATATAGGGTGAAATTGAAATGATTAGCATCCTTTTAAACTAAGAGCCTACCCATCAAACTGAACAACTTGGGAGCAAACTGATCTGACCAAAAAAAAAAAATCTGCTGTTCCATACTAAAGTGCAATGCCTACTCGACTCAACTGTATTATTTTTTTTATTTATATTTATTTCCTTTTTGGAGAACTTACAGCTTAATACACTTAGATTTCAACAAAGACAAATTGATGGTCAGATGCTGACAACAAGATCCAATATGCAATAGCTGTTTTTTTTTGGATCCAATCGGTTTGCACCCATAGTAAAAGTTGTCCAGTTTGATGGGTAGATTCTACTGCTAATGATACTCGTATCAATTTCGCCCTGTATATTGTTGGTGTGCTTCCAGCTAAGAATAAGAAATGAGAGATTAAAAACGGAATGGGATATTGAGTCAGTATTTTTTTATTATTAAGAGTTTCGGCATCTAAATGGATACATATAATGAACTAAACTATACTTTCTTGAACTACCATTAAAGGCCTTATCCTCCCACGGGAAGAAATGCGTCTATTCCAAGCAACACGCGAACTCATACTTACTCACATAGACTAGCCAATCAAATCAGAGGTAACACGTTTCTAAGCCTATCGGTTCCCAATTCATATGTAAAGTGAGCCCGCATCCGGAGCGGAACGGAGCGGGCACTGCGATGACATCTTGTAAGTCATTGCTTCGTAACTAGCTCCTAGGGAGATCCGAACAGAGCCGGTCAGGTGTTACAAATTGAGAATTGGCTATTGAAGTGCATCTGTGTGGAGGAATTGTTAGATACACGATGTTGGTGAATCTAAGATTGTAACCTTTAGTCATGTTATGATCAATTCTTAAGGGAATATAATTCGGAGCGCGCTCCATGCAAACGAAGTCTAGTGATATTTTCAATACTAACCAATTAAAGTTAATGACAGTTTTCAGAAACAATCGAGAAGTCAGATTTTCATTAAAATGTATAGTTTTAAAGTTACACAGCCTCAATGATTTCCATACAAATCTTAAATAAATGCTAGCTCTAACACTGTATATTGTATCGAAAATCTGACTTCATAAAAGCATAGAGATTAGTTTCTAGATTGTTTCTGAAAAATTTCATTGACTTTAATTGGTTAGTATTGAAAATATCACCAGACTTCGTTTATGTGCAGCGCACATTATCACTTTTTGAATAAACTTCTCTTAAGTACATACATAAATACACGAACGTTTTCCGGCGGTCAAAAATATTGATACTACAAGTACTAACTTTACAGGGTGTAAAAATTGCGTTACGTATTTCAGGCCATTATATATATCGCAAAAAAAATCTGTTGTTCCTTAGAAAACATCAATGGTGACTCGACGAAAATGTATGGAACAGCTGTGTTGTTTTGCGATTTCATCGTTGGTCCTCTAGTTAAAGTTGTTCAGTTTGATGGTCTAAAGCACTCCCTTAATTATGTAACGTATTTAAGGGTATATTACTGTTGGCGCGCTCCATACAAACGAAGTCTGGTTACTTTTTCAATACTAACCAATTAAAGTCAGTGAAATTTTTCAGAAACAATTTAGAAAGCAATCTCTATGCTTGTATCATGTCAGATTTTTGATAAAATGTATAGTTTTAAAATTACAGTGCCTCAAAGATTTTCATACACATCTTAAATTAATCTTAGCATTGAAACTGTACGTTTTAGCGAAAATCGGACAAGATACAAGCATAGAGATTTGTTTCTAGATTGTTTCTGCAAAATTTCAATGAGTTTAATTGGTTAGTATTGAAAATATCACCAGACTTCGTTTGTATGCAGCGCGCATTTACGCATTCGGAATAAACTTCTCTTAAGTTTTCTTTATTGCTTACTGATTATTCATTAATTTTGTGATTCCGACATTTAGCTTTCTATTCTTTATTATTATCGGATTATTCATAATTCCTAACTCAAAGAAACGTATTGAATTTTTTTGCTATTTTCTCTTCCATTCATTTCTTAAATATTTCTAATTACTTAAATCAAGGTTGGTGAGCAGAAACGGTTTCAAATTAAGCACAATTTCTTTAGGCTTGTCTAATTAAAATCTTTTTTTCGGACTTTCTTTTTCACTTAGTCTTGGATTTCTTTTTTTTTCTTTCACCTTTAAACGTCGGCCTCAGATTTACATACAAAGTGAGAAAGTGAAATCTTTTATTTGGAGTTTATTAACGAAATGGTTTTACCTATTTTAAACAAAACAAAATAATTGGGCCTCTTTGTTTAAGTTCGTGCTTGATGCTGTGTTGGAACAAGTTTGACTTTGTTTTAATTTAGTTTTGAATATTATTTACTTTTATGTGTTTTTGCATGTTAAAGACTATTTGCCTAAACAAAATTTATTTAATAAGTTGTGTATAGTGTAGTAGTATTTTTGTGTGACTGTGAATCTAATACAGCCAAAAAGATGAGGCCAAAAAATTTTGAAAACTATGTTTTAAAAGACATTGTAAACTTTACTTAAGGATGTGCTTCAGATCGGCAAACTCACTGAGGGTCTCATATGATAATCGCGGATAACAATGTTAAAGCGAGACACCCCCAAAGTATTTAAGTGTACAGTCGCCATGTCAAAGTCAAAGTCAAAGTCAATATAATTTATTAAATATAGGAGCTTACAGCACACTTATCAAACGTCAAATCTTTTTTAAAGCTACCACCGCGTCGGAACGTGTTGTCGCTGTAGAGAAGATGCGGCCAGAAACTCTACAACATATATATCATAGCAAACAAGGTGGTCAAATATTTCTATGCAGTTCTAATTTTCAATAATTTCTTTACACATAACCAATCAAAAATATCTGAACGCCTAGAACATCAAATATCGCTACGCAGTCAAGGTGATCATAAACATCTGAGCAGTTTCGGAAAAATAGAACTTAATTCTTTGTTATACATATAAATTATTTTGAATAACATTTATAGAAATTATTGAAAATTAGCTGTTCAGATATTCATGACAAAATACATGTTTAGATATTATTGGTAACATTTACTGTAATGAATTTATTAAAAGTTAGTACTGCTCAGAAATATTTGAACACCTTGTATGCTACGATATATCTAATGGCGACTGTACACCCTGTACATACTTTCCCACAATCATCATCCCTATAGCCTGTATACTTCCCACTACAGGTCTACTTCATGGAGCTTGGATACTATGGGCGTTAGTAAAAAACATAAGCTAGAACAAAACAAAAATTGTCAAACAAAACAAAATTACGAAATCAAACAACCGTGATGTTCCAATTTCCTCTCTCACGTACAAAACAAATGAATGAAAGGCAATCACTTAATAGTGACGTCAGCCGACCCTCTTAAATCAGAAGAGGGAGTGAAGTATTTCGTCAGTGAACATAGACGAACAATTTTTTCGCTTACGCTGGTAGACAGAATGTCAGTGTAACCGCGTATGAGACAACGATAGACATAAAATCCTATACAATTTATATGAAGTGACCAAAAATTGTGTATAGTAGGTTACATACTGGGTAATATTGATATCATATAATTGATATAATTTAGCATCCTTTCAAACTGAGAGTCTACCCATTAAACTCAAGAACTTTTACTATGGGAGCAAACAGATCGGAGTAAAAAATCTGCTTCTAATAACTGCAACGCCTACTCGACTCAAATGTATGCAACAGCAGATGTTTTTTTTTTCCTCCAATCAGATTGCTCCCATAGTAAAAGTTGTTCAGTTTGATGGGTAGACTCTTAGTTTAAAAGGATGCTAGTGATATCAATTTCAATCTGTATACAATGTTCTTGAAGGTGATATTTTGGAGTCACAAAAGTGGTTACGTCGATAAGGGCAGCAAAAAGTTAGCGATCTCCTTTTTTAACTAAAGCGAATTGGCTATGTGCATCTCTTATTGAGTGAATAGGACAAACCACGTTCCAACCTCTATTACTTCTCCCTCTACGTCGGTGAAACTTGTTTTGTTACACCCCCCCTTAAACCTAATGTCAGTCAGCGCGATGCATACCAATGAGGTTTGAATAGCTGTCTACTGGACCATTCATTCAGGCCGGAAGATTTGAGATCATTTGCTAAGGAACTACAAGAGAATCTAATTTAAAAATATGTCTGTAGGATTCCACTGTAGAACAAAGGGCTTTTCTCACGAATAAGGGTGACAGGGAGAGGGCTATACTCTACCACGCGGGCTCAGTGCGGATTGGTGGAGGCAAGTTAGTGGTTACTTTGCTGAGAGTTACAGAAAAGTTACACTGACTGACTGAATCTGACGGAACTATCCAGGAACAACTGCTTAACGTGCCTTCGGAAGCACGGAGACGCTCTAGATGAAATACCACTAAATGTCACCCATCCAAAGACTGATCGGACCTTTGGCGGTCGTTTCCAATTTCTGAAGTTCCACTATGCCAGAAAGCGATTTAATAAAAAAACCGGTCTATCGTATGAGGAGACTAAGGGACAAGGTTTCTTATGCAGTGTATTACTTTTAAGCTTACCGTACAGTTGTTTAATGGTTGAACTAAAGATGAATTTACCTGAAAAATAAAAAATAAATATTCAGATGACAAGCAAACATTTTATATATAAGAAAAACATTTTATATGTAAGAAAAAATTTGTCGTTATTTCCAAAAAATTGTGATGTCCATAATTCCAACACTCGAAACAAAAATAAACTGATATCTCCACACTTTCGGCTTAGTAGGGTCAACACGTCTTTCATGGGTCACTGTATACGTTGTTATAATAAAATCCCCGAGACCATTTTGAATCTTTCCGAAAACATGTTTAAAACTCAAATCTAAAAAGTCCTCTGTAAAAAAGCATATTATAAACTGGATGATTATTTAAATGATCAAAATGCTTGGGTCTGAGGTCACTAGCTTATAGTTTATGTACTTTACTGTATAGTATCAATTATTTTATTAAATAGACTATGTATTATTGTATACATAACTTTAGCTTAAGAATTTATATTGTAATAGTTATTAAGTCGTGTTATGTTGTAGAGTTTCTGGCCGCATCTTCTCTACAGCGACAACACGTTCCGACGCGGTGGTAGCTTTAAAAAAGATTTGACGTTTGATAAGTGTGCTGCAAGCTACTATATTGAATAAATTATATTGACTTTGACTTTGACTTTGAGCAGTTATTATTGATGATTGATACAAAATCATAATAAACATAAATTATCACATTTATAGTAAAAATTTTGAATATGATATATTTAGAATAACTATAACTAGGACAGGCAACAATAGTCATAAGCATAATATTATGCAATACTTTTAATCCTCACGGACTACATTTTTTTTTGCTTTTATAACTTATGTATATAATACCAAAAGAAACTCTGATCCATATATGAGGTCCACCAATCCGCATTGGACTTGGTGGACTAACACGCCCATATATAGTCGGGGAAATCTACGGATTTTTGTATGGAGAAGGTTGCATTAATTGCACTTTTGGTGATAATTTGAAATATAGTAGATAAATACCTGAAAAACATAAATTCTCAATAATCCCCGATTTTTATTGTGTATTATTGAATAATTAAGACATTAGCAAAACATTAAAGTAAGTTATGAACAAAAAATGGAAAACTGGTGATTTTGTACAGGATGGCTTCATTCAATACGTTTTACTTATAACAATAATAATCCCCGGTTAATATCGTAAATTTGAGTAGATATTTAATATTTTGTAAGTCTTCAAAAATTATAACCTCAAAACTAAATTATTTACTGTTTGTTTGTACACATTAAATTTGCCTTGTGATAATTAACTGTCTCTTTTGCTAGTATGCTGGAAGAAATATCTTTCGAAATAAGCTTGCCCTTTGTACATTAATATCGATTTTAAGGTATTTCTCCGGTTCCTGAGCCAATATAACCACGAAATCTCGACAAAAATGTTATGAACTAACAGTAATATTTATTCAAACACAATTTACTAAAGTGTCTTTAATGCAATCTCAAACCTTATTTTTCCTAGACTAATACACCATTGCGAAAAAAAGATTGTTCCATAGAAAATGTCAATGGGTACTCGACCGAAATGTAAGCAGATTTTTAGCGATTTCAGTATTGGTTCCATAGTAAAAGTTGTTCAGTTTGATAGTGTAAAGAACCCCCTTTAAGTATGTAACGAATATTCAAGTTTACTCCCGTTATATGATGATGATACTTTTAAAGTGATTACTCTGCTGAAAAACCATCATTACAATTTTAAGTCAAAGTCAAAATAATGTATTCAATGTAGAAGCTTGAATTCCACTTTTCAATTTCAAAACCTTCATTAAAGCCCACTTATTAAACATCTAATCTTTTTTTGAAGCTACCACCGCGTTAAAATAACATAATTATATTCAACATAAATCTCGTATATTTTAAACAAACACAACCTCATACCTTTCTTTTCGAAACTTCACAAAATGAAACTTTCAAAGATTAACTCGCCGTCTGCCAATCCGTTATTTTTGAGTATAAATTATCTTAAAAACATGAAAGCTTAAGATCAGGGGAAACAAACTTTCTCACGAGCCGCTAACAATTTGCGCCGTCGTAGTAAATAGGTCAAGCGGAGGAACAAAAAGTTTACGTTTGTAAGGAAGCGAGCGAAGCATCAACTTTTGGGTGCTGCTTCGTTCGCTTCCGAGCGAGACGAGGGCAGTCGAGTGTGGTGCTGGCAGGCTGGTGGACGCCCATAGATCACGATGCTTAACATTGTTTATTTCTACGACATTTTGACACAATTTTTTTGACATAACAGACCAGGTGCACTCCAGAATTGTTTTCTCGCTAATCGATTAATTTTGTATAGTAGTATTTGTTAAAGTTTTATATGCGAATGACAACACACTAACATTATCCGAAAAAGATAAAAAGACACGAAACGATTGCTTTAATCGCAGATAATTAATAAATGCTGTTATCTATTGGGAATTTTATTATTTTATCCCCAAAGCGCTTCATGAGATTTATTGCATCAATAATGGCGAGATTCACCCTAAGTAATTTCATCCAGTAAACCGTTGAGTGATAGTAATTCATACGATACTCATATTTATACGGAACTATATGATTTCGTTACTAAACATAAAAAAATATGTAAACTTTTTGGTCAGAAATAGATTACCTAATAATAATTACTACAGAAAAATTCATCATCTCCTTTTTTCTGAGTTGTATATAAAGTCCTAGAAAATGGCGCTCTAAGTGTAATTTTAAAATTTTATTGATCAGTATCACACTCAGAGGAATTATAATCACACGCTACTGTGCTGCACAAAATACTACGGCTCGTAGTCATAAGCCTACGGCGTAGTCTCTTGCTACGCCTAAGATAAAATGGCGTACCAAGCGAACAAAGTAAACACAAGGGGTTAATAGGTGAACAGACAAGCAGGAGCATAGCTCTGAGCAATAACAAACTTCTTTACGGACTGAGAATAATTTGCGAAACGTATATAAGTCCGCAGCTTGGGCGGGTTACACGAAAAACCTTCGTCTGTCCACAAACACAGTTCAGGCTATCTATCAGTAGAATATCTCAAATAAGTACAGTATTTTCATACTCGAGCTTTCTTCGCTGACGACGGGCTCACTCAGATTTCATGTCATTTCATTTTTAAATATCACACTCGACAGAGTTTGGGCACTGAAGAAATGTGGATATTCTGAATATGCTATATTGATAGTATCTCCATCTGTCTTTTCTAATTGTTTTGTCAGGGCAACCGAACATGGGCATAATAAGTAGGTAGGCATCCATCAAAACAAGTAATCTTGAAATCACGCGCTGACGCTTACCGCAAGCCTGAATTACGGACACTAAGCCATATCAGTAAATATTCCACACAGTCAAAGCTTCTAAGGAGAGTACAAAATAATGATTTGAAGCACGCCCATAGATTGTCTTCTGGTCGAACCGGTTTTTCCACGGGCGGCGCGGCGTGTAGGTAAACTCCTCGGTGCGAGGCCCTATTTTACCTAACATATTGTACTTTACCTACAGTGAGAAAAGATAAAATTCAAATGAATGGGATAGAATGACAGCAGTTCAGCCACTGCAACGTGGCTACAAAAGAACAAAAAGGCCTCACATTCATATATTTTTTAAGCTGCCATCCTACTGCACGATAATGAATACTGTGTGTTAACCTCTTGCAGGCCGCGTGCACAAACGGCACTTGAGAACTAGCAGCGCTCGCTCGAGCTAGCAACCAGCAGCGGGCTGACTGCCGCAACTTAGCTTGTTTGTATTAAAATATTTACTAAAATACTTGTACAGAGTACCTACTAACGGGTCTCAGCGAGTTGGCAAGATTTAATTTTAAAATGTTTTGAAATGTTGACAGTTTTTTGAAAATTAAAGAAAAATTGTTTGTATTAATTCCTTGAGACCTCATTTCAAAGAACCAGCCATTTCAAAGAATGCAAGATGGGTACATCAACAATTTATTTATCTTTATTGTGCTCGTGTCCGGCCGCGATCACTTATTCCGTTGGAACTCGCGGCACACTTCGAGCTGCAGCCAGCGAGAGTCTTTTCCGTTTAGGAGGCTATTCATGTTGACCATGGTGGCCATCGTTGGCACTGTTGTCGGGGGCGGTAGTCGCGCGCGCAGTTACGCTGTGCGAGTGCGGCGCATAGGCGGCGGGAAGCGAGCGCGCCCGCGCGCTCTGGGCATGCACTTCTACACTGTTCGCAACGTGCGGCTGCTTGCTGCTGCGACCACGGTCGTCTTGCGCACCCTCACTGAGTACCACATACTACTGCACACAATTTACTTACATTTACTTATTTTTATTATCTACAAGTATTGTACTTAAATATCTTTTCCCCGTTACTTCGTATGCATTTACTTTATTATTCTTTTGTGATAATCCTGATTATATTCTATCTGTGTACAAATTTAATCCAAATCCGTTCAGCCGTTTATGCGTAATTTAAACATTCAAAGGAGTAAATTTCTTTTAGGCCTGCAAACGGTAACGTTTATTGATGGTATGACACTCTAAAAATATAAATAGCTGAAGAAATTGGCTCCTTTGTCAGGTGCATATCGACGCCTTAGAGTGAAGAACTCGTAAGTGCAAAAGAGACAATTTTTCGAGGAAGAAAAAACTGCATCATATAACTTTTTTGCAAGTTCGTGAGTATTTGCGAGGTTCTTTTTTCACGCGATAGATGGCATTACGAGTATCCGATTATTTTTTGAGTGAAATATGGACACGGTTTGTGAGATTTTCTTTCCAGAAACGTACTAATAAAAAATACCAAAATGTCATTACCGAGGTCTTCACTCTAAGGCGACGATGATACAAGGTGTAAAATAAAATGCGTTTTAAATTGAACAGGGTGTTTCAGACCATCAAACTAAAGCTGCTATTCCATAAATTTAGGACGGTAGTCATTTACGTTTTCTATGGAACTGCAGTTTTGATTTTGACTCAATTGTGATAGTTGTTTAGTTTGATGGTTCACGCATCCCCTTTTTTATGTAACGCATTTAATTTTACATTCTGTATAAAAGGTTTGATCATCTAGATTAGGAGCTAGGGTTTTTTTAAGATTAAATAAATCAAAAATATATAAAATTTTGATACAGGGTGTAAAAAATACTCTATTAGTACTTCAGACCATCAAACTGAACAACTTTCACTATGGACCCACTTCGAAATCGCGAAAAAAATAATCAGTTGTCCCGTTCGTTTTAAAATTAGACGAGTCGGTACTTCAGTGTTGTATGGAACCGCTGATTTATTTTTCGCGATTTCGAAGTTGGCTCCGTAGTGAAAGTTGAACAGTTGGATGGGCTGAAGAATCTCCTTAATTATTACTAGGGTGTATTGTTACACCCTGTATAGCAGAAATGTATTTTAAATATCGTGCCAAGCATTGCGTATAATATGCATATCTATAAATGCATGCATGCGTGTCACACGATGCACGTGCACTCATGCAAGTAATAACAAGCTTTCCTTTATATCCTCGACGCAGGCCCACGACACTGTGATAATCATATCTATAATAATATTTTATATGAAATGCTGTTCGTTGGCAAAGCGCATCACTTGAGAATCGCTGGACCAATTTAGATGATTTTTTAAACTGTTTGTGAATGGTAAGAACAAGGTTTTTAGAGAATGAAAACAACGGCCAAGTGTGTATGGGTCGACCAGAATCTGATGACAAATAAGGAATTAAAGTAAAAATTCTAGAGCGGATCAAAGATTTCCAATAATGGGTCCCGACTCTTAAAGTAGCTTCAATATTACTTAACAGGATTCTAGACTACTGGACTTGTTTTTTTTTCTTTTCAGTTTTTAGGGTTCCGTAGTCAACAAGTAACCCTTATAGTTTGTCCGTCTGTCCGTCTGTCCGTCTGTCCGTCTGTCCGTCTGTCCGTCTGTCCGTCTGTCCGTCTGTCCGTCTGTCCGTCTGTCCGTCTGTCCGTCTGTCCGTCTGTCCGTCTGTCCGTCTGTCCGTCTGTCCGTCTGTCCGTCTGTCCGTCTGTCCGTCTGTCCGTCTGTCCGTCTGTCCGTCTGTCCGTCTGTCCGTCTGTCCGTCTGTCCGTCTGTCCGTCTGTCCGTCTGTCCGTCTGTCCGTCTGTCCGTCTGTCCGTCTGTCCGTCTGTCCGTCTGTCCGTCTGTCCGTCTGTCCGTCTGTCCGTCTGTCCGTCTGTCCGTCTGTCCGTCTGTCCGTTTGTCCGCGGCTTAGCTCAGAGACGCTTAGTACTAGAAAGCTGTAATTTGACATGGGTACACATATTAATCACGCCGACAAAGTGGTAAAATAAAATCTTCAAAAATATTTGCTAAAAGCCCCCTTCTAAGTCCGTATATTGTGACGGGCAACTACGGAACCCTACCCTGCGCGTGACCCGATACGCACTTGGCCGGCTTTTTATTCAAAAAATCACTTTTAACGCAGACGGGTCTTTTCATATTTTATATTTTCTTTTTTATACACTCTTTAGTTTTTTATTTATACCACTATATGAAATAGTCAAGGAAAATATACAAAACCAACAGTCGGTGTGCGCGGTAACACAACTCCTCTACCGAGTCAACTTGGCGAGTAGCCAAATAGATGAAACAACACCTTCACGATCATTACAGACTCATTTTCCTCTTAGATACATGATAATAAACGATACAACGTTGTATGATAAAAGCATAATATTTTATATCATATAGATCTACTATGCCATGATTACGACAATATATAGAATATTGGCGTGGCCACAAAAACAAATGAAGTTTATTCCGAATGCGTAAATACGCGCTGCATACAGACGAGGTCTGGTGATATTTTCAATACTAAGCAATTAAAGTCAATGACTTTTTTCAGAAACAATAAAGAAACTAATGTCTATGTTTGTATGAAGTCTGATTTTCGTTAAAATATACAGTTTTAGTGTTAGGATTAATTTGAGACTTGTATAACTTTAAAACTATACATTTTAACAAAAATCTGACTTCATCCAAAAAATCATTCCCGTTACCAAAAATGACTCAACAGTAACTTACTTAAGACTCGTAGATACTAGTGAAAGGAAATTTATTTCGTATCAGAAGACTAATAACATTTTTATTTAACAGAAACCGAAAGTAATTCAGTCGACCCTCTAATTGAAGGCGACGCGTGACGGGACCACAAAAATATTATGCAATTTGTGTCACTCTGACATTACAACACAGGTTGCAAGCAGTAGCGATAATTATAAATATCGTACGAGTTGACTAATAAGCACATTAATAAATACACCACACAGACAAAACGTCTAAGGAGCGCACAAAATGATCACGTGACTCGGTCGCACATAGATTGTACACTGGCCGAGCCAGTATTGTTCTCTGACACTCGCTTTGTAGTCATGTACACACGGCGACACATCAAGCTACGCAAAACCAAAATAAGCTGGCCGAGCGACGTTATAAGCTATGCGACATCCGCGCGGCCAGCTTATGTTGGTTTTGTGTCGCCGTGTGTTCCTATCGTAGCGCGATTATACAGGATCCTTCTTAATATTCTGACACTTTTTAAGGGGATGAACAGACCGTCAAACTACACAACTTTTCTATGGGACCAACATCGAAATGATTAACATGTTGTATCGTATTAAATGTAACAACCTGTGTATGAATTATAAAATATTATGTGAAGTATGGTCTCTGTGGGGTATTTACTTATACGAGTAGCAAGCTATTTTTTATTACAGAGTTCTTCCAACCCGTGGTTGTTTGGAAGAAATCGCTTGTAGTAATACCCTTATTTTCAAATTATTCTGTTTTTGATATAATTATGTTTTTGGCGTGTAAAAAAAGAGTATTTATTATGTTTTGTGCCATTACTGCTTGAGTAGCGAGGGCCAGGAAACAAGCAGTGGAACCCGGGCAAAATGGCGGCCGTCGTAATGAGGACATACGAAATTAGTTTAATAGCATGACAATTACGTTCTTCGAGAGAATAATCGCGTAGCTAACGGCAGTTTACAGAAATGTGTTTCTATTCTATTTGCTTATAATAAAGTTCATATTCGCGTAGTACAATTTTTTTTTTTGGAAAAGCTTTTCGTTACGTAAGGATTACTTGGCGACGTCGAAAATTTAATAATGAAAAAAGTTGTTAGCCATGTCGCCTTAGCTTTACTTTGTCATTGTTAGCGGCGATTTATGGTAACACTTCTTGTGGCTAAATTAGAAACAATGTTTGTGGTGGATTAATAAGAAAACTGATTTAATAATGTTACGTAGATTATGGTTTTCGCAGCATGGTTGGTCTAGCTGGATCAGAAAATATAACTCACGTTATCAAAACCTACAATAGAAATTTTAAATATAGGCCTGGCGTTATTTAAATAGTCTGATTTTAGTGAATAATATATAAATTTACGACCAGTATCCCGTTTTGGGTTTTCGATTTGTTGGATGTTTTTCAGTACTTTAGTTTTAAAGTCGGATAATTTTTTATTTTCACTTTTATTTATTTGAAAAATTGGCTGCCTCATAAATATGATTGTGCTAATAGAATGGCCAATCACAGATTTTCACTTCTATAGATTAAAATCTTCTCGGTCTTTTGTATTCATAGGCGCATAGTATCTTTCTTCTGAAGGTTGCCTCTGGTTCCATTGACTGCTCTGAGCTACTTTCGATGATATCTCTCCGAGCCCCAGCTAAATTATTAAGATTTATTACATTACATACACCGTTTGCATCCACCAACTTCTTGCAGAGGACTTGCTAAGGTATATAAACTAAGAAAGATCCAAATAAAATCGAATGGAACAAAAACTAATAACTAACAAAAATATTATATTCAACTACAACATCATATTCCAGAAAGAATATTCAACCTCAAACTTTCCCAAGAGCAATAAACTCCTGGACACTTCAGTAAAACAAAAAGAACTATGTAAACAATCTCAAAACTCAATACCCAATGCTTGTTCCGTGGGCGTCACTCACCGATTCACAAGGGGCTACGAAGCAATGAATAACGAAGGTGAGTGTAAACTCTTTTGAATGTGTAGATATGTTGAAAGGATGGACGTTGCCAGGCTACGAAAGAAAAAAAGAGCTGTATTTAAAAATATTTATATCTCTTGAGTAAAAAGTTTATTCAAGTTAAAACATGCTGACGTTAGTGATGAAAGAGTTACTCGTAGTGCTAGAAATTCTGCATCTAAATATTACGAGTATTTGCGAAAAACTTTTCCTGTAAATTCAAAGCAACTTAAAATTAGATTTAAATGATTTTTTTGTGTTCTGTTTTATTTATCTTACGAAGGACAGTTTTGACGTTTTAGTAAACGTACGTAAGCATAAATTACGCACACGGCTATGTTCCCCGAATAGGTTTTCAGAGATTCCTATTAGATCTATAAGAACATCCATATTTCACTATCACTGCCCAATGACTTCAAATATTAAAAAACCGGCCAAAAGCATGTCGGACCCGCCCATGATAGGGTTCCGTAGCAATTTTATAAGTAGAATAAGAAGAAAAATAATCAACATTAGCGTTTGCAATTCAGCGTGGCAACGCTGCTAGCATTTTGGGCTCCTTTGCGCCAGGATCGACAAGAGGCGGGTTATTTGACTGAGCGTGTTTTTCAATGTTTTGACGAAGCTTGTTGCTGATTTATGTCTGTTTATTTGTGTATCTGTGTTATTGACGAAGCTTGTGCTGACCGCTATATTTTTGTGATTGATGTTTTGACTTATTTAAATAAATTTTTTATAGTACACATCAACATGTTTATCCTACTTAAGAGGAATTTTTGAAACAACGGCAGTGACTACGGAACCCTAAAAAAACAAATCCGTAATATCCCGATCAATAAAAAATGGGAGTCACGTTGCAAGTTTTGTCGCGAGTGGCTATGCTTTTCGCGTGGTGTTCGTGTGGTTCACGTTTGAGCTTGCCATGAGACTCCGCCATCTCTTCTCAACTGTGTTTTTGGTCAAAAAACAATCCTTGAGATTGAGATAGATACTTGCATAAACTATTTGACATTGGCAGAAATGCAGTGCTAGTTACAAGTCCATTAATTTAAAAAAAAAACAATAATTAACTACATAAGCATAAATGATATGCTCACGACTGTATTCCCCGAGGGCCTGGACGAGAATTAAACCATCGCCTCCAGCACGGCAGGCAAGGTTACTCGCAACTGGACCAACACGGCTTTTTAATTATTAATTTATTAACAAATTAATTTATAAATAGAAAATTTGCAATCTACAATGGACCTTTGGGTGGGCCTTAGTATTTATGTTGACGAAGCGTGTTGCTGATTGGGATCCTGTTAAGGGTATATTACTGTTGGCGCGCTCCATACAAATGAAGTCTGGTGATATTTTCAATACTAACCAATTAAACTCAATGATATTTTGCAGAAACAATCTAGAAACAAATCTCTATGCTTGTATCGTGTCAGATTTTCTCTAAAATGTATAGTTTTAAAGTTACAGTGCCTCGAAGATTTCGATACAAATCTTAAATTAATCCTAGCACTGAAACTGTATATTTAACGAAAATCGGACACGATACAAGCATAGAGATTTGTTTCTAGAATGTTTCTGCAAAATTTCATTGAATTTAATTGGTTAGTATTGAAAATATGACCAGACTACGTTTGTATGCAGCGCGCATTTACGCATTCGGAATAAACTTCTCTTAATATATTTATTTTTGACGAAGCGTGTTGCAGATTAGAAGTTTGTTTTTTCTTAAGCTTTTGATATCAATAAACAATCCACTTATACATCTACAATGTGTCATTTTTTTAAAATGTTTTATATAATTGTTAAGAAATAAAAAACACGATAGAAGGCAGCACGGCTCGGTAAGCGCTCTTAAACAAAAGTCTATCAACATTCAAGAAAATAACAAAATCAAGCTAAAAGCTTAAACTGGCAACACAGACGTGAGGTGGCCGAGTATTCCCTGAATACTGTATAAGGCGATGCAGTCGCGTAGATATTTAATGCTATGAGGTCACTCGGGGTGACGCCCGCCGACGTTTTATAACTTCTTTTCTTTTAAATATTGATTGGCTCGAGCGGATTGCAGGATTTGGATTTTTCGTGGAGAATGCAATTCTATTTTATTGCTCGGTTTTAAGTTATTGCCTCTATCTTTTCTCAGGCACAGTGCCGCTTGAATCTTCATTGCCATTTTTCTCATTCTAGATATATACATGAAATGATAACGGTATTTTTCACAATTTAGCCAGGAGTTTTTCGCAGAGTGGCTCCTGCGTAGAATAAACCATGGGTGTCACAGGAGGAAACTAATCTCCTGGCCTAAGAACCTGTGTAAATGGTTAGACATGAACACTATCTCACTTTTCAGGGCAACAGTCTCCAGGGTCCGAAGCATCATAATCATCATCATCATCGGGGATGGACACTCTCCCCAAGGATCGCCACAACGACCGATCCTTTGCTGCCCTCTTTAATTTCGTTCATTTATTTACTTCCAGTAACAAACCCAACAACCAACTTGTTCCCTCCAACTTCACGAGGTCGTTGGTCAACCTTGTGGGTCTGCCCACGTTGCGCTTTCCGGTACGCAGTCACTACTCGAGAACTCTTCGGCTTATCGGCCATCGGTTCTGCGAGCAATGTGCCCTGCCCTTTGACTATTTATATGTGGACTGGTTACGCGTGTAATTCTACTAACAAACATTTCTGCAACTTTTTGCGGGGAGGCGAGGTTACATGAAATCCGCAACTTTGGATTTTATTCCCCATAACTTTAGATTCTAGTTTTGAATGTTAAAAATCATGAAAAGTGGTCTCGTGTGAACCCCAAACGTTCTAAGTTCGAAGTTATTATTACGCAATTATAGGATGTCTCGTTTAGTGATAAGGTGTAAAATTGAATGTAAATGCACAAGATCAATTGTGCTTATACCGTGGCAGAGGGGAAATGCTACCGCAAGGCTAGTACTTATAATAATTAGTCAAAGGCCCTGCCCATTCCTACTTTTTAGCAATCCCTTAAGCTATGTCGGCTTCTCTGGTTTTTCTGCCAGTCTCTTAATTTCTAATTCGATCTCGCATGGAACTCGTATGTCGTCACTGGTTGTACACACTATTCAAATACTTTCGTCCTGGAAACTGCGGTATTTGGGATGAGGGTTCGAATAGCCCTAAAGATAGATGACACCACAAGAAGATGTCGTTTTCTTCTTCATCACATTTCGTTTGTCATTCCAAAGTATAATTAATAGTACCCACGTTTAGAAAATTCACATTGGGGAAAAGAAACATTTCACCACACCGCGGTGTAGCAAGTTGTGGGTAAGTCACAGAGTGACGGATGCCTGGTCATTCCATCCTGGAGTGTGATTTTTGAAAATCACATGTTCAAATCTGCAGTAGAAAATGACAAAATTACTAAGGCGATGCATCATTCCATCATAATTTTGAACGTGTGACTTAATTAGACCTGATCTTTGACTAATTATTATAAGGACTAGCCTTGCGGTAGCATTTCCCCTCTGCCACGGTATAAGCACAATTGATCTTGTGCATTTACATTCAATTTTACACCTTATCACTAAACGAGACAGCCTATAATTGCGAAATAATAACTTCGAACTTAGAACGTTTGGGGTTCACACGAGACTACTTTTCATGATTTTTAACATTCAAAATTAGAATCTAAAGTTATGGGGAATGAAATCCAAAGTTGCGGATTTCATGTTACCTCGCCCCCCGCAAAAAGTGGCAGAATCACACACGTAACCAGTCCACATATAAATAGTCAAAGGACCTGATAGATTAGAAATATAGTGAGTGCTGAAGTGACGGCTAAGAGAGATGAATTGGAGAGGATGACATTTCGCCGATCTCAAATAATGGGAAATAAGCAAGAGAATGATGATGAGATTAGAAATATAACAGTCGACTTTGTTAAAACGTAAAAAGGTCTGGTAATTAAGGTTTCTGACAACTTTATAGAAAAGCTGTTGTCCTGAAACATATAATGTTTGTAACAAAACAGATTACACGCAGGTGTACCTAGTACTTCTTACATGCATGAAAGATGAATTTCATTCCAACACAAAGTTTCTACTATATTGTAAGCAACACTTAATCCAAAAGAATCTAACATCTAAAACTGGAGTCAAGAATACAATTCTGCAAAGACCTAAATAAACTAGCTAAATAGAGCGAAACCCTGTAAATAAGGCGCGGGGACATCCATATTGTATGAGATGTGCCTACCCCCCGCTCGCTCGCTTGCCTAGTGACAGTTTGCCGTAGTTTACGACCGTCAGTTCCGTACAACTATATACAACTAGTTGTGTTGTGACGTCACGTAGCTGTGGAGATTGCGGTTGCTTTTCTGTTGATTTTGTGAGTTCATTGCAGTGAGATGTGCTGTACTTTAATTTTGTTTTATATGACTAGGTACTTCAATTTTATTGTATTTAGGTATTTTGTTTGTCAGCTGGCTTCGATTTTTCATAAAAGCTCTGTCTCAGAGGCACACGCAATCTGGTCTGGTGTCTGTTAAAAATTTGTGAATTTAAAAATATTACAAATCGAACGTTGTTCACTTAGCAATTCTATACAAACGTTGTATACTTAGAGTATAAATAGAAAAAGAATTTTAAATCATGAATTCACTTGCATAAGTTTAGGTTACGTTAACAGAGATAGCTTGGCTAGCACAAATGTATGTGAAGAAGCAGCGGAGCTAATGTTAGCACAATTACTTTCAAAAACTGATGAGCCAGAACAGAAAATGAAAATGCTGAACTTCGTAATAACTACCGACTGTATTTTAAATTTCAGTTCGCAGTTCTGTTGTAGCAAAGTATTTTACATTGAGAGCCTAAAGATCACCATCTCAGTTTGGTATAAATATTTTGATTTAGTGTCAAGTTCTTTATAATGATGATGTGGGGACTTGCCACAGATGTCAACACCCACAAGTTATAGCAACGAAGCTAACAGATGGCGCTACGGTCGCACCCGCAAATGTGTACGTAAGGCAACTTGCGACGTCACATTAGTAACCCGTTAGCCGCTACACATAAGGTTCACAATCGTATACAAGACATGAATCGCGCAAGAGAAATAATCACAGAGATTCGATATACAACGTGTTAATGAATAAGCGCAAAACCTCATACACTGATTTATAACAAAATAATTACAGAGAAACAAAAATTTCATTATTTTGATACTTAAAATTTAAAGTTATTCGCATTTTAAGTTTTGAGGCAAAAATGATTTGTTATCATTTCAGCAATGAATGAAAGAGCTCATGGATACATTTTAAGAATCTTGTTTTGGTAGTAAATAGGGTGAGAGTACCCAAACGGTGGGTTGAGATCGAGTTCAGTAAATTTTAAATTTTACAAACAAATTATTTAATATTATGAAAA
Source organism: Agonopterix alstromeriana (assembly GCA_963924505.1). Taxonomy (NCBI): domain Eukaryota; kingdom Metazoa; phylum Arthropoda; class Insecta; order Lepidoptera; family Depressariidae; genus Agonopterix; species Agonopterix alstromeriana. The sequence continues at coordinate 20,113,120 of OZ004663.1, forward strand.
AAATTACCTATGTTGAAAACATGATAATTCGATTCTGCTCTCGATTCTAAATAAACTACTTTCTAGTTTTGCGTTAATTCATTAACACGTTGTATATACAAGGTCCAACTAAAATCTGTTGGACCACGTCCGGTCCCCAGGCTTCACACCTAGCCTGGCGGAAGATCTTCCCTTTTCACCGGAGGAACCTTCCACAGTAGTTCCTCCAGAATGAGTAAAGTGTTAATTCTTTGTGTACAATCGAAAAATTGGAATCATGACCCACCTAAGACTAATTTCACATATTTATCTTTATTTTTAGCTATAAGTTGTATACAGGGTGTTAGGGTAAACAGTTGCATTACTTTAAGGGGTGATTGTACCCATGAGACTGAAAAACTTTCTCTAAGGAACCTATAGGAAAATCTTACAAAAATTTGTGGACTTCCCATACTAGATGCAAACAGCTGATCAAACTTTTGTATGAACAAATTTTTTTGTCAATTTCGTATAGGTTTCTTTGAGAAAGTTGTTCAGTATCATGGGTACAATCACCCCTTAAAATAATGCAACTGTTTACCCTAATACCCTGTATACTGTTGTAAATATCACTTATGTTCTCATAAATAAAAATCCCGTATATATTATTTTTAAAAAATCACACTCGCATAGAAATACATGTGTGTTCAAATTGACTTTTTTCAATTATGATTTTATTTATTTATTTATTTATTAATGATTTTTGATTTTGACGATCTCACACACCAATACTCTACATTTACCACTCTACACAATCATAGTCTTATCTTTTAGTCGCTCCGTAACTACAAACATTTCCCAAACTTTCCCATATAACTTTACAAAGTGTTCCACAGACGCACGACCAAACTGACTATCCAAGCTAAAACTCTGTAACATTGTCTTGTAAAGATAAATCCAGTTATTTAAGCGAGAGTGCGTAAGGCGGGTCGTTGCGCATATCAAATTGACCCTTGTGTATCGGAGAGGGTATATTTGGGCACGGCGCGCGCTTGGCTGCACGGATAGGGAATTTTAACACGGCTGTAAGGTATGAGCGGGCAGCGTGAAACTGTCATTGCACTGTTATTATACTACTAGAGTAAACAACGTGCAAATGTGGCGATATAGCCGTACTCTACTTATTAAATCGTTACATTCTCTTTCACCCACCAGCGTTTTTCCAGTAATGATGCCTACAGCGATTGCTTAGGCTTTAAAGCAGGTACGCAGGTTACGATTAAGAGTAGGTAAAATTGTGTATACACAGAATGCTCTCCTTCTTACTCTCCTTGGTGTGATGAAACGGGATACGGTTATAAACACAGAAAGGGTCCGATTTGCAATGAATCTAACCAGTAACTTCATGGTGTGGAAATCAGAAATATTGTCGATGTGTGCATGCGGCGTCAGCGCGACGCGCCCCAACGCATCATCTGGCATACCACCATTGACTTAATATGTACTACGTACTATAGGTAGCATGACAAACAAAATACTCGCACCTCATGCGGGTAGGAGATACGTGGGCGAACGAAAAAGAATCTAGCGAGAGATGGAGTAAGGTGCGGCCTCACTATAACACTTATACTTAAATGGGACAGCGTAATTGCAGTGTCTCCTCTAGTGCGTACATAATGGATCAAATCATACCACAGATTTTTCTATACATTATGTAAGGAAAATTATCATTAACCTTTAAACCACATACTCTACGCATCAAACTGAACAACTTTTACTATGGGAGCAGACCTGTCAGCGCAAAAACAAATCTGCTGTTCCATACTAAACTGCAGCTCCTACTCGACTCAAATGTTTGAGACAGTAGATTTTTTTTGTTCTGACAGGTTTACAGCCTTAAAGTCCGGCCGCTGAAAGATTGCGTTTGACAGTTACCATAAAATTGTAAAAAACTGAATGAAAATATTGTTTACCTGTGCTCACTCTAGTACACAGGGCACTAGCTGCCCTTTTAAGTTCAAAAAGCTACTAAATAATGATCGGCATTTATAGTTTTCATTCAGTTTTTTACAATTTTATGGTAACTGTCAAACGCAATCTTTCAGCGGCCGGACTTTAGTAAAAGTTGTTCAGTTTGATGGGTAGAGTGTGTGGTTTAAAGACTAACGATACTTTTCAAAACACGCAGTACCGTGGCTTGTCCAATACCTCTTCTGTACCACGCTGCCTCTTTAAGAATCTATACTCAGTTAAACTGAAGGAATGTAGTAAACTATACATCGTTCACTCCGCTACATCTCCTCCCTGGTACTGAACGGTGGAAGTCTTTAGGCCCGTGAGCCTAACACTCTCATTTACATAAAGGTCCTAAGCCCCGCTCGGCTGAGATACCAACTTACTGTAACGGGTATCGTTGAGACTGGACCAGGGATGTACTGATGGTAATACCACTCCTGAATACCTCCCGCTGTGTTACTATGGGGAAATTTTTTAATTTTTAGGGTTCTGTAACCAAAGGGTGAAAACGGGACTCTATTCATGAACCTACGCTGCCCGTCTGTCTGTCTGTCTGTCCTACCTATTTAGGGCTTTAACTTTTGAAGCCTAATATCTTGACAATTGAAATTGAATGTGAACAAAGAATGTGCGTTATTATAGCGGATTTGCTAATCGTAACTATTATACTCGTAACTGTAACAGAAGTGTGTCTGTACATTGAAGATATTTACATGAAAAAGATTACGATATGGTTTTTAGGTATCCCGGACTCCAAATCAACCTTTTTTAGAATGTTTTGTCTGTTTGTTTGTATGTTTGTAACAGCATCACGCAAAAACTACTAAACCGATTTTGATGAAACTTTTTTTGTTTGATAGCTTATGATCTGACTTAAAATCTGGTATATTATTTGTGCGGACGAAGTCGCGGATTACCTCTAGTAAATAATAAAAAAGTCAAGTATCCTCAAGTACACACCCAAAAGTTAAATTATAATTCCTTACATAAATGATTCGACGAGCGCATAGAAGACCAATAATTTATCTAAGTTATACCTAACTAGCGACCCGCCCCGGCTTCGCACGGGTGCAATGCTGGTTTACGCAAAAATGGTTATTGTGGGTTATCCCTAACAGATAGACATATACCATCGCAGGCTTTTTTGTAGACCTTTTTAAGGTGTACAATACTGTAGAACATTTTTTTGATCCATCTCGTAGGGTTCTGCCAGCGTTTGCAATGTAAGCGCAAAAAATGTGTTTATTTACGACCTCACTTAGAAACCTCTAAAATTATCAGTGTTTCACTACTATATTATGCATGTATTATACATATAAACCTTCCTTTTGAATCACTCTATCTATTAAAAAACGCATCAAAATCCGTTGCGTAGTTTTAAAGATTTAAGCATACATACATACAGACAGCGGAAGCGACTTTTAAATATCGATCTAGAGTTGCCTACCATCACGCAACTCCTCAAATGTATGGTGAGGGACTATTTCACTGCCCTCCCACGTCACTCTAACCCGCTAGTCAGATTTAACGCAACATACCATTGCGTATTCAATAAGCCCAAAAAGCGTCGGCCTCGGAACGTCTTAAACGATCCGGACGACGTGATCACGGTCGCCATGATGGCGGCCGTACAGTCACAACTCTCAAACCCACACAACACGACCACCGCCGACGGTAACACGATCACAATCATGTTGCGTCGTCGCCGTAATACTCGAAAACCCCATCGCCGCCGCGGGGGACAGTCGCGATCTCTGCCCACTCCTTCATCTGGCGTCTACAGACGCTATCGGCACATAGCTGGCCGGTTCTCACCGATCCCCGCTTCCCAAGCCGTCGCGTAATCCCAGCAACGCCCATTGCCGAGGTCCGTACCCCCCTGGGGTGCCCCTTGGGCAGGTTGCTTAAATCACTGGTTCGGTGACCTACCAGGGCGCTTCGCCGTCACTGGTAAGGCCACCCCCAAAAGCCCGCTGTAAAAAGCAGTAAATGCTCCCTGAGCAAACTGTATATGTCATTCAAAAAAAAAAAGGGAAGCGACTTTGTTTTATACTATGTAGTGATTTGCATTCAAATCTTAAGTTTCTTTTACCAACAAAACTGTATAAATTCCATTAAACGCATGTTCGAAACCAATAATCAATTAAACAACAACTTCAAACAAATTATGCAGTAGAGTCGAAATTCCCTCACCGCAATCATTTGCGTGAAGTAAACCTCAAAGTATATATTTATAGATTCCGCTCCAAAGCTCTTTACGGTTATTTGCATGTTTATTTTTGGCGAATTGTTGGCGTAAAGATAAGAGGGGATGAGGGAGAGTGAATTGAGTATTTTCAAACAATTCATCCACTCACTGACTGTTATTAAATAGGTATTTGTTGAAGCTAGAGTAGGTATTTGTTTGGAGGAGAAACATGCGTAGGATTACGTTGAGTGGTGATATTGAGTCGTCGGGATAGCGTAAGGTTGTGCCTTTTTACCCGACTGCGCCAGAAGGAGGGTTATGTTTTTCGAGCGTTTTGGTAGTAAGTAGGGTGAGTGTGCCCGTGTGGTGGGTTGAGATCGAGTTCAGTAAATTTTAAATTTTACAAACAAATTATTTAATATTGTGAAAAAAATACCTATGTTGAAATCATGATAATTCGATTCTGCTCTCGATTCTACATAAACTACTTTCTAGTTTTGCGTTAATTCATTAACACGTTGTATATGTATGTATGTATGTATGTATGTATGTATGTATGTATGTATGTATGTCTGTATGTATGTATGTCTGTATGTATGTATGTATGTATGTATGTTTGTATGTCTATTTCTTTGGCACGGCCTACAGCCTAAACGGCTTGAACGATTTTAACGTAAGAGATGTCATTAGATTCGTAAAAATTGTGAGAGTGACATAGGCTATATTATTTTAATATGGCGTCTACGAAATAAAAAAGAGAATACAATTTTTTTTTGTTAAAAATTACAATATGGGTATCAAATGAAAGGTAGTAGCCAGACGATTCCAAAAATATATATATTATAGTACTTTTATATTACAGTTTCGACACAAGACTAAAAAGTGTGAAACAAACTAAATTATTAAGATAAACAAAAAACCCGACTGCATAAAAAACCTATTAACTGAAAAGAGAAAAACAAGCTCTATAATCACTAATCAGCTATAACAGCTTTATTTGAGCTAGTATAATTTGAATGTTATTAGGTAGGTATTGCAGGCGGGGACAAAACAATAACCAACCTAAAATCTTCTTTGTCCCCGTTTGCGATACCTACCTAATAACATTCAAATTATATGAGCTCAAATAAAGCTGTTATAGCTGATTAGTGATTATAGAGCTTGTTTTTCTCTTTTCAGTTAATTTACAATTGAATTGTGATATAAGGAAAGTAATTTTTTTCAAAATATTTAATAATTTGTTTGTAAAATTTAAAATTTACTGAAGTCGATCTCAACCACAAGGGCACACTCACCCTACATACTCCCAAAATAAAATTCTCAAAATGTATCCATGACCACGTTAGTGCTTTCATTCATTGCTGAAATGATAACAAATCATTTTTGCCTCAAAACTTAAAATGTGATTAACTCTAAATTTTAACTATCAAAATAATGCAATTATTGTTTCAATCTAATTATTTTGTTATAAATCAGTTGGGGTGTATGAGGTTTTGCGCTTATTCATTAACACGTTCTAGATGTAACACAAAATTGTGTGCCTAATCAGTTATAAGTGGCGGAATAATAAATGTACCTAATTCGTGATAAATAGCTCTGAAAGTATGCCATTGCATTACAGAGTTCAGGAAACGTTCTTTCGATCAGCTAAGTTTTGTTGGTTGGGCATTCTGTTCGACGCTTATTTCGATTTTTATCCTAAATTTAATCATGAACACATTCCCGATATTCTGTAGAGTGTAGAATGATCTGACGATGCTTATCTCACTGCTAAACAAAAACAAGATGGCATCGACACTTCCGCCGCCCCACTCGCAAGCTGTAGCACAGTGGTTCCCAACCGATGATCCGTGAGAGCCTCGGGAGTGTTCCGGGAAAAGGACCCTCCCTATAAAAGATTTGCCAATAAATTGAGATTTTGTAAGCAATAGGCGTGGAACGAGATGGGGTAAATACATCCGTGCCGATGACTATCATCTGTTGAATTAAAATAGCTTAATAATACTTTTTACAACTTTGCTTTTATTGCTTTATTTGCTGCTATTATAATTATATGGCAAAAGAAATGTGTCTAATACTTTTGAATCTTGAACCTTGTGGTCCTTGCTAACAAAAACAAAACAATCAAATTGGTCTTTGGTCCAAAAAAGGTTAGGAACAACTGCTGTAGCACATACAGCTCTTGATCTTGCTCGATTCCTTTAAAGTTACCCTCAAAGTGCGGGGTAAGAAGGGATAGGTATCTGAAGTCAAAAAGGGGCAAGAAGTGGCCGTTCTTTATGTAGAATTATTTACTACTAGCTGTTGCCCGTGACTCAATCTGCGTAGACCTTAAAAAAGTATCCTATGTGTTAATCCAGATCATATTCTATCTGTGTGCCAAATTTCATTAAAATCCATTCAGTAGTTTTTACGTGAAAGAGTAACAAACATCCATCCATACTCACAAACTTACGCGTTTATAATATTATAGTAGTATTATCTATTCTGTGTCATGACTACATTTCAAATCGAGCTTAAACCACCAACGCATTAGTTTCTCATCTCCCCTCTCGCCTCAAACATGAAACTATAAAAGCGACAGCATCGAGGCGGCATCGGCACTGTCGATGTCGCCCGCAGCTGCAAAAGTTGTGCCGTATCCACAGTCAGAGTGCTATTTGTTAAGCACCTCCATGTTTCAGTAGTTTCACTAGAAGCGTAATATTGGTTCTGGAGACAGTTTCTGAAAGCTCGTGTGTTCGGATCGCTTTGGATTTTGTTTAAATTGTTCTGCATAGAAGGGTTGTACGTCAGGAGGTAGATAAAGGGGGTTATTAGTAGGTTAATATTAGGTAGGGTAGGAGATTTATGGACGATTTGTAACACCACTGGCTTTTCAGTGAAGGAAAACATCGTGAGGAAACCTGCATGCTTCAATTTCGAGGCATGTATTGTACCCACTGTCCATTACAAGTGGCGACGGGCTCACCCCCCCTCACACTGAACAGAGTTTCGGTAATACTGGTGAAACGTGGATGTTCTGAGGTTTTAGAATATCTCTGACTACCCCCTCGGGGAATATAGTCGTGAGCATATGCTTATGCTTATGCTAGTAGGTTAATTTAAATTTCGAGTCATGAATTGTACCCACTGTCTATTACAAGAGGCGACGGGCTCAATCCCCGTCACGCTGGACAGAGCTTCGGTACTAGCGAAACGTGGAAGTTCTCTAGTTTGACAATATCTCTGACTACTCCGCCGGGGAACATAGTCGTGAGCATATGCTTATGCTGTCAATTTCAATTTTTTGAGCCCATTTAACTCACAATTCGATCGTTTTGAGAATAGTAATTTCTTTTTACATTTTGAAAGTTTTTAACCAACGTTATCCTTAGCATATGCTCACGACTATAATCCCCGAGGGGGTAGTCAGAGATATTCTGAAACCTCAGAACATCCACGTTTCACCAGTAGTACCGAAACTCTGTCCTGTGTGACGGGGGGTGAGCCCGTCGCCGTTATCCTTATCTCCTATATATATCCTCCTCCAGCATTATTATCAAGTAGGATGCAGAGTGAGTGCGAGTGAGAGATGAATACACCACTGCTACACCTTCCGAACCACCGAGAGGAGAAAAGCGGAGGGACAGGGAGTGTCCATACTGTATGTACGTTGCCCTGTGTCATACTTAAGAGAAGTTTATTCCGAATGCGTAAATGCGCGCTGCATACAAACGTAGTCTGGTGATATTTTAAATACTAACCAATTAAACTCAATGACATTTTGTAGAAACAATCTAGGAACAAATCTCTATGCTTGTATCGTGTCCGATTTTCGTTAAATGCTAAGATTAATTTAAGATTTGTATGGAAATCTTTGAGGCACTGTAACTTTAAAACTGTACATTTTAAGGAAAATCTGACACGATACACACATAGAGATTTGTTTTTAGATTGTTTCTGCAAAATTTCATTGAATCGTTTAGTATTGAAAATATCACCAGACTTCGTTTGTATGGAGCGCGCCAACAGTAATATACCCTTAAGGTTTCTGAATGAAATTAATAAGCAAAAACTAAAAATAAAATTTCTGATCATTAAAATTTATTAAGAGTTTCTTTAACTGTTCAACGACCACGTATGTTTTCTTTGGAATATTATTCCCCACATATAGAAGCCGTAGGCATTGTTCTTATAGACCAGGATCCCACTGCAATATTTCTAAGTTCTGTTTTACAATTAAATTAATAAGTAACAAATTAATATAAAATTTTGTTATGGTAGCCTAAAAAAGAAAATAGTGTTGCTTCAATATTAGAAACCATTAGTTGCAACCATTATTTTAAGACATAAAATTGTTATCTACGTCTGATAAATTTAAATGTTGGTACGGACCAAATATTTGCACTCATTGCAACAGACACAAAAATAGTGGCCACTGTTTTTGTTTTTTGTTCCGTAAACTATTATACAGGGTCCTTCTTAATATGCTGACACTTTTTTAAGGGGATGATCAGATCGTCAAACTGAACAACTTTCTCTATGGAACCATCATCGAAACCACGAAAAAAAATCAGCTATCCCATACATTTGGCTCGAGTCGGTTCACAATTTTGTATGGAACATCTGATTTTTTTTCGCGTTTTCGATGTTGGTGCCATAGAGAGAGTTGTTCAGTTTAACGGTCTGAACATCCCCTTAAAAAGTGTCAGCATATTAAGAAGGACCCTGTATAGCTTAAAATACATACGAGTATATTATATTATATCTAACAATGAATAATGAATACATTAATAAACAAATATAGGTAATGGATAAAAATGTCAAATTAATAATAATGAGTCAGAAGGACCATTAAAAATCATTTAACTTATTTAATCTTTCTTTTATCCACATTTAAATAAACATATGAACGTATAAATATTGCAGTGGTTTCTTGGTCAATTACTAACTTCGTTTTACTTCATACATCTTCAAAGGTAAACTTAATCGAAGGGTTGAACCGTTTAGAAATCGATTTACCCAGAGTCATCGACCCCACGAACCTGACATAAAGGTTAAACCCACATTGTGTGCTTACTTCAAAAAGGTCTATAAGTGAATCTAGATAATTTCCATCTCGCTTTGATGTGGTTTTCTTTAGGCGGTGTTGACAGTTAAACGCGGTTTGCGGTCGCTCTTCTTTTGGAAAATATTTTTGTTCTAAATATCGTATAATCATGATGGATACAGGTCCTTCTTAATATGCTGACGGTTTTAAGAAGATAAGACTAACAGTTTTAACTGAACAACTTTTTTGGGACCAAACCAACTTTTTTGGGAAATAGAAAACAGCTGCTCCATACAAAACTGCTAACCTACTGGACCGAAATGTATGGGACGTTGGTCCCATAGAGAAAGTTGTTTAGTTTCATGGTCTGATCATCCCCTTAAAAAGCCGTTATCATAATAAAAAGGATCATTAACCTTTAAGCATTATAGCAGATAGCACAGTCGATAGTGAACCTACCTGCTGTGCCGAGGGTCGCGGGTTCGAATCCCGTAAGGGACAAATATTTGTATGATGAATATGAATATTTGTACCCGAGTCATGGTTGTTTCTATCTATATATGTATTCTATATCGTTGTCTAGTCATCATAACACAAGTCCAGGCTAGATTCTGGTACTTTAAATGTGACTAGATAATTTGTGTGACAATTTCCAAGATATTTATTTATTATTTTATTTATTTATTATACTCTACCCATCAAACTGAACAACTTTTACTATAGGAGCAAACCAATCAGAACACAAAATAAATCAACTGCTCCATGCTAAACTACAGCGCCTACATGACTCAAATGTAAGGGACAGCTGATTTTGTTGTTGTTCTGACAGGTTTGCTCTCATAGTAAAAGTTGTTCAGTTTGATGAGTAGAGTATGCGGTTAAAGGTTATTTATACTTTTCCATACACCCTGTATATGTAATGTATGGGCTTTACAGGTATACATTACATATCTAGCGAAATACCAGTACTTGCTCGAGTACGAAAAGCTGAAGGCGAATTTAGTATATCACACGCTTACATGGCTTCTCTTACCCATAAACAAGATAGTGATACTCCACCACGGAGCGGGAACTGATTGGTAGAGGCAAATTAGTGATCAACTTGTTCTCAAAGAATCCCAAAGATGCATTAACAGACTGCCTTCTTTCCTCTCTTTTCCCTGACAGATTCGACCTTGGTGTCTTCAATGTGGTGAAATGAAGGCTATCTGGGGTAAGCTTTTTCCTCGGCATCTACAATTTTGCATTAGATGAAAACGCAAGCCATCAAAGAGGAGAAATTCATGTAGCCCCAAAATAACGCCATCTAATGATATTATTCAGAATCAACCTAAGCTTTGAAACCTTTTTAATGTTTAAGACAATAGTCAGCGACCGCCAACGCAAACCGCATTCGTTTTAGCGTATAATGTATGATCTCTTCTGAGCAGATAGGGAGTAACCACAGGCTGAAAATAGATAGGAACTTAAAAAATTCTTCGGTTACACATTGTAAAGGTACGACCAACTGAAACATGGATTCTATCTATTCACTTTGATGTTTCTCGGAACCCGTTTAATATTAGTTTGAACCATTATGACCTGACCTAGCTTATCGGTTAGTTCGAAGAAAATAGTTTTGATATTAGTCTCTACAATGGGTATGGAACCAGTGGGTGAATATTTTTGAAAAGGAAACCAGGAATGTGTAAATTTATTTAGTTCCGCTACAAAGCTTCGAAGGGGCGTAAAAATGATCACGTTAAGCACTCACCCATGGATTGTCCACTGGCCAAAACGGTTTTGTCCACGGGTGGCGTTTCGATGAACTATTAGGTAAAAGGTCACGCACTTACCGCCGTGCCTTGTTTGTAGTATCGTAGCGAAGCTTCGTCTCCGTGGGATGTTTTCGAGAGTCAGTGACGACATAGTAGTAGTATAGTAGTAGAATAGTAGTATAATATATGCTCACGACTATGTAGGGTCCAACTTAATATGCTGACACTTTTTAAGGGGTGATCAGACCATCAAACTGAACAACTTTCTCTATGGGACCAACATCGAAATCGCGAATAAAATCAGCTGTCCCATACATTCGGCTTAAGTATGTTTGCAGTTTTGTCTGGAAGAGCTGATTTTTTTTCGCGATTTCGATGTTGGTGCCATAGTGAAAGTTGTTCAGTTTGACGGTCTGATCATCCCCTTAAAAAGTGTCAGCATATTAAGAAGGACCCTGTATAGCTTACAATACATACGAGTATATTATAATACACACATACATAATATCTAACAATGAATAATTAATACATTAATAAAAATATAATAGGCAATGGATTAAAATGTTAAATTAATAATAATGAGTCAGAAGGACCATTTAAAATCATTTAATCCCCTTAAAAAAGTGTCAGCATATTAAAAAGGACCCTGTATTCCCCGAGGAGGTAGTCAATGAAATTCCGAAACGTCAGAACATCCACGTATCACCAGTAGTACCGAAACTCTGACCAGTGTGACGGGGAGTGAGCCCGTCGCCACTTATAATGGACAGTGGGTACATGCCGATGACGTTATTTTATTTAAATATCACACTGACGGTCAATTGCACGAACGTTCATTAAAGTTAATCCTCCATTAAATCTCTTGCTAGCTTTTTCTACGTCAGCAAAACAAAAAGTTACAGCAAGAGATTTAAAGGAGGATTAACTTTAATGAACGTACGTGCAACTGGCAGTCAGTCGCTTAAAAATACAGTCCCCCATTTTAAGGTCACTTTTGTACCGAAGAAGATTATTTATTTGTTTTCCAAAAAATCTCTTAGATTTAAAGTCAACTGAATAAAGTATTTTTTCCGCTGTTCTAGAATCTAGACAGTAAATAGGACTATCAATCTAGAGTATCGATAGCAGCCTGTCTCAACATGTCTCGACTGGTTCGGTTCCATCCATTTGTTTCCCATCTGTTTGTCTATTTGTCATGGAAAGTGACGATTTTTCACACGCTTCTGTCCGGGTTCTAGTATTTTTATTTACGTTGTACATAACATGGATTCTTCGTGTTTACTTAAGTTCATTTTGGAACCTATGACAATTCAAGAACCGCATCTTTGTTATAAATAAACAAGGTTAACAAAAATAAATTAAAAGTATTAAATTACAAGAGTTTCTAGGTGGAGAACGTTGCTTGTTAGGTAAGTATATTAAGTAACGTTTTTACCCACATTTCGACACTAAACAAACTTACAATAGTTTTATAGATAATTATGCAATGGAGGGGAATTTTTAAATTAACTTTTTATTTTCCACTTTTTAGTTTTTTCTACTTTAAATCGTTATAGATCCTAAATGGTCATTCGAAATGGAAAATGATAAGAGAAACCTAAAGATGATTTTCAAATACATATTCAATGTTACCCCACTCAATCGCGTCTGGTTAAATTTCGTTTACTGTCATCTCTTTAGTGACTCTTACAAGATTAAGACAAATCGATTGACGTAAGAATCATCAAAATTGGCCCACGCGTTAGGTCTTTAGTGTGCCACAAAGGAAAAAACTTACATACATAAATAGACTGATAAACACATTACCCTTCCTTTGCGTTTGTCTGTATATCTTTATTCCTTCTTTTTTTGTATGAAGATTTGAAACTATTAAAGTAATTTTTGATTCAGATTTGAAATTACGCTGGAAAACATACCGAAGCTACCTAGTTACTAGACAAAAACCTTAAGTTTGTTCAAGTTAACAAGAAAACTAAACAAGTTGTACGTAACACCCTGGCCGGTCTTTTAGCGACCCCCAGTAAATAAGCGCTATAATGAAACTTCTGTTTAGAAAAGAAAAAATATATTTTTCTTAAAACAACAGAAACAAGATTCTCTGAAAATGCTCTTTCTGTTCCTCCACTTTAGTGTTGTGAAAGAGGAAAAACTGGAACTCGCAAGCAGTTGAGAGTACTGTTTTAGGACTTATTTTACGTACTTACACCGACAGCTAACAACTCTTGTATTTCACTTTAAAATTAATAAATATAGCTCACATGCGTACATTGTTCTGATCTCAAACCACAGTATAAGAAAGAGTACTTAGTATACTAATAATAGTAGTATAATTATTATTAGTACTAAAGTACTAAGAAACCCACTATCTGCCAAAATAAATTGTAACTCACCCGCTTTTGGTACGGGGGCAGACAACAGAGGGCCATGTCACAAAAGCTATTTGCCGATTTTTAAACGTAGACGTTGATGGAATGATATCATCCTAAAATTTCCACGATATCAGTATCGTAGCCGGATCGTAGCGATAACGCGCTGTAAAACTCGTGGCGCCTCTGATAGTTGCGACATCGCTTACGCTCAAAAATTGCTTGTGTGATAGTTTTCTAAGCAGTCGTGTATTCCACTCTCCCTCGCACTCACTCAGCATTCATGTGCTAGCCTTTTCTTGTCAGTACGAGCCCGTTTGTATGAAGTGTCCAGGGTGTAGTTGTTATTCTACTATTACATACATAAAAGAGTCTAGCTCTCGTAATAAAGAATTATTTATTATTGATGATATAATATTTTTCATTTTAAGATTTTTTATTTAGAAGCAGCTTTTCTTCAGTGCGATTACAATCATATAGATGCCACATTCATTTCCTATAAAGATGCCACAAATTACCGTTTGAGTGTTTATTAAAACTTATTAAGTAACCAACTCCCTCTCCCATTTTATTTTCGTATTAAAGGGGGGGAGGTAGGCATCCATAGAAACGGATAGGTACTAAAAGCCTTACCAATTAGTCAGTGTGCAATTAGTGAAATGTAAACAGCAAACAATTATTTGTCTCAAGTTCGTTTACTCAAGACACAATAGGGGTGTAATCAGCGCGCTTCTTTACTTTTCCCATTCTATAATAGACTTTATTGTGTTTGTGTAAAGTGCTACTTGAAGTTAATGGGTGAGGTGAGTTACTCTTATTGACTTAGTACGAGTTTTTTAAACGAATTAAAGAGTTATGGTGAGGTGATAAAGGTTTAAGACGATATTTGAATCGTTGTAACTCAATCACGCATATGGCTGAACGGATTTGGTTGAAATTTGGCACAAAGAGAATTGGACCGGGTGCCCAGAAGGCTTGAACGCTGTCATATTCAGGGCAATTGAATAGCTGAGGGGTTAGGGGGTCATGAGAGATTACAAAGATTAGATTAGAAAAAGTATCCTAGTAAAGTTACAGATAGGAGCCCCGTGCACAGGGGGGCATTTTCAGATAAATTTCATACTACGAAAATTTTAAAATTTTCCTTTCCAAAATAGTCCTTGAATAACTCATAATCGTAAGTGATTGATAAGATACGCTAATAGTTTTGAAGTTTCGGACCAAACCATAAAATTTAAAAAAAGGCAATTATTATTCGCATTTAAGTTTTGAGGCAAAGATGATTTTTTTATCATTTCAGCAATGAATGAAAGCGCTAACGTGCTCATGGATACATTTTAAGAATCTTGTTTTGGTAGTAAGTAAGGTGAGAATGCCCGAGCGGTGGGTTGAGATCGATTTCAGTAAATGTAAAACTTTACAAACAAATTATTTAATGTTATGAAAAAAATACCTATGTTGATACAGTGGTGATTGTGATTTTCTTATATCACAATTCAATTGTAAATTAACTGAAAAGGGAAAAACAAGCTCTATAATCACTAATCAGCTATAACAGCTTTATTTGAGCTCATATAATTTGAATGTTATTAGGTAGGTATCGCAAACGGGGACATAGAAGATTTTAGGTTGGTTATTGTTTTGTCCCCGCCTGCAATACCTACCTAATAACATTCAAATTATATTAGCTCAAATAAAGTTGTTATAGCTGATTAGTTATTATAGAGCTTGTTTTTCTCTTTTGAGTTAATAGGTTTTTATGCAGTCGGGTTTATTGTTTATCTTAATAATTTAGTTTATTTCATACTTTTTAGTCTTGTGTCGAAACGGTAATATAAAAGTACTATGATATAAATATATTTTTGGAATCGTCTGATTACTAGCTTTCATTTCGATTCAATTACGATAATTCGATTCTAAACAAACTACTTTCTATTTTTTGCGTTAATTCATTAACAAGTCGTATATGATTAAAGAAGGTCGGTGTAGTAACCAACAAAAGTGGTCTTTAATCTCACCATTTTCTTTGTAGCTGTATTCGAGTGAACTAGGATACTTCCTAGTTCACTCAAACGAAACTAAGTCTTTACACATAAGTAACATTGTAAGTACAGTATAGCTAGCCGTCTTGCTCTAACCTCCCAAACATAGCCGGAAGTTGCCGAGTGCACCCTGGAGACATATTCCCCGCTAAGTACTAGTTAAGCGGCTTATATCGGCGAAGCAATTAGATCCTATGCGATGCTAGTTACAGTGAACACATTCGGTTGGAAATCAGTTTAGTAGCTTATCGAATGCATCTGCAATCGCACTAACGGAATAGTTTTTTAGGGTGCCGTACCCAATATTATGGCGAACTATACTACTTACTGTATAGTATCAATTATTTTATTAAATAGACTATGTATTATTGTATACATAACTTTAGCTTAAGAATTTATATTGTAATAGTTATTAAGTCGTGTTATGTTGTAGAGTTTCTGGCCGCATCTTCTCTACAGCGACAACACGTTCCGACGCGGTGGTAGCTTTAAAAAGATTTGACGTTTGATAAGTGTGCTGCAAGCTCCTATATTGAATAAATTATATTGACTTTGACTTTGACTTTACTCTATTCAAAATAGCAACAACATTTTAAGGCTATTTTGAATTACAGAAACAGAGATTTGAAACACTTCCTATCACTTATTCTTAGAACAGCTTTAGTAAGGTCCAAGATATGTCGGATAGTATATGTATCCAATAAATTAATTACATTTGATAATCAGAATTGGCCAGAAAGCGAAATAGGAATCGGAAAATCTCGTCGTCCTTATTTGGAATGAAGTATAGTTCTTTTTCTATGCGCGTCATTTTAGAACGTTGTCATTTTCTTGTCCAGACATTTTCTGAGTATTTTGTAGGTACATTACGCTTTTGGTACAGTTGCAAGGGTGCCAATGTGATCCTAATCATAAGCTTACGATGTCCGTCCATCCATCCATCTTTTTGTCTTTCTTACCTATAAATAGAAGCCGTGGTGGTCCAGTGGCGAGTAACCTTGCCTGCCGTGCAGGAGGCGATGGTTCGATCCCCGTCCAGGCCGACTCGTACCAATGAGTTTTTCGGAATTTATGTACGATTTGTAACACCACTGGCTTTTCGGTGAAGGAAAACATCGTGAGGAAACCTGCATGCTTCAATTTCGAGGCATGTATTGTACCCACTGTCCATTATAAGTGGCGACGGGCTCACCCCCCGTCACACTGGACAGAGTTTCGGTACTACTGGTGAAACGTGGATGCTCTGAGATTTCAGAACATCTCTGACTACCCCCTCGGGGAATATAGTCGTGAGCATATACATACATAAATACCTATAAATAGTTGTATCTTTTAAACTATAATAGCTAGACGGTTGAACTTTTCACAGAATATGCGTTATTATGGCTGATTTGCTAACAATTATCATTCGAAAAAAAACCAACCAAGTGCGAGTCGGTACTTGAGTAATTAGTGTTCCGTATTACACTAAAAACGAAAAGTAAATTGACGGGGGTCCCTATATAAGAAATATGTTTTCTCCAATGTTTTTTATTATTGCACTATTGTAAAAACGGTAATGCATACAAGCATCAAACATGGTTGTAATTATATTCCAATGTAAAAAAACAAATAATGAAAACTGGTCAAGTGTGTATCGAGCTTGCGTTGAAATCCCGAAGAAACCTAAATTTGTCGGTAATATTGTATACTTGGTACGGAACCTTCCGTGCGTGAGTCCGACTCGCTTTTGGCACGTTCTGTAAATCGGTAGGTAAATAATTTGAACGACGCACTGCGCCAGTCATTCCTCCACTTCCCATAGCAGGCTTGTCCCATAAAAATAAAACATATCTGGTAACACACACACAATAGGTGACGCAGGTGGAACCTTTTCCCGCTTTATTGCCAGCCTTCGTTACATCGCGGAAAAATAAATAAATAAACATCTTGTTGATAAAAAGACCCGGGGTTGTGAAGGGACCGGGTTTCAATGAATTGTTGGCTGAAAAGAGCCATTGAATTTACGTTCTGATTGGTTGGGACAGCATAGACGTAGCTTAGCGTCCGCAACGTTTTTTTAGGGTTCCGTAGTCAAACAAGAAAACCTTATAATTTCGTCAATTCTGTCCCCTTCTCACCTCAATAACTCACTCATTTTTGCACCTATTGAATCGAAATACAAAAATTATAACGAACACTGTAGCACAATCAGTGTCGGAGAAATCAAATAAAACCTGCAACATTATTGCGGGGGCGAGGGCGGTCGCCCGTCAATACATGGCGCTGAACGAAATTAAATCGCACTATTGTTTGCTTCTTAAAGATTTCATAAGTTATTTAAGCTATATCAGGTTGAGCTTTTTATGGAATGACCACGGAACCCTATCTTGGGCGAGTCCGACACGCTCTTGCCCGGTTTTATCGATAAAAAAAGGGGTCCAAATCATTCATTTTTTTTAAGTGTTTTACATTTTGGCCTGTGGTGGTCTACACTGGTTTTGCTTCCATTATATTTCGTAGGTGTAACCGATACCGATACGATACCGATATATCGGCGTATCGAAGACGTTTGCCGATATAACGGTATTGCCGATACAGAAATATAAAAGAATAAGAGGTACAGGAAGAAGAAGAAACATATTTTAGATCACCGAATATAGAAAGAGAAGAAGATGCATGCATTAACGAGAGTAAGAGAGTGTGTGATAAAAATAACGGAAAATCTTGAGCTGCCAGGCGAGTTTAGTAAAATCAAAGTCTATTTACAAAAAATATTACTATTATACGAGTATATACTATTTATATTATATCTAAATAGTATAACCTGATAACACCACTGGCTTTTCGGTGAAGGAAAACATCGTGAGGAAACCTGCATGCTTCAATTTCGAGGCATGTATTGTACCCACTGTCAATTATAAGTGGCGACGGGCTCACCCCCCGTCACACTGGACAGAGTTTCGGTACTGCTGGTGAAACGTGGATATTCTGGGGCTTCAGAATATATCTGACTACTCCCTCGGGGAATATAGTCGTGAGCATATGCTATGCTATGCTATAATCTGATAAGATGTTAATTTTCGTAATTAAGATTATTGTAGAGACAGGATTGGCGAATACTTCACTTATAATGGATAGTGGGTACAATACATGCATCGAAATTGAAGCATGCAGGTTTCCTCACGATGTTTTCCTTCACCGAAAAGCCAGGGGTGTTACAAATCGTACATAAATTCCGAAAAACTCATTGGTACGAGTCGGCTTGGATGGAGATCAAACCATCGCCTCCTGCACGGCAGGCAAGATTACTCGCCACATTGGCCACCACGGCTTTTTTAAACTTTTGTCAATCAAATCAAGTCAAATCAGCCCACATCAACCCACTGCTGGGCAGAGGCCTCCTTTTTATTGCGCCACTCCTCACGGAGCAATTCTCCTCAAAGTAAGCATTCCAATTCCGCATCACACCTCCAAGTTGTCCCTCCCGGTAACTGTGGCGCGCAGGGGATACATATTATCTTCGTAGAGTGAGTTACCTGCGCGCCAGAGGCCAACGTGACAGGAAGAAGACTCGCCAAGCCGCCTGGCCAGCGTGGCGTTTTATTTGCTAAAAACCCTTTTTCGTATGAAACTTCAGTATACCTAAATAATTATTTACTGCTTGTATTTATTCGGTAGTCGGTACTTATTTATTAAGTAAGTAGCTCTAAGGCCGAGAGGTCCGGATAACAATCTCATTTTCTAGAATAAACCTAAACCTCTTGTAATAAAACATCATTTTAACTCTATTTATATGTTCTTCACAAAAACTGGGGTGAAATAATATTGTTTTTGTAAATGGAAATGAATCTTAAGTAAATATGAGATGAGTTTACATTACATTAACATTAATTTACTTTTTTCATGTTAATAAATGTCAGAACCTTTGCTTTTATTGTTTTGTTTGGTTGTTGTCTAACCTCATACATTAAAATGACAATGTTTTCAAAATTAACAATGAAATCGAGGAGTCACGTTGCAGGTTCTGACCCGAGAACTTGTCTCGCGTGTTGTCCTCGCGTCGCGTCTTTGCATGCCACGAGGCTCCGCATTCCTTAATCTCTACTTGTTCTTTATCAAAAACAATCCCTGAGATTGGGATAGATACTCCCACAAACTACTTGACACTAGCGGAAATGCGGTGCTAACGCACAAGCAAAAAATCCATTAATTATAAATAAAAAATAAAGAAATCGAAACATTATTAAATTAAATTACTAATTTAATGATGAATTCACTTGCTAGTTTATTATTGTTAATGTATTGCATAAGCATGCATATGCTCACGACTATATTCCACGAGGGGGTAGTCAGAGCTATTCTGAAACCTCAGAACTTCCACGTTTCACCAGTAGTACCGAAACTCTGTTTAGTGTGACGGGGGGTGAGCCCGTCGCCACAAAATGGACAGTGGGTACAATACATGCCTCGAAATTGAAGCATGTAGGTTTCCTCACGATGTTTTCCTTCACCGAAAAGCCAGTGGTGTTACAAATCGTACATAAATTCCGAAAAACTCATTGGTACGAGTCGGTCTGAACGGGGATCGAACCATCGTCTCCTGCACGGCAGGCAAGGTTGCTCGCCACTGGACCACCACGGCTTTTTGGACTATATAATATGTGTATATATCAGCTGGTATACTTACTATAATTTATTATGAAGATAAATTGTATTAAAGAAAGGAATGAAAATGAATGGGTGGAGTTATAAAAGGCTTTTAATCGTATATTAATTCAATAGACTTCTTTGATTTATTCGAAGAAATTGTAAAGCTAAAAGGTTTTTCTTTTCTTTTGAATTATGTTTTTATAAGCTCTTATGTTTATCCATCTAAAATACCCAAGGGGATTAATATAGGCTGATGATGATGATTAAGTTATACAACGTGTTAATAAATAAGCCAAAAACCTCATACACTCCAGCTTATTTATAACAAAATAATTACATTGAAACAATAATTTCATATTTTTAGTAATTAAAGTTGAAAGTTATTCGCATTTTAAATTTTTACGCAAACATGATTGTTTATTATTTCAGCAATGAATGAAACCGCTCGCGTGCTTATAGATAAATTTTAAGAATCTTGTTTTGGTAGGAAGTAGAGTGAGTGTGCCTGTGCGGTGGGTTGGCATCGAGTTCCGTACATTTTAAATCATCCGAACAAATTATTAATATTTTGAAAAAACGTAACTACGTTGAAACTTTGATTTTGACGTCGTTTTTTTTACGGTTCTTATTATTGTTAATGTATGCATGCTTATGCAATACATTAACAATAATAAACTAGCAAGTGAATTCATCATTAAATTAGAAATTTAATTTAATAATGATTCGATTTCATTGTTAATTTTGGAAACATTGTCATTTTAATGTATGAGGTTAGACAACAACCAAACAAAACAATAAAAGCAAAGGTTCTGACATTTATTAACATGAAAAAAGTAAATTAATGTTAATGTAATGTAAACTCATCTCATATTTACTTAAGATTCATTTCCATTTACAAAAATAATATTATTTCACCCCAGTTTTTGTGAATAACATAGAAATAGAATTAAAATTATGTTTTATTACAAGAGGTTTAGGTTTATTCTAGAAAATGAGATTGTTATCCGGACCTCTCGGCCTTAGAGCTACTTATTTAAGAAATAAGTACCGACTACGGAATAAATACAAGCAGTAAATAATTATGTAGGTATACTGAAGTTTCATACGAATAGATAAACAAAAAACCCGACTGCATAAAAACCTATTAACTGAAAAGAGAAAAACAAGCTCTATAATCTCTAATCAGCAATAACAACTTTGTTTGAGCAAATATAATTTTATTGTTATTAGGTAGGTATCGCAAACGGGGACAAACCAATCAATAACCAATATCTCTGACTACCCCCTCGGGGAATATAGTCGTGAGCATATGCATGCATGCATGCATGCATCTTTAAGATATTTTAGGTCAATTAATGTGTCGGGAACCGAAAGAGATTGTAAAGAAATCTATGGTAATTTCATAGCGATCCCCTACGCAGTTTTTTTGATAACCCTTTTTGTAAGTCGGTTATAAAACAACACAATCTAGATACAGTAGTGTAGTCACTGGATTGAATATCCATGAAGAGATAAAAGCCGACCGACGTCCACCGCTGACGCGCCATTTGTCAGTTTCAGATTCACATCAATGTCCTCACCTTTTTGTCCTACTGCCCGACAAACCTTTTTCGCTAGTAGCTTTTGAACATGGATTTTTCAATAGAAGGATAGCATTATAAAGCTCAAATCGATAGATACATCAGGGTTCTTTACCCTTTAAGTATTCGAATTGACAACAAAAAATTTTTAACCAGATGTTTTTAGTAAAAAATATAAAAATAGATTAAAAAATAAGAGATACGTATTTTTCCGGTTTTCTTTTTGACCGATACATCTATTTTTAAATTACTTTTGAATTTTCTGATAAACGTAGCATTTATGGCAAAGATACCTTCGCCGCAATAACATTAAAAATAAAAACTGTCAAATACAATAGAAACGCAATTTTTTTCAACCTCTATTATATTTTTCAGTATTTTTCAAATAACTCGGGAAATAATGGATAGAAAAATCTAATAATTTTGATATAAGCTTTGAATCACATAATCTCCAAATTGTTTTCTTATGTTGGTACCTTTCTTAAAATGATATGTTGTCAATTGGAAATTAGAACTTTAAATGCGTTACATAATTAAAGAAACCATCAAACTGAATGATCACGTTTATTAATGAAACAAAATAGAAGAAAAAATATAACTTAACATAAATATTCTCTATTTGCACACCAAGAAAAAAAAAACATTGTCTAATTTGAAAATATGTGCGAACACACAAAAAAATACAGACAGACGAACATAGAACCTCCTCCTTTTTTAAAGTCAGTTAACAAAAACATACCTACACTACACCTACAGTGAAAGCAAAAAATATATTATTGATAAATTGCCATGACCCCAAATAGTGATATTGTTTAATTTAAACAATTCAATTGTTTTAGTCAAAGTGTCTAGTACTTGTGGAGTAACACAATAATATTGTATTGAACGTAACCTTTCACAAAGCCAATTAATTGAAGGCTTGCTCACTAAAACACAACAATAGAATAGATCTCTAATTAAATGTAAGCATCCTATACGATTACAAATACCACTCTCATACGAGACTAGAATCTATCCAATTTCAAATAAAGTCCTAATTGACTTAAAGTTCTTAACCTTCTCATCTGTAGCTTGAGAAGTTAATAATGCTAGAGGAATTTAAACAGTACTGGGAGCCTAGACAAAATGCACACGCTACTTATTCTACAAACGTCAACGCCGTAGCGTTATCGACGATAGAAAATTGACAGAATGCTAGATAATGTCACAAATTATTGACGATCGCTTATTAGAGAAAAAAAGCAAAATCTGCTCTATGATTCAGCTTTCAGTTCACTCAATCATTCACTATTTTTTCTTTTTATATGCTGGATCGATGGTGTTCGATTTTCAAAAGAATTTGAAAATTTGAAATTGCTGCCAAGTTTTCCGCCCGCCATTTTCTAGCGTTATCTACAAGGTCTTGTTGATCGACAAAAAGCGTTCAAAATGAAACGCTCACTGTCGAAAGCAAGTGTCAAAAACTGCATGTTGTCTAGGCCTTTTCTATTCGTTTTCTTTCTTTTCTACAGTCCCATACATTTATTTGTTCTCTACTGTCGTTAACGCTAATCAAAAGGTACTTTGTTTAGGCTCCTTGTATTGTAATAGAAAGATAGGCGATTAATGATAATACCATCACTAGTCCGGGGATATTATCGTGTCAGTCGATGACGTTTCGTAATCTGGTTTGACAGAAAGCGAATGACGTCATGACGTTTGGCTGACGTAATCCAGTAAGATAAATTATTTATATCACGCATAACAATAAAAATACATTTCGCTATTAACGAATAATACTTTTGGGGCGCAGTTTTTTTCGTTCCAGATAAATATTAAAAAAAACGGCCAAGAGCATGTCGGACCCGCCCATGATAGGTAGGGTTCCGTAACCATTGCATAGAATAAGAAAAAAACTAGTAATGTTGATTCTGTTACCTACCTACCTGTTCGTGCAACGCCATGTCATTGGAGAACAAATCTATTTACTGGTTTTTTCCGAAACTGGTTGAGCTACAGCATCTGTTATAATTTTCACTGAAAGTATTTACCTTAAGCAATAAAATAAAATAAGGGTCCCTTGTTTAACTACGGAACCCTAAAAAGGTGAAGATCTGATGAACACTCGGGGTCGCCAAAAAACTTGCTAACTAACCACATTGTAGCAAGGATCACTTTTCACGGTTTCAGGTAGTGTAACACTCTAAGAGGAAGGATCTCCATAGAGTCCGCATCAATTTACGATTGTAGTTGGTCTCTTTTGTCTTATGACATACCTTTAATAGTAGAAGGAGATTGAACTATAGATATTTGTTTATGCGGCTGTCCACTTTTTTTTGAGCTAGTGTGTGTGAAAAGTGACCGTAAACATAAGGCCATATGTCACTCGGTGCCTTTTGTCCATACTACTTGACACCACACACTCAAACCTAAACGTCAAAAAAAGTGGACACTTTACAATTCGTATGGCTCACTCTAGCCTTAAAGAGAGATCCTTCCTCTTAGGTAACACTACATAAGCAACTTATCCTTCAATCGCATCGTTCGACACCCACGGGAAAAAATGGGGCGATCCATTCTAAGCCTTTTTAGTAAATAGAAAATGTATCAAATCTCGAACAGCTCACCCACTGTAAAGTATCTCTTGTAATAGCTCCCAGAGGGTTTGCGATTCTGCTTCATTCAGTCGCTCGAGCTATTGTAGTATTGAAAGGAAACACGGCAAATACCTTAGATACAGATAACAGTGTTGCAGAAAATACATTCATGTCATTCACCTGTAGATACGGGGTATTATTTGCTTGAAGTATTTCTATCTCACGCTTATTTGTATTCGTGAGAGTAGGCCTGTTTCATAAGATATTATTATATTAATAACATAGGTGAGGGCGATGTGTTCTCAGCTAGAAAACAGTATATACAATAGACTATGTACTTCCACTTTCATCAAGCATCTTCAATATTTCTGATGCCCTCACCGAGCCTGTCTCACTCCACAGCTTAGGTACGCTTGACAGCCGATCCCCACCGAGTGGTGAATGGCAATAGGTTAGGTATACCGTGTAAACTTCTTGGTCAAATCTCATTAGACTTGCCGTCATTTTGTGAGTAGTCAATGCGAGACTTGAAAACCCTAGCGATGTCACGCTGCCAACACGTGAAAGAATGAAAGAGGGAAACTATCCAAAGGAAGCTTTCATGTCTAATGACTCGGTTCAGTTTAGCTTGCACGCGCGCCGTTGTGACAGTTGGTAGGTTATTCGCGAATTGTACGATAGGATAGGTGCGAATAATTTTGCACCTTATTGCGGTGCAGAGAGAGTCGCTATTTATTTAAATCTGTCTGTCGAAGTGATCCTTCTGTACCGGTAGGTACTAATATTTATTCATTGCCCTCACCGCGTGTCTGCCGATTATAGTCACTGCGTCTGACCTCACTAATGTGAGTATCGGTTTGCCTACATACACTTATGCACTTAGAAGTGTTCTGTGTACCGGATTGTTTTTATAATAAAGCGGTTACTGTAATAGAAATCGGCAACAAGGTACTATAATAGAATTCATCAATGATTCGTTCCAGATATTAATATTTGCTTTTTGTCAGCGTGACATTATAATATCGAATAATCCTTTCTAAGTGCACCTCTACATCATCGAATCTATACTCTAAATTTCATGTTTCTATCTTCAGCACCAAGTAACTAGTAATCTATGTTGTTTGTCATTCAGTCAGTCACGGAACTGTTTTATAAGTATAGATTAGAATGCTATTCCAATTCCGATTTCTAGAATACGGTAAGTTTTGAATCTTCAAGATTAATTAGGAATAGCTTAAGTTGAACGTAATTTGGAAATAATTGTTATACCTAAACTGCATAAATATTCTACTTCTATTAAATTTCTGTCTGAAAACATTAATTTTCATGCAAATTTATTTTACCTTTAAAATAAGCAGCCTTTTTAAACGACCGACGTCATAAAGTTGAATTATTTACAAGGCCAAAAGTTTTAGATAAAGCCGTAAAATTGTGCAGTCTTCAGGTTAACGCCAGCATAAAATTATTTTACGTTTTGGATATGATACTAAATTAGTTTTTTAACCCTCTAATAACGTCAATGACTCCTCTTGCACCTTTTAAATTGTGTCGATGGCG
The DNA here is from genome assembly GCA_963924505.1 of Agonopterix alstromeriana. Classification (NCBI taxonomy): domain Eukaryota; kingdom Metazoa; phylum Arthropoda; class Insecta; order Lepidoptera; family Depressariidae; genus Agonopterix; species Agonopterix alstromeriana. The sequence goes on from OZ004663.1 coordinate 20,138,824, forward strand.
ATGATGATGTTGATGGCAATTCACATATGGCATTGCTCCGCCAGGCAGAATATGTTTTATTGAGAATATCTCGCACTACCACTTCGGGGAGCAAATCAGTGCTTTTCGTTAAATAAATAATGCATCAATGAAAAACCGGTCATGTACGAGTCGGACTGGCGTTCTCAGGGTTCCGTACAAAATTAATAAGGAAATATTTTAATACATAGTTGACTACACAAATAACAAAAGAGAACAATAATCATTCCTAGTTTTTTCCTACGCCTTAGGATATGGTAACTATCGGTGTGAATGTCTCCATGCGATGCAATGTAACTGTCGTAAAGAGATTGTTTGGTGAGTGTGAGTGTGTGGTGGCATGCGATGTCTCGTGCCGGCTAGTCATCGCCTTCGTGGTGCCTTTGTGGTGTCCCCAGGGATGTACCAGTGATAGTGCATGAGGCCCTAGTGTTTATGGACGAACTATGTGGAAGGTTCTTCCAGGCTAGGTGTGATGCCGTAGTCCAACGGTTGTTAGTTGGATCTTTTTTATACAGGGGGAAATTGATATCATTAGCATTTTTTTAATCCCAAGAGTCTAAAAATCAGGTGGTCCATACTAAACTGCAATGCCTACTTGACTCAAATGTAAGCAACGGCATATTTTTTTTTGCTTTGTTTGGCTTGCCCCCATGGTAAAAGTGGTTCAGTGTGATGGGTGACTCTTAGTTTAAAAGGATGCTAGCCCATACTAAGCTGTATTATCTACTCAATTCAAACATATGGGATAGGTGATATTTTTTTTGTTCTGACAGGTTCGCTCCCATAGTAAAAGTTGCTCAGTTTGATGGATAGAGTATGTGGTTTAAAGGTTAATGATACTTTTCCTTACACCCTGTATTTAAAGAGGGCCAGAGATAGGGACCAGAGATGTTCTCAATATTTCCCACCGAAAGGCAAAGGCCTCCTCTTCGAAATAATGGTGATATACAATGGGCCATACTCCACCACGTGGGCCTAGTACTGATTGGATATACAGACAAACGTGGAGCACTTTAAATAATAATGTATGAAGTGATAGTGACTTGAATTAATCCTGTCCCTCTCTTACTATTTGTATATCCAATGGCCCTATAAGTGCATCCCTGTACAAATCTAAAGTCATTCCTTCCTGAACCTCCTTATTGGTTTTACGAGGAGAATATAAAAATTTTAAGTTGATATTTTTATGTGGAATGGAAACAGCTCGATGGCACGAACAGACCCGTGAAATAGGTTTGTTGTTGGTAACGGTTGCGGTTCCGGGTGTAGTTCCACCGTTTTATTTGATACTTGCATCGATCAGTACTAGTTTTATTTATCAGAAAGTTTGTCTCTTTATTTCGTCTTTTTGAATTACAAAAGCGAGTCCAATCCAGTGTTGCATTACTTGGCATTTGCGTGTGCCGACTCCGATATTAGTGAAATCCTTCTATGGAGTGCCCGTGTGCGTGTGACTTATTTTCTCAGACTACATCATCCCAGACCACATGTTGCTGGGTAAAGGCCTGTTTTTCAACCATCTCTATCCTGGGCATGTTCTGGCCACTTTTCTGCGAAAGCATCCAGAACATCCTGCCACCTCTTCCTAGGTTAACCTGGACGCCGACGCCGACGACCGTTTTCTTGGATCCAGGGCGTGACAATTCTTGCCCACCTTTCCTGGTGATTTCGGTAGATATGGTACTAAAATCTAATCATTTTTACTCTTGTAAGTTGAGCAGAAATAGAAAATCGTTAGTATTTTTTAACTAATTTATCATAAGCGTAAGCATGTGCTCACGAGGATATACCCCGAGGGGGTAGTCAGAAATATTCTCAATACTCAGAACTTCCATGTTTCACGAGTACCGTAAATCTGTCCAGTGAAACGGGGAATGAGCCCGTCGCCACTTGTAATGGACAGTGGGTACAATACATACTTTAAAATAAACTAATTTAATACTATTTAAAATAAAACATTTTAATAAATCCCGACCAAAGCCGCAGTCTCAATCAAGTTAGTTTTCGATTTTTGTTGTTTACCATCTAACTAATATGTTTGTACCATAATCAGTTGTGTTTCCTATTGTGCATTATATTTTGTTTGGTGTGCAGAAAGTATATTTCATTCATTCATTCGTTCATTAATAAATCGCGTCTAAAGCCGCAGTCTGTGTCTAGTTAGCTTTCGTTTTGTGTTGTTTACCATCTAACAAATAAACAAATATGAATGCGAATGGCAAATAAAGTGAAAAGCTTTATTTTTCTACCTCTTCGTTGTAAACATGTAGGTATTTCTTATTGGTTTTTTAGGTTCGTGAGTCATCGTGACTACGTACAAGCTATGCGGTTATATTTTATTATGTTTCCACTCGGTTTATTTTATATCTTTGCTAACAATACCCTTTATACTATGATTCCGTTAAAGTTTTCTACGCTATGGCTACAATCATGTTTAAGCAATGAAACATATTCTACTGAAAATTTCTCGTTTGACACGGAGAAAAATATCTATACTTCATTCCAAATAAGGACAACGAGATTTTCCGATTCCTGTTTAGCTTTCTGGCTAATTCTGATTACCAAATATAATTTATTTACTGGATACATATACTATCCGACATATCTTGGATGCTACTAAAGCTGTTCTAAGAATAATTGAGAGGAAGTGTTTCAAATTTCTGCTTCTGTGATGCAAAATAGCCTTAAAATTTCGTTGTTATTTTGAATGGAGTATAGTAGATGTGACAACTAAAACTTTGTTATAAATGGAATTCTGGATTGAACCAAAGTATTCCTTCTAGTCAAATCTCCCAGTATTAAATTTATAAAAATTAATTTTATTTTCGCTAATTACTATTTATGTGTCTGTGAGCGTAATTTTTAATTTATTTCATAATAAAGGGGAGCAAAATTATTTCACCCGTCTGCCAGGGGATGGAATTATATATTATGTCAAGTGTGATAGATCGCCTACAAAAATCCTGCTTAAGACACCATACTCCTTAGTCGCTTCATACGACACCCATGGAGAGAAACAGGTCCATTCTAAGCTAAGGCCACATCATCTTAGTTAACGTAATTTAAATGAACTCATGTTTTCTGGTAGATGTCACTACAATCTGTTTTCTCATACTACAGGGTGTACAGGGTAAGCAGTTGCATTACTTTAAGGGGTGATTGTACCCATGATATACTGATCAACTTTCGCAAAGAAAAATAACATAACAGAACATAAAAAATTCTTTATTTGCACACTATAAGCATACAGCAACAAAAACAGAATAACAATTACGTTAGGATACAAATGGTGATCTTACCACTAAAAGCCTAAACTATAATAAACTATACTAACCATAGGAACCTATGGGAAATTCGCAAAAACCAAATCTTTATACAAACGTTCGATCAGCTGATTGCGTTTAGTATGGATTTTTTTTTAATTTCCTGTGTGTTTCTTAGGGACCAGTATCGTGGGTACAATCACCCTTTAAAGTAATGCAACTGTTTATCTTAACATCCTGTAGAAAAATAGCAACAACACAACCATATTAATATTATCGTTACCTATTTTTTTCTCCGTGCAAGATGTCCCAGTGGCACAGATAATAAATGTTTCTAGATACGAGCACAGATTATAAAACACTCGAAGGCAACACTTTGACAGATCATATAGTATCGTTCCCTAGAGGGAGCTGTATCGTACGAGCTCACGCTTCGTAAATTCTATCAAGCAGTAGGTACAGTCAATCAATTTCAAATGTAGGCCACCAAAGAACCTTGTTACCTACAGACAATTATTTGCCGTTTGTAAAGGGCCTACTTTGACTAGACAGATTACAATTTGATACTACCATGTGAATTTTTTTTTTTATGCCATGTTATTCTGGTACACCTTTGACACTGTCAGCTGATAGCTGTCATTTCCTACAAATAGATAAAATTCAAAAGAAGAGTCCAGCATGTGCGATACTGAGGAACGACACAAAAATACGCATTTCCTTAAGAGGTAACCACGAAGTAACCAGAGGGGGTGAGGTAAAAAGTTGAGGGCGGCAGGGAGTGTCTATACTGTATGGAGTACTAGATACTCTTTCTTATACTGTGCCTATAGTAAGGACATTCTCCTGCTTGTAAATTCTAAGTACCACCAGGCCTGTCTCACTCAAAGAGATTATACCTAATAGAGTGAGCCATACCAATTGTAAAGTGTCCACTTTTTTTGACGTTTAGGTTTGAGTGTGTGGTGTCAAATAGTATGGACAAAAGGCACCCAGTGACATATGGCCTTATGTTTACGGTCACTTTTCACACACACTAGCTCAAAAAAAAGTGGACAGCCGCATAAACAAATATCTATAGTTCCATTTCCTTCTACTATTAAAGGTACGTCATAAGACAAAAGAGACTAATTACAATCGTAAATTTATGCGGACTCTATGGAGATCCTTCCTCTGAGGTCTCACTCCACGCTCAGCACGGCTAGCATGCCACCCACGACAAAGCGTTTAAACGAGATAAACGTCTTGCGCGCTCTTTCTGGCATACGCAAAATAATAAAGATGGAGGCACATCTCGATTTTTATCGTTTTCTCGGGGGTGGCATGCGAGGCCTACAGGTACGCTTGACAGCCGATCTCCACCGGAGAGTTGTCGGTCATTGACATAAAGCGCATTTTACTTATCGTTCCTGAAGCGTAATGTTCAAAATTCGAAGCATCGGGTTGAGTGAACTATCTGTTACGGTAGTAACTATTAAGTAATCTGTGGTACCACGTCTCCTCAGTGCGGTACACGTCGAGGTTACACCGCTCACGCTAAACCATCTATCTGAACACGCCTTAATTAAGTCAGCTTTATATAATCACGGAATCTTTCATTACGACGCGCGAGTGTATAGCGCGATATGAATTAATGTTTATACAATTCAAGTTTATGACTCCAAGGGAATGTGTTCTCCTTAATTGGGGAAAACTTTATGGCCTTAATGGCTTTGCTCCCTTGTTTCATTATTATGCTAATCAAATGGACGAATCTTTCGTATTTTAATTACTTACCGTATAATTTGGGGGGTGTCACTAAGTTATTATTCGACAAGGTTTATTGTCGCGATAATTTTGTCATTGTCCTTTATTAAAGTTATCAGTGTTATTTTGCTTGAGCATCGGTGGCGTGTTGAGTAGAGGCACAAGTCTGGTACTCTATACAAGGTGTTACAAAAACACAAATAAACATTTACGGGGGTTTAGACCATCAAACTGAAAAATTTTCTCTATGGGACTAATATCGAAATCGCGAAAAAAAAATCGGATGTTCCATACTAAACTACAAATCTACTCGAGCTAAATGTATGGGACAGCAGATATATTTAACCCACGACGGATATAAACGTTGTAATCGAAAAAGGATGAATAATATTTTTGAAAAACCCTCGACCAAAAGAAAGTAGGTAAGTAACGAAAGATAATAAACCAGAGTTTAGAGTTTCTGGCCGCATCTTCTCTACAACGGAACACCTTCCGACGCGGTGGTAGAGTCAAAAATGACGTCAAAAAGCATAGCATAGCCTAGTATATGCTCACGACTATATTCCCCGAGGGGGTAGTCAGAGATATTCTGAAACCTCAGAACATCCACGTTTCACCAGTAGTACCGAAATTCTGTCCAGTGTGACGGGGGGTGAGCCCGTCGCCACTTATAACGGATACTGGGTACAATACATGCCACGAAATTGAAGCAGCGAATTGACGTCAGAAAGCTATCCATGTGATATTATTTTGAATAAAACATTTTTAGTTTGAGTTTGACCAAACCCTAGAAAATCCGTCGGGGCTGCCTGATGGGGTCTGATGCAGCAGTCACTTTTTGCAGATGTCTGCAAAATAGGTACCTCGTTCACCCAGTTCGTATGACAATCACTCATGCTGTAGTGGAAAAATTTGCCAGTCAACGATGATAGTATCGAGGCTGACTGCCCAGGGTGTGCTAGACCAGCGGTTCCCGAATGGTTTTCCGCGGGACCCTGGGGTTCCGTAAGAGGCTCTCAGAGGTTCCGCGAAATTCAAGATTTCGATGTTTTTGTTCTAATCTAACTAAATATTGTTAATCGCTTCACTTTTGCTATATTTAGGTAAGGTGATTTTATAAATGGACGTTATTATTATTCAGTTTCAAATAATCTTATTTTTAAATGTAGTATTCCGAAATTGCGTTTAGGTACCTACGTAGGTACCGCGTGTAAGTACGAGTTCGCTTCGAGTAGCAAGGTCTGACGGACGCCGGACTGCGGAATGTGTCTGTCCATTTTTATCTTAAAAGTATGTAAAAACAAGTTCTAAGCCACTGGTAAAAAGTCCTTCTTTTAATGTTAAACTATACTTACAAGATGCGAACACCAAGCCAAAAAGCCACAGTATGGTGTGATTTCACGTAAAAAAAACAATGTTACAGTTAGTTTACTTCTTACTTCTAGTTAGCTAGGGTTCCGCCTAAAAAACGGTTAACCAAAAAGGGTTCTGTAGCCAAAAGAATTCGGGAACCGCTGTGCTAGACGAACTTATTTACCACTTGGAAAACCCATCTCCCGTTGATGCTATTCTCAATTATTCACTCCTAGGACCATGTTTTCTCCGTTGACATATAATCGTGACGTATCCTATGTTACATTAGTACGATGAGACACTGCAGCCATGTTGTCAGGGTTGGCAACTAATAAATTAGTGTCAGTTCATTAGTTAGACCGCGTCACGGCTCCCTGGTGAGTGCTTGTCGGTACAGTTACAACGTCCTTGCAATAAGCTCAATCAGGCTGTATCTGCAACGCAGGACTTTAATACCTTGTAGAGAAAATAAAAAACCGGTCAAGTGCGAGTCGGGCTACTCGCGCACCGAGGGTTCCGTACTACACCACCACACAACATATTAACTTAGAAATAGTTTTGTTTTCTCCGGAACCTTCAGCGCGAGACCAACACACACTAGGCCGGTGTTTATTATTTGTCGTTATACTGTAAAGTTTGCTCTATAATCACACCAAGTTTGATGCTTGTATGTATTACCGTTTTTACGATAGAGCGAGAAGAAAAAACGTTGATAAAACTAGTTTCTTGTCTGAAGACCCTTTTAATTTAAAAAAAAAAAAAAATTTAACGTTGTCTGAGCTGTAAAAGTTATATAATTCTTTGGGCAACGTAGCTATCATCCCTTCGGTCATCGGTAGACTCGATTCATGTTGTGGTAAATTTTAGAGGATCTCTGATTACTTTCTCGGGAATATAGTCGAGAGCATAAACATTGACGATGAAATTTAACATTCAGTAATTATGCTCGTTCTTCCTGTTTTCTTTCAATAACGGTAGGTTAATTATACTTACCTACTGCTGAAAATCTCCCAAAACTGTAGGACTTACCTGAAAAAGAAGAATAAATTACAAATATGTTTGAATAGGTAATATATATATGTATAAATATATGAATTTTAAAAGAAACTTTCAATAGCCTTGATCGCGTTTAGAATTAAAATGATGTAAGGCAGATGATGCGTGAACAAACAAAAAAAACGGCAAAGTGCGAGTCGGGACTCGGGCAATTAATGTTCAGTAGTACCAGTTGTTTAACATGGGTCGTTTATTTTATTTATTTGGCACACAAAATAGGAAACAATCAGTGAAATAAAAAAACACATAATATAAAAGCTTTAATCTAGATTACAACCCTAAATATGCATGAACAGTAACTTTACCATTAAATTTGCGACTCGTTGATAACAACTAACGTAAACTGACACTTACTAAGTATGTGGTCACATAGTAACTGAAGATAATTTTACACTGGTGATCGTTTTTTTAAAGAATACAACTGTCCAAGTTAGTGCCAGCCTGATAATTTTCCCGACATCTACACGTTATTTCTAATAATCAATATTCATGATTTTTTTTTCATATTTTATATGGCTATGTTTTTAAATAGAGGTGGGGACAACAGTTTTGTTAATTGAAAATTTTGTTGAATTAGGTGTTTAAAAGAAAAAATCTTTTTAAGACTCTCATTTTCATAAGCTTTCAATTGATAACCCACACGATATTGTTGAACCATTTTTTTATTTACCCTTTCTACCTTCCAAAACTATCAAAACTGCCAATATAAAAGTTACGCTTTTTTGACACTATTTATGAGCTATATCTGGGCCAAGTTTCAGCTTCCTAGTCTGAAAAAAAAATGTAGAGTAGAGAAAAATGCCCGTGTCAGATGAACGGACGGACGTACGGAGGGATGGACAGACACCGAACTGATTCCATAAGTGTTACGTTTTGCCAATTTTGGTAAGGAACACTAAAAATAGGAAAAAATATATTACCTATACAGATCTTTTTTTCCACTTTCCAACCCAATAACTTTACTAATTATTTTCAATAGATGGCATAAATAATTAAATTAATAAAAGTTCAATGAGGCAAAGAGGCAAGTGAGCGCTAAAAATATACATTCTCAACCAATCATAATGTTTACAAATCGAATAAATAACATCAAAAACCTTCAATAATCATCTCACAAAGGGGATCGAAGTGCCTGCGAGGAATAGAATCGAAGACGAAATTGCGATGAGGCGCTAACGAGGACATTGTGAGGATATGAGTTTATGTTGTGGGTTGCGAGTTTATAAAATAATGTATGTTGTATGTATGAAGGGACTTTTTAAGGTTCCGTACCCAAAGGGTGCCAATACAAACGAAGTATGTTGATATTTTCAATACTAACAAATTAAAGTCAATGATTTTTTTCAGAAACTATCTAGAAACTAATCTCTATGTTTTTATGAAGTCAGTTTTTCTTTAAAATGTATAGCTTTAAAGTTACAGTGCCTCAAAGATTTCCATATAAATCTCAAATTAATCCTAGCACTAACTGTATATGTTATCGAACATTTTTAGGTTTTGGCCCACAGGTCATCTGGCATGCGGCAGACATGTCCAGCCCAATCCCACTTTAGATTGGCAGCAGTGGTGGCGACGTCTGTCACTTGGGTTCTGGAGCGAATGACTTCGTTTCTGACTCTGTCAATCAGTATTAAGGGTATATTACTGTTGGCGCGCTCCATACAAACGAAGTCTGGTTATATTTTCAATACTAACCAATTATAGTCAATGACATTTTTAAAAAACAATCTAGAAAGTAACCTCTATGCTTGTATCTTGTCAGTTTTAAAGTTACAGTGCCTCAAAGATTTCCATACAAATCTTAAATTAATCCTAGCATTGAAACTGTATATTTTAACGAAAATCAGGCAAAATACAAGCATAGAGATTTGTTTCTAGATTGGTTCTGCAAAATCTCATTGACTTATTAAAAATATCACCAGACTTCGTTTGTATGCAGCGCGCATTTCCGCATTCGGAATAAACTTCTCATAAGCCTAGAATGCTGCGTTCCATAGCTCTCTGACCAAAACCTTGAGGCTTTACTTCTGATCGTTCGTCAAAGACCACGTTTGAGCACCGTACGTGAGAATCAGAAGAATGCACATATTTATGAGTTTGCGTTTAATTGATAGTGAAAGATCTCCTTTCATGTGTTCTTTCATTAACCAAAAGCTCTTCCAGGCATTTTCGGTGCGTTTTGCAACTTCCTTTTCTTGTCTAGCTTGGAAGGAAACTATTTGGCCAAAGTAGATATACTCACAGACATATTCCATTCTTCCGCCATCACTATTCTACTCTCTGTGCTATTTGTCAACAACTTATATCTAAAGGCAAACCTTTAAACCACGTACTCTTCTCATCAACCTGAACAACTTTTACTATGAGAAGTTGAGAACAAACATGTCAGCGCAAAAAATAAATCTGCTGTTCAATACTAAACTGCAATGCCTACACGACTGAAATGTATGACTTTTTTATTTGCTCTGACAGATTTACTCCTATAGTAAATGTTGTTCAGGTTGATGGGTAAAGTACGTGATTTAAAGGTTTGCCTTTAGTTAGTTTACATACTGTATTACATAATTACTATATTTTAAAATTGTGCACCGTACTTGCACTTGTATAATGGAATGGCAAGTCAATGCCCTTTGAAAAATCTCAAATCACAAACAAAATTCCAAAGTTCTTTATAAATAGCTGTCAACTGTCACAGTCAAATTTGACACGACACACGACGAGTTCATTTGAACCGAAACACGTGTCATATTTGTCAAGGAATTTTGGCGGAAGTATACTGAAAATTATTATGTTTGCGTTCCTTGAGTGATGTGTTGCCGATGCCGAGGTGTTCGTTTGAACGAATACCTACTTGAGCTAGGAAATATTATTAAGGGAATGAAATGGTAGCCCATATTTAGGTTTATTTATGAATGCTTTATGATCCTATTTGTTTGATACAAGGCTGGATTTGGCCAAACTTTGATTTTTACAAGGAACCTCCGAAATAACATCATTTTTGTTCTACCACACTGAACCCAGACTAAAGTTTAATCTCGAATGAATGTAATGAACGAATGTATAAGAAAGAGGTCTTTGTATGCGTACTTATTGCAATGTGAGGTTATACATTTTTAATTTGTTTGGTTGTCACTTGTGGTTTTAAAATCAAATCAACACATGTGACATTTCATTAGTCTCGGTCATGATTGTATCGGTATAAATAAGCTTTAAGCCGTCAAAATTGGCCTCGCATAATAAACTTATCCATAGATTAGTAGTTGGTAAAACGCAAAATCAGTTTATTCTAGAATAAAATTTACTCGCGTTTGGTCGAATCCGACCTAGAATCCGTTCGGAAGACATACCACCCAATATGTTTTTCTAACTCATGGACGCAATATACAGACTGCTCTCAATCGTTTAAGGAATACGTGAGGAAACCTGCATACGCTGATGAAGAAATTCTGATGCGCATGTGAAGTCTACCAATCCGCTTTGTGCACGCGTGGTGGACACGTACATGGCTTATTGTGCACTGCAGTAGGACGTTTAAAGGCTGATGATGAAGACGAAAAACAACGAACACCACCAAACGAACAACGATAACGATAACTATTGGCTAATAACGACGGCACCATCGTCTTTTCTGTGAAAGAATACGTCGTGGATAAACCTAGGTACATGCTTCCATTTCGAAGGGTACATTGTGTTCAGACTGTCCATTGAAAAGTGGCAACACGTGGCGAGACACTGCTGGTGAAATTTACCTATGTTCTGAATTATGTTATAGCTTTTACCCGCCACTTTTTCCGCATGGATTTCGAAAAACTTCAACACCCCGTTGCAGAGGGTTGATTTTCGTAAAATCCTTTCTTACTGCACCTCTATATACTGTGTGGAATATTGAATTTCAAATTTTAAGATTTATCTTCAGTGGTTTAAGCTGTGCGTTGTCTATTAGTCACAAAGTTTCTCACGGATCTTTTTAAACATAAAGATTAGAACAAACAAGTCTGGTCGTAGGGTGCATTCGGTACTTTGACTAATTATTATAAGGACTAGCCTTGCGGTAGCATTTCCCCTCTGCCACGGTATAAGCACAATTGATCTTGTGCATTTACATTCAATTTTACACCTTACCACTAAACGAGACAGCCTATAATTGCGAAATAATAACTTCGAACTTATAACGTTTGGGGTTCACACGAGACTACTTTTCATGATTTTTGACATTCAAAATTAGAATCTAAAGTTATGGGGAATAAAATCCAAAGTTGCGGATTTCATGTTACCTCGCCCCCCGCAAAAAGTGGAAAAAAATGTTTGTTAGTAGAATTACACGCGTAACCAGTCCACATATAAATAGTCAAAGATTTGGTATGATCAAGATATACGAACAGAAAATCTGGTTTACGCGAACAGCACGCATTAGCTTCTATAGTAATTTTTCTCAGTGTCCGGGCATCGTCCGCTTGTCACGCGTGATTGATGCGGACATTCCTGGGCCGTCGGGTGTGGGGGGCGCACGCGCGCGGACGCGAATTAATGACGAGATTATTTTAGTTAATTAGCCCGTTTTCCTCGCATTGTTGTGGTACAATGTTTTTGTTTGTCGTGTGGCTAAATGTGTCATTGTCTCTGCCTATCTCGTTAACTTACATTCTTTGTTTATTTTATGTGTTTTGGGATGTGGTGAATACAGACATGTTGTTTGCATAGGTATACGGGGCGGAAACTTAAATGCGTTACACATTTTAGCATAACTTTTTCAAACCAACATCGATAACGCGAAAACATTTTTTTGGTTCCATCTTCTTTTGTCGATGGCACGAGCTTTTCCATAGAAAACGACTACGGCTACTCGACCAAAAGGTTGTGGGTACTTCTTGGCGATAAGACCGCCTTATTTTGTGGCTCTTGTTTTTTTTCTCTCTTTATTTTTCTTTTTATATTTTGGTGTAAAATAAAATATATTTGATTTGATTTCCCAACCTTCATATTCCTCAGCAACACCGGCAAAATGTATTATTTACAGCAATAAGTTCATAAAAAAGTCGCTTAGTCGTATCTCTCCGTCCAACCATAGGAATGTCTACCCATCCATCACGGGTGACGATGTTGACGAAACGCGGTCGACACGCAGCGAGGGCAACAAGCTAAAAGTGTTACTATGCCGGGACAATACCAGGCCAATAAAGCCGCGTTATATTACAGAGCCACCCATCACTTATTTCCATCCTGAACTCTTCCACATGCTACAGGTGAGCCTTGCTATAGCTAGACAAGTTAGTGAACGATACCCCGCGGGGCACAGAGACGTTGGGGGAGGTGAGAGCGATTGCCTTTGAGCGGCAAGCGCTTCCCTTCCCCTCTTCACCATCCGCCCTCCGCTAACATCTATGTGTGCCCCGCGTAACGGTCGCGCACAAATTCGTCTGTCCATAAACTATATGCTTATATCTCACCTATAGGACATTATTAAAATATTTAACTGTAGCCTAAACATCAATAGCGCTTGCATATCACTTAGTCTAGGAAAAATATGGTTTGAGATTGCATTAAAGACACTTTAGTAAATTGTGTTTGAAATAATATTACTGTTAGTTTATAAAACTTTTGTCGAGATTTCGTGGTTATATAGGCTCAGGAACCTGAGAAATACCTTAAAATCGATATTAATGTACAAATGGCAAGTTTATTTCAAAAAATATTTCGACCAGCATACCAGCATTAGAGACAGTTAATTATCAAAAGGCAAATTTAATGTGTAAAAACAAACAATAAATAATTTAGTTTTGAGGTTATAATTTTTGAAGACTTAAAAAATATTAAATATCTACCCAAATTAACGATATTAACCGTGGATTATTATTGTTATAAGTAAAACGTATTGAACGAAGCCATCCTGTACAAAATCACCAGTTTTCCATTTTTAATTCATACCTAAATTTAATGTTTTGTAAATGTCTTAATTATTCAATGATACAACATAAAAAATCGGGGATTATTGAGAATTTATGTTTTTCAGGTATGTAACTACTATATTCCAAATTTTCACCAAAAGTGCAATTAATGCAACCTACTCCATACAAAAATCCGTAGATTTCCCCGACTAACTCCTGTGTTTCGCCGACGATCTGATACTCTCAGCAGAAAACATCTAGAGTACCTGATCTCCCCAACGTCTGTGCCCCGCGGGACGGTCGCACACAAACTTGTCTGACTACTATGTAATTTATATTATACCTAAACGTGAGCACTGTGGCCACGGCACAAGTCGTGGCCATCAATCTTGCTCTTGTCGACGCGAGACGCGAGACAAAGACCACCTTTTATTTCTACCTCTGCACTCGGTTTTGTTTCAATACACTAATCAAGCAATAGCGACAATGTATGCAAGCTGTGTTAATTGGGTACACAAATTAACAATTGACTCCTTAATCCTTACGTAGAGCGAATATTTTCTGAAGCACAAATGAAAAGACTACTTATATTACATTGAAACGCATGGTAGACTCATTGGGTCGCCTATAAAACATACTCGAAGTTAGGCCTGAGCTCTATAGTGGGAAGTATACATATAGGCTGATGATCATTATTATTATAAGTATCAGAATACCTACTTAGCTCGCACGCGTCAGTTCCGGTTAAGAAACTATAAATGATAAATAAAATACGAGCATTTAAAGCAAATTACTGCACTCTTCGTATGGGTAGGTGGTCTTTTAGGTTAATTTGTCTATGAAATCGAGTAAACATACTCGAGTTCATAAGCGCAAGTGGTTTATTGCAGTTGGAGTGATTTTGGAGTGAATAGTTTTTGAACGAAAATCTGCTTTCTCCGTGTGGTTGCTATAACTATTCGTGCGCTCACTGTCAGTGCTGCTTGATTAGTGTGCTGCGCGTTTGTTCCGTGACCAGGTGAATGTAAAGCTATGTTTGTTTCAGAGGTTTATTTTTATTTCTGCATGCATGCTGAATCGCCTGCTAGTTTATTTTTCATTTGATTTATGCTATTTTACTATTAATATTTTTATATATGTAGTTCCATTTGAAATTCGAGTGTTTTGCTAGACAAAAGTATAATATTTTTGGGATGTTAGTACAATCTTTTAATAATGTTTAGGGAGAATGAATTAAAGAAATATATCTCAATTTTTTTATTATTAGTACCATTTTTTGTTTCATTTTTCTGTTTCTTACCACCCCGAAAGGGATTACCGGGTGAGTTTATGTATGTGTAAGTGTTTATTTTACTATTTTTATTACTATCGCGCTCACTAACATTATATTATTCATACAGAGTAATTTGATGTCGAAGAAAAATCTGAAATTGCCAAAAAAAATTCTATATACTTACGCTATAGTTTTCTTTAACTCTTCTATTTGATTATTGTATATTTCCACCAACATTCGCAAAGTGCAATCCGTGGTAGGCATCTCGTATTCCAAATCCACTGAACCGTAAAGGTATATTTATTCCCGCTTCAATCTTTTTGTATTCAGAACGTACCATATACGTCATATACGTCATATTACGCAACGAAATGGTACACCGAGCAGCGGAAAGGGCAAATACGAATGAGGAAAACTTTGTTGTTAATACACGAACGATGTTTCCTTAGTAAAGGTACGTTATATGATTTTTTTTTCGTCATAAATTCTGGGGAACCGTCTAAAGTTTTTTTTTTTAATTCTAGATTCTAACCTTCTATTAAAAATAACAAACTAGATTTACATAAAATGGTAACATAAAAGTACTATAATATTTATATATTTGGAATCGTCTGATTACTAGCTTTCATTTGATACCCATATTGTAATTTTTAGCAAAAAAAAATTGTTTATTCCCCCTCTCTTTTTTAATTCATAGACGCCATCTTGAAACAATATACCCTATATCACTCTCACAATTTTTACGAATCCAATGACACCTCATACGCTAAAATCCATCAAGCCATTTGGGCTGTAGGCCGTGCCAAAGAAATAGACATACAAACATACATACATACATACATACTTACATACATACTTACATACATACTTACATACATACATACATACGCTCGAAAAACATAACCCTCCTTCTGGCGCAGTCGGGTAAAAATGGCAGATTCATGAGTAGTAATTATGTTACAAGTTACAACTATTAATTTATAATGATATACAGAGTCCTTCTAAATATGCTGACACTTTTTTAAGGGGATGATCAGACCATCAAACTGAACAAGCGAGGGCACATCCCTAGTACGGTTAAGTACAAACGTACCTAGATTGTAAAAGGTTTACCGGCAACCCTGCCGGACATCGCGCCGCGGGTACAAAAGTTATCTAACTAATCAAACTTTACCTACTGAAATTAACCTGAAACAAGTTACATTTTAAACCGCATAAAACATTAACGCTCCAACGAACGCTTTCCATAGTTATACGTGAATTTAATGGCTGTTACAAAAGGGACAAAAACGTGCATTTGTAGCTTTTCGGGGTTCTTTAGTCGAACAAAGAAACCCTTAAAGTTGCGTAAATTCTGTCTCTCTGTATGCCTTACCGCAATTACTCTCTCAATTTGATACTTATTGTAACAAAATATTGCATGAAAATATAGAATATTAAAGATAAGAAAAAATAATTTCAACACCCCTTTTAATTTTATAAAGGGAGACTCGATCTTTCAACCAGGTACTTACCTATACAAGAGGGTAGCTCTTAAGGTGGTTGCAGAGATGTCAATTTCATACAAAAGTTTGACGCGTAATACGCGTAGACGGTACAATTAAAAGTAATATTTTATATACGGAAAAATAGTTCAGTAAATCTAGATGCACAGAACCCTATCATTGGCGTGTCTAACTCACTCTCATCCCATTTTTTATCCGGAATGTTATTCATGGCGGTAAATGAGACTGCGTCGTAAAGGTGGGTGTTATTGTGAGAAGGAACAAATGACAAGCGACTGTAAGCTCTGTCTGTCTCTGTCAGCATTGTATCACGGGGGATAATGGTGTTCGTAATTATGGCGTAAATGTTTAAATTTTTTTTAGAATGTATTTAACGACTCTGGATACTAGTCCTTTTGAGCCATTCGTAATTTTTTTCTTTATATTCTTTATTTTGATGATGGGATGATAGATGACGATGAATCTGTGGTCGATTTCGTATGTTCGCGCGTTGCCGCCAAAATGACCATGTACCAGTTAACTTGAACCAAAACTTATATTCTGTTATCGTATTTATTTGAGATTCCTGTTACGTCGGTGGCTTTACGCAACTGTTTGCTACACAATCCGCAAGAAATTATGTCACAAATATCACTAAAACCAATTTTTTACGAATTTCAAATAGGACGAAACACAGCAAGAGCAATGGCGCCAAGCAAACTCGTAAATCTTTATACGGGGATAGGCAGTGTTACCATTTAAATAGAGTTTGCCCAGATGTTAGGGCTTTTTGAAACTTGTTAGCTACTGGTCTATTTTCGAACATGACTCAGAAGCATGCATAGCATAGCATATGCTCACGACTATATTCCCCGTGGGGATAGTAAGGGATATTCTGAAAACTCAGAAAATTCACGTTTCACTAGTAGTACCGAAACTTCTTTCCGGGGTGACGGGGAGTGAGCCCGACGCGACTTATAATGGATAGTGGGTACAATACATGCCTCGAAATTGAAGCATGCAGGCTTCCTCACGATGTTTTCCTTCACTGAAAAGCTTCTTGCTTAGTAGTATTACAAATCGTATATAAATTCCGAACAACTCATTGATACGAGTCGGCCTGGACGGTGTTCGAACCATCGCCTCCTTCACGACAGGCAAGGTTACTCGCCACTGGACCACCACTACTTGCTATTATAAGTTTTGTTACTCGATCACGATGAAATGTCTATACTTCATTCCAAATAAGGACAACGAGATGTTTCGATTCCTATTTAGCTTTCTGGCCAATTCTGATTACCAAATGTAATTAATTTATTGGATGCCTATACCATCCGACATATCTTGGACGTTACTAAAGCAGTTTTAAGAATAAGTGAGAGGAAGTATATCAACTCTCTGTTTCTGTAATGCAAAATAGTCTCAAAATTTCGTTGCTTTTTTGAATGGAGTATAGGCTGATTTGAATGTTTGTCACATGGATAGCTTATTAAAATGATTTAGATTAACACACCAAATAACGTAACCTCGAAGAGATAACGAGAACGATTTTTTACAAAAACTTTATTGCGTTGATCTTTATTCATCTTCTTTTAACCAAAGCATTTTAACTACCGACATAATAGAGCAGTTTTTTTTTAAATTTATAACACTGACCTCCATGAAATGAGAACTAAACATTTTGTGCAGACCGCATTAGTCCAAGCTACATTACGCGCGAATGGACAAAGGTCTGGTAAATGGAGGTTACAACCAAAATACATTTTGGTAGTTCCTTCAAATTTTTGTGAGACAGTATAATATTTTTATCATAAAATAAAAACGAATATTTGAGTTACATTAGATAGCAAATTAAAAAAAAAAGTGGCAGTGGTGCCACTCTTGAAAATAGGATTGGTAGTTGTAGCAAGTTTCCCGTAATTTTTTTTACTACTCCAAATCTCGATGTCGCCAATCTACCTTATTATTAAAACATAATATGTACTTTTGCAAACCTAAAAAAGTTAATAAAAGAAATAAAAATAAACTGTGTTAAAGAATTAACCTGTTTATTTACTGACTTGAGCAAGTCAAATTGGTTTCATTTTAGTTCAAGCGATGAACCTCGAAGTAAATAGCGCTGGCTGCGTCTGAATATGTGCAGATCATTATCATGTAGATTCTAGGTCCACACGACAACGGCCTCTCTCCTCACAATCCCTCCCCTTCCCCTCACCTCTAACCTCATCATTCTGGAATACAAGTCAAGGCACAATACCACGCCAGTGTGAATGACCTACATGCACTGATTAGGTATTCATATGCAAGAAGCTTATCATAGTCAAACCTTAGGAACTGATTGAAAAAAAAACGTATTCGAAACGATGAGCTTTATGAACTTATCGATTTGTAGCTGAGTTTTCGGTGAGGGAAAACATCGTGAAGCTACGTGCTTACATTTCAAAATATAATATTTAATATTTGTGCGCGCAATATTTATAGGTATATTCATAAATAACTGTCCATGTAAAGATAGCGACACTGGTCAGAGTTTGGACACTGCGAATTAAATATGAATAATCGGAATATGCTATATTCATTTATAATATCCGTGACTAGCTTTTCAGTGAATTTTTGCATTTATTAATATTATCAGTAGGATAGCAAGTAGGATGTTTTTGAAAGCGTTTTCGAAATTTTTCTTACATACTAAAGTCGACATATGACTCTGCTACTCTCACGAAGTCAATGTAGGAAGAGAAAACGAATTGCAAAGAATTTAAATAAAAATTTTTTAATTCTGGCCATTAAATACATTTTTAACATAATATAAGGGTCATGTGAAAGTTTGTGACTATGTTTGGATGTTTGTGACTCAATCAAAATGTGATAAAATTTGGAATACCGATAGAATATTATGTTCTGGATTAACACAAAAGATACTTTCATAAATTAAACGCAGACGAGGTCACGGGCAACAGCTAGTCGTTAGTAAAAATAAATCGTATTCACGATAGTGTCACAAACATAGCTTTACGTGCTTGACTTGTTCAAAGAAAACAACCGCAAAATAGGTATAGATTTAACGTACCTTATAATAAAGGACAATTTCCCTTGCAAATTGTTTATGTCTTTTCTAAGTGCGCACCGTTGTACATCTTTATGAAAGCTCTGAAGTTTGCGGACGGGTTCGGAATGCCAAGCGGCGCGTCGCGGCGCTGCGGCACCCCTTCACATCCGCGCTGATCCGCGCAAATCCGCACCGTTTATCAAATGACTAATTTGCAGGGGATCTGGAGTTGCTAAAGTGTCATGTGGAAGTTTTTAAGTGCTTCCGAGAGATTTGTGAAGTCGCTTTAGTTGTGAACGAGTTTGAGTGCTCTTTATGGCTTAGTTCGAGGTGTGCTTATGGGTTTGGTTTGCGTATTTTCGGCATATTTACTTAGATAAAGTCAAGCCTTTTCTCCAGTGGAATTCTGACTTAGCATTTTATAATTATGTCCCCAATTTGTTCTAGGTACGTCCTTCTCCTTCTTCAGGTCTCAACATCATTCTCTTGCCCATTTCGCATTATTTGGGGTTGGCGCAATATGTCATCTTCTTCCACCTCCTCCTCTTCCTCTTCCTTCCTTCCTCTTCTATGCCTCCTTCTTCAGGTCTGTTTTTGCCAAAATTCGTCTAAGCTCGTTTCGTAAGTTAATTTTCATTCATTATTTGCCGTATTTTGGACTCGTAAAATAAATAAGAAACTATTAGTTTCAAAGAGGCTTTTACTGACTTCAAATAAACCAAGAAGCAATTGTTGCAGTGCGTAGAACCCTTTGACGAATAAATATAAGGACTAGCCTTGCGGTAGCATTTCCCTTCTGCCACGGTATAAGCACAATTGATCTTGTGCATTTACATTCAATTTTACACCTTATCACTAAACGGGACAGCCTATAATTGCGAAATAATAACTTCGAACTTAGAACGTTTGGGGTTCACACGAGACTACTTTTCATGATTTTTTACATTCAAAATTAGAATCTAAAGTTATGGGGA
The DNA here is from genome assembly GCA_963924505.1 of Agonopterix alstromeriana. Lineage (NCBI taxonomy): Eukaryota > Metazoa > Arthropoda > Insecta > Lepidoptera > Depressariidae > Agonopterix > Agonopterix alstromeriana. The sequence continues at coordinate 20,158,925 of OZ004663.1, forward strand.
ATAAAATCCAAAGTTGCGGATTTCATGTTACCTCGCCCCCCGCAAAAAGTGGCAGAAATGTTTGTTAGTAGAACTACACGCGTAACCAGTCCACATATAAATAGTCAAAGGTAGAACCAGAGCAATTACAAATGTTAAATGCCAGTTAATTTATAAATAAAATTAAACATATAATATTCCGAATATTTAAATGAATTTTAAGCAGAATTTTTACATACACACAGATCATAAGTTATACTTTAAGGGAATATAATTCGGTGCGCGCTCCATACAAACGAAGGTTGGTGATATTTTCAATAGCATAGCAGAGCATATGCTCACGACCATATTCCCCGAGGGGGTAGTCAGAGATATTCTGGAAACTCAGAACATCCACGTTTCACTAGTACCGAAACTCTGTCCAGTGTGACGGGGAGTGAGCCCGTCGCCGGATTTTCAATTATAACCAATAAAAGTCAATGAAATTATTCAGTAACTAAATATAAAAAACTGTATATTTTAACGAAAATCCGACTTCATACAAACACAAGGGTTAGTTTTTAGATTGTTTCTGAAAAATTTCATTGACTTTAATAGGTTAGTATTGAAAATATTACCAGACTTCGTTTGTATGAAGCGCGCATTTACGCATGCTGAATAAACTTATCTTAAATAAACCAAAAACATAGTATTTTCAAAAAACAAATCGTCCGCCGGTTTCAAGTGTGTTTGAAAACCAAAAAAAATAAATTTCACATTTCATAAAGTGTCCTATCGAATGCTTATCTGCTATTGAGATTCTGTACAAACGATTTCTAACTTCTATGCTAATTTGTTAACATATCTTTAATTAATTAATAAATAAATAAAATATCTTGGACATTGTCACACAAATTGTCTAGTCACATTTAAAGTACCAGAATCTAGCCTGGACTTGTATTATGATGACTAGACAACGATATAGAATACATATAGAGATACAAACATCCATGACTCGGGTACAAATATTCATATTCATCGTACAAATATTTGTCCCTTACGGGATTCGAACCCGCGACACTATAACACACACATACACACACTATAACTATTAACATATATTTTTCGCCATTACCGACCTCCACATCTATCTTACGATAAGTCTCAAGATCAGCGGCTCCAAACACCCGTGAAGTACACGCACTTACGCGACCTATTCGCTCATGTCACGTCTACGTAATGATGATGTATGGCGACACTCATAATGTTACACTAAGTACGCGCCACAGAGCAACCAACCACTACGCAAGACATAATGTTTAGTCATAAATGTGAAACAATGGGGAACTTGCACCGAAATTATACATACATAAGCTCACGCCATTGTCCCACGGGGGTAGGCAGAGACCACAGACCGCCACACGCTACGACTCTGACACACCTCTTTAGCCTCATTCACATTCATACATCTTTTCATGCACTTTCGTCGATTGAGGATGTACGCACTAGAAATTATCTTAATCATTCAATAATAATACTTGTGGATAGAACACTACTGAAAGATTTATTTATTCTAAAGTTTGAATTTTTTACTAAATATTTCTATTATAAGTTACGTGGATCGTAACGTAATTTCAAACACCAATCAGCGCAAAGTGACCAAGCGATTAGCAAGTTGCGTTCGTTAGAAGAGTACGGCAACATTTTATGGCGGATGATTTGTGATTTGGTGATGAGCTTCACGCGTCATGAAAAGGAGTGACGTCACGTCACGGCAGGGAGCGTTTTGGCGCGGAATTTGAAAAGTCTACTTTTAATTTGCAATAAATAAATGATTTGTGCATATTGTACCATTTTTGTTTTTGGTATTTTAAGTAGGTATACACTTAAAATATAAGTGTGTATAACTGTGCAAGTTCCCCATTTGCCCTATTACAGATAAACGAAAAATGTTATTAATGCATTGTATTATTTGCCCTTCATCTCCCCAATTAATGATTTTTTCCCTATAATTGTCAACACGCATTATTAAGAATTTTATTATACTTACGTAAACACAGATTTTTACAGCAATGTCTCACATTCTTATTTAGGGTCAATTCCTACTGAAAGAGCAGCGGCGAGCTGGCAGCGCGCAGCATATAACCTAGAATTTTTATTAAAATAAATAATGGATTTCTTGCTTGTGCGTCAGCACCGCATTTCCGCCAGTGTCAAGTGTTTTGAGGGAGTATCTATCAAATCTCGAGGATTGCTTTTCAGTGAGAACACAACTGAAAAGGATTGCGGAGCCTAGTGGCAGACTGAAACGCGAACCGCATGGACACCACGCGAGAGACAAGTGTTAAGGGCAAACCCTGCAACGTGATTCCTGTACCTATCATATTGGACTTTATTAATTCTGGCATAAGATAAAATGTCAGTTGAGGTGACAGAATGGTGGTGCGGCGGTTGAACTGTCATTATGTCCCGTCGATTGGAATTTTATCTTACCTAACCGTAGATAAAGTTCAATATACTAAGTAAAATGCCGCGCGCTACCGGCCGCTGCTCTTTCAGTGAGAATTGACCCTCAGAATACGAGAATCAATCGTTTGGTCCTGTGTGAACAAAAGGAAGCATTTCTTTTCAAGTTAACTACACTACATACATACAATTTAACTTAAGGTGAGTTTCGTAGCGCTTGCTGTCATGGCCAATGTTTTCACAAATCACTGGCATAACAGACTTTCAAGTGATCTAGAACGCTTTTGACTTCGGTTCAAAGAAACCTACAAGAAGGAAGACATAAGTGTTAGTTCTATTACCACAGACAAATTACACGCTCTCTGAGTTTACTACATTCAGGAACTACTTGATGCCAATACGGCAACGCAGTCTGACATTCAACTTTAAAACACCCTTCGGTTTTTGGGGAATTATATGCCTCTAGTTACCGACTATTTTATGCATGCATGCATGCATGGTAGTCAGAGATATTCTGAATCCTCAGAAAATACAAGTTTCACCAGTAATACCAAAACTCTGTCCAGTGTGAGGGGAGGGGGGGGTTGAGTCCGTCGCTACTTATAATGGACAGTGGGTACAATACATGCCTCGAAATTGAAGCATGCCGGTTTCCTTAAGATGTTTTCCTTCACCGAAAAGCCTAGTGGTGTTACAAATCGCATATAAATTCCATTGACTCGACTATTTTATTACTATTATTAAACCCTTTAAGCATGTAGTTGTAAAAATTTTTGCATCTACACTATTATAAAACTGAAAAGTGTATCTGCCCATTGAGGATTTTACAAAAAAAGATAGTTACGATTCTTATCAACACGAAAGAAAAATATACAACAAAAGTGCATCTTCACAGATACACTTTTATTGTATCTACTTTTTTCGAGCATGACAATTACACATGTTATAGTGGAATGATTAGCCAATTTATTTATGATTGTGAAGATCAGTATTCAAATCAAATAAAAATCATAATAATTTTATTTCAGACACAAACCATGAATTGTTAGTATGTACTTCAAACTGAACGAGTAAAGTACAATAGTGTTTCCATATAAATAACATATATAGGATCCTTCTAAATATGCTGACGATTTTTAAGGGGATGATCAGTCCATCAAACTGAACAACTTACTCTATAGAACCAAAGTTAAATCGCGAGAAAAATCTGTTGTTTTATACAAAAAATGCAATTGTACTAGACCCAAATTTATGGTAATAATAGGATAAAACCATCAGTATATTAAGTGGGACCCTGTATAGCCTGCTTTCTGATAGATTCAGTAGGTGTAGAATACAGCTTGAAGAGATGTAGTTCCATACAGTGCCTTCAGAATGAATGATGACGCCGGTTTAAAATGGTCTTCAGGAGACCGTGTTGATGCTAATATGGACGCGACGCATCAGGGAAGCAGGAAGGGAGTTGTTTTCTTTTCATGTTCTCTGGTATGTTAGGTATAATATCTTGACTTACATAAAGTAGGTCATGAAGGTCACACACACATAAACAGGCGCATTTATGTGCCTCCCGCCAAATTTACCTTTTATTTTACCGCTATTACTTTTTATTGCGTCGTGCTTTTTTTTTTGCTTTCGAGCGTGTCGCCGTCGTGATAATATTATGTCATGTCATGAGGTTTTTTTTGTATGAAGTTAAGCGAGGTATCAAACAAAGTAAGATGCATAATTAAACATTGTAACTGTGGTACAAGGAAAGAGATGGCTTCTGCTTGGCAGCGGGTCATAGAAGAGTCTAGATAGACGCCGTGTACTTAATACCTATGTATGATGACTTCTTCCACTGGGTGAAAGTAAACAAAAGGAGGCCTCTGTCAAATAATACTGACTAATCTACCTTTTAGTTGCCTGTAATGACTTTATAGGTTTACACATATTTTGAGAATGATATCTTTACGTGGTCCATGACTACAACGTGTTAATGAATTAACGCAAACTAGAAAGTAGTTTGTTTAGAATCGAGAGCAGAATCGAATTATCATGTTTTCAACATAGGTAATTTTTTTCAAAATTTTAAATAATTTGTTTGTTAAATTTAAAACTTACAGGACTCGATCTCAACCCACCGCACGGGCACACTCACCATACTTACTACCAAAACAAGATTCTTAAAATGTATCCATGAGCACGTTAGCGCTTTCATTCATTGCTGAAATGATAACAAATCATTTTTGCCTGATAATTTAAAACGCTAATAACTTTAAAATTTAACTATCAAAATAATGACATTATTGTTTCAATCGAATTATTTTGTTATAAATCAGTTGGGGTGTATGAGGTTTTGCGCTTATTCATTAACACATTGTATTTTTTTAGTGTTAGAACATACTTGTATACTTATTGTTCTTCAATGTATTAGTATTTCGCGTATTGAGCAAACCTTTTAATATTATAGTTATTGTTTAAATACAGTTATAAAACTGAATTGTAACGCAAATTGGATGTTACTGCTATGAAACAAAATGGTCCGAGCGCGTTCAATTCATTGGAAAGGCATTGTTCATTGAAATAGGTTGTTTTACTAATTTTGAACTTCAATTTTTAGAAATAAGGTTCTAATTTTCTTTTTCGTTTAATGTCGTTAGAGGCCACTAAATTTTACTGAATGTTTGTAGGCAAAACGCTAGACTTGGCACGACTTTTATTCTGTAACTTATTATTTCAGCCCATTATCAGTTGTATTGTACAGGACATACTGCCCCCGTTCGTGATGCCCTCATGCATGAATCGTATATAATGAGGTCTGGGCACTACTACAAAGTTAAAAAAAGTCGATAGTATATACGTCAGGGTACGCGAATGTGGATATTTCTACTACCATTCTCTTACAACCTATAAGGAAAAGTATCGTCACCCATTAAACCACATACTCTACCCATCAAACTGAACAACTTTTACTATGGGTACAAACCTGTCAGAACAAAAAAAATATCAGTTGTCACATTCATTTGTATCGAGAAGGTGTTGCAGTTTAGTATGGGACAGCTGATATTATTTTGTTCTGATAGGTTTGCTCCCATAGTCAAAGTTGTTCAGTTTGATAGGTAGAGATAGTAGAGTATGTGGTTTAAAGTTAATGATACTTTTCGTTACACTCTGCATATTAGAAATCGACTATTTCTATTTCTGTTGAGTCTTGATCTAACACGAGATACAGAACATATGCTAAAATAAACATTTCTCTAATTAGTAGTTAAAAAAAACGGATACCCTCCTATGACAGGACACATTTCTGACCACTATGAAATAGGGATTCAATCATGAAAGTTTGTGAAACAAAATAAACTTGGTAGGTACTAAATGTCAAAATGCCATAGCTCCCAGACATAACACCAATTATAAAGAAGGTATTTTACAACACATACTAACAATGTGAAGGAGGTATCAAGTTAATATTCTACTTGAAATATATCAGCTTACCTATTGGAGGCTGACGTCTTCACTATAATAATTAAGTACATTCTTAGAAAACAATGTAACATGAGTAGAGTATTAGAGGCTGAAAGTTAATCTTATTTAGATTATGTTTTATCATTACTATTCTGTAGTTTAAGGGTGCCTGTCCACAGAAACGTGTTGAGGCTGCGGAGCGGAGAAACGGAGAAATATCAACCAATAGGTATAAAATCTCGGAGCGGAGATTTAGTGCAACCCCCTTTGGCCAACACATTCTCTAGTTTCTCCGCTCCGCGCCTGACAGACAGCCTAAGTCTTTTTAGCTTATTATTATAGCCTCCTCTAAGTGACGTACTGAAAACCCGATGCGTCCAGCGCACCCTGGACTACTGGACAATTAGCAGCCTCTAGTGCTGGTTGAAAATCTCTCCTCCACGATCACAATACTAACTCTATGACATATCATCGACTCTACAGAAGAATCAGACAATACCTTGCAAGATTCTTGGAAGAATCTTATATTCATTCATCGTTTAGAACCTGTTAAAGGTTATCACATCTGTACATATAATAAAATTCTAAACTTGGCGTGGATGTACTTTGAATATATTAGCAAAAAATTTATTGGGGGCGTTAAGGATTACTATTGAGACCATTTATAGAATTTTTGTCTGTTTGTCTTTCTGTCTGTTTGTCACATCACTTAAAAACTGCTAAAAAAAATTTAATGAGGTTTTCACAAAAGCATAGGGCTTAGTTTGTATTAACATTTAATTCATCGCAATCGCTTCATTCAATTCAAAATTTTGAATATTTTAAGTCAGTGGTCTGCACGTACAAAGTCGCGGGCACCGGTAGATTACTATTAAGATAACCATTTATACAGCGTTCTTGGCCTTTTGCGTTTTTGTATGTAATTCATAGGAAAATATCTTTCTACGAATTATTGTTTCATGAAACAAACATATCATTGCAATGCTCAAAGACCCTCACGCATGCACGTAAGCCTCTTAAATGCTGATTGCACTAAGTTCACGATAGAATAGATAGAAGATTTAATTGCCTTCGAGAAGTCAACGTTGCACTACACTCTTGTTCCCCAGCTTAGGGCATACTACCGTTGGCGCGCTCCATACAAAAGAAGTTTGGTTATATTTTCATTTCAATGCGAACGAATTTAAATTTTTCAGAAACAATCTAGATACTAATTTCTATGCTTGTATGTTATCAGATTTTCGATAAAATTTATAGTTTTAACGTTAAAGTGCCTCAAAGATTTCCATAAAAATCTTAAATAAATCCTAGCATTGAAACTGTATATTTTAACGAAAATCGGACAACATAAAAGCATAGAGATTAGTTTCAAGTGTGTTTCTGAAAAATTTCATTGACTTTAATTGGTTTTTGTTTTCTTTTTTATAGCCTCCTTTGTGTCCCACTGCTGGGCAACGGCCTCCCCTCTTTTCCTCCAATCCTCCTTATGCAACGGGAAATCGGGCCAACCTTTCAGGAAGGTATTCAAATCGTCGCTCCATCTTCTCTTGGGTCTTCCTCGACGTCGGCAACCGTCTTGTGGAACCCATTCTGTGGTCCACCTCTCCGGGTGCATACGGCAGACTTTAATTGGTTAGTATTGAAAATATAACCAGACATCGTTTATATATAGCGCGCTCCGAATTATACGCTCTTAAAAAACCGACGACTAACAAAACAGGATCGTGGACAATTTCCTCGCACTACAAAAAACGTTTATCCCTCCACGTCAGGTCGGGGTCCAAGCGAAGTGCCGTATAAAGCGGGCGAGTGTTGCCAGGCCGCGGGCGCACGCTTATCGCTCGCCCTCGTTACCGCGAGACCGTTTTATGCACACATAAACATTGCTCTTGGAAATAATAAAAATAAATGGGTGGTCCATGTGAGGTGCGGAAGCGGTGAAGGTTAAGGTGGAAAACCTAAAAGATATAGAAACCTTTGAAAATAGAAAAAATATGATAAAAGTTATAAGATTATGATCCCTTTTTGAAATAGTGTAAAATTTTTAAAGTAGTCGAAATTTACTAGAAATCCAGTACCATCATCATCAAATTTTAAAATGTGTAATCACTGTAATACGTGTAAACGGATTTCTTTTTCGATTCCTTATGTCGAGGTCAAATCAGGTGGAGAGAAAGCCTGGATGCCTTCTTGGAGAGTTGAGAGTTGAGTGAAAGAGAAGGCCTTTGGCCAGCAGTGGGACACTGAACAGGCTATATAAAATGTCTTGTATCGCTTTGAATTCGCCATTGCATAAAACGATATTTTTATCAATTGGATATAAATTAAAATTGTTTGAGTTTTTGTTAAACTATCTAATAACTTGTATAAAATATAAAATACTATAAACAGGATTTGTTTCTCGGAAACGGCTCTAACGATTTGAATGAAATTTCAAACTTCAAAGACTTTATTGCGACACAGGTAATATAAAGGTGGTTAACAGTATTTTACATAGAGCTCTGTGATCTGCCCATGAGCATGCATGCCATTTTGTATTTAGATAATACCAAGTTAATCTTATCTAGATGAAATTGTAAAGTAAAATATTACCTAAGATTTTATTCCAAAGAAAAATGTTTTTTTATTTAGTGTGAAAATTGATTTTCTAAGGGATGAAATCTTTTTAGATAAACTTGGAAGACGCTGAGCAAAGCTCAATCCGCCCAGGTACTAATGCTAATACGAGTAGGATATACAGATGTCGTGTTTGCTGTTAGTTAACTGTGCGGGTAAACAGGTTTAAAGATGATTGCCACAATTTTCTTAGCGTGTTCTGAATACATGAAGTTTGTTTACCATACTAGAAAATTGGGAACTAATTGTACGAGAAAACACTAATTACTTTTGTGAAATACTTATTATGCTTCTTTTGTGTTAATTTTTAGAAGAGTTATGATTTGGCTTTTGAGGTTCTTAATTCAGTATTTATTTAGGTACCTATATAAAGTTACAAAATGTATTTGCATGCGAATGGATCTCATAGACATTGGACTCAAAATTTTACGATCGCTGAAAAATAAAAAACATAACCCTCATTCTGGTGCAGTCGGGTAAAAATGATGCGACTCGACCACGTGAATAAATATCCCTACAGAACGAAAGCTTCGTACACTTTAGAGGACTTATAAACAAGATGCACACGCCCCGGCTCATTGTGTTTACCTGTTTGTACGTCCTCTAAGTCGCGCTGTGTGTGATTGGACAGACAGTTGTTGACTTGTTGAATTAAAAAAAAAACGTATTTATACAACGTGTTAATGAATGAGCGCAAAACCTCATACACCCCAACTGATTTATAACAAAAAACTAGATTGAAATAATAATTTAATTATTTTGATAGTTACAATTTAAAGTTATTCGCATTTTAAGTTTTCAGGCAAAAATTATTTGTTATCATTTCAGCAATGAATGAAAGCGTGCTCATGGATACATTTTCAGAATCTTGTTTTGGTAGAAAGTAGGGTGTGTGTGGCCGTGCGGTGGGTTGAGATCGAATTCAGAAAATTTTAAATTTTACAAACAAATAATTTAATATCTTGAAAAAAATTACCTATGTTGAAAACATGATAATTCGATTCTGCTCTCGATTCTAAACAAACTACTTTCTAGTTTTGCGTTCATTCATTAACACGTTGTATATTATGGTTTTTAAGGTTTGTATCCAAACAATTCTTTTTAAGTTTCCCGAACAATTACATTGAGTGTCGATTTGCCGCGTAAGACCGTGTAATACCCAGTCAGACAGTTGTCTTAAGAGGCGACTTACCCCTCCAGGCATCGTCAAACTTTATCTGATGCCGTGTGGCTACCAGTCAGATTCAACAACAACATCAACAACACAACAACATCTCCTGCATACAACTCCTTAAATCATAATTATAGTCTCCTGTTACACAAGAGTACATAAATGACAAAAAGTTCTTGTTTTTGTTATTTTTTTACCTGACTGTTTTTCTAACCAAGCGGTCGTAGTCGAAGTATGTTTATCAGATAGAAGAAATAATAAAACCAACTTTTAGAAAGGTCTTAAGGACTATTACAGTACATTATTGGTTACTAAATTGAAGGTCCTCTGGTCTCCAATATAAATTACTAAAATGAATCGGTAATTTGTCGCTTCCACAACAGAGGAGGAGGGGAGGAGGAGGAGGAGTTGGTGCTTGTGTGTTCCATTGTACACACCTCGACAGATCAACCTATCCATAGTTGGACCTTATGTCCATGAACATAGAGTTCAACTATGGGTAGGTTGAGTCGTGTTATGTTGTAGAGTTTCTGGCCGCATCTTCTCTACAGCGACAACACGTTCCGACGCGGTGGTAGCTTTAAAAAAGATTTGACGTTTGATAAGTGTGCTGTAAGCACACATATTGAATAAATTATATTGACTTTGACTTTGATCTGTCGCCGTGTGTACTTACACAGCAGCTTGACGACTTATTCAAGTATAAATAAATTTAAATAAAAATTTATACGTATATTTTAAGAAAAATTTGTAACCGTAAAAATAAGTTAATTACCAATAATTTGTGTCAACCGAGTTTGTATTTTGTATTCTGTGTACTAGTAATAACTATATTCTGTAAATCTGGGCCGCCACAAATCGGGCCTTTGCTGCCTTGTGCGGGGTCCGCCAGGAAACTTTTAATTTGTAAAATTTTTATGGTAATAAACGAATTTATGATTATTATTAATACTTGTGAATTGACATCCCATCCGCTCTTCCCTTACACCACACGCGTATAAAATATGTGAGTTTGGTGTCAGTATTATTTTAGCGCTCGTTGCGCGTTCGTTTATTATTGGTCGGAGTATATTCGCCAAATTACTCTTACGTACTACCCCTCTCCCCTCTCACCCCCACCCTCACGCAGTTAACTTCATTTTATGTCTATTTTGCATTTTTGCGTTACGTGATGTGGAATATCATAAAATTTTAAATTTCGCCGCATGTATTTAAAATAGGGATTTAAAAGGGACATAATAACATAAAATAAAAACCTTTTGTATGTCTGCTTACTCGTGTAACTCAGCTGGACAGATTTATATGTCTTTTTCGCTACTGTATAGGACTAAAATTTTAAGGACTAAATTTTTTATAAAAGTAAAATACACATTTAGAACTGAATTTGCAGAGCGGTGTCAGAACACCCTGGACTTTTTCATACAAATGAACTCGCACTGACAAGAACGTGACGAGACGAGAGCGAAGAAGTTAGCATAATAATTGGTGACTGAATACAATTTAGAAAAAATTACAAGTGTCGTTTTGTCTTCTCTCTCTATGTAAGAGTACTTAAAATCAAAAATAAACTAAAACCCAAAAATAATAAAATTAAAATAATCAAAATGTTCAAAAGTTATCTCAAAACCATAAAGTCATTATTTTAGAAGAAAACTTTCGGATTGAGTTTATAATTTGTTGTGTGCAAATCCAAAATGTTTATCATCTAATTTGTCAGGGTTAATTGTTTAATGGAAACAGTTGGGTTCCGCGCCTTAATTATTACAAGTTTAATTCTGATTTTACTATGTGAATACGTAATAGGGGAATATTATGCGTATAACAGTTTTTGAGAGTAACGCGTTTATTACTTATGCTGAAATTAAGTTGATTATCTGCTGGTTGCCCGTACCTTCATTAATGTTAATCCTCCATTAAATCTGTTGCTGTCACTTCAGCTAGCGAGAAATTTAATGGAGGATTAACTTTAATGAACCTACGTGCTACTGACCGTAAGCCTATGTCATTGAAGTCTTGTACTAGACCCCCAGTGTCATATAAAATCGTAGCAATTTTTTGTCAGAATTGACACAATAACCCACACAAATCAAGTATGCATGCTGTTGGGTGGCACTAATTATGTTGTATTTGATTTTTATACATACATATTATATTTTCTATGAGAAACACGATTGCCCAGCCCTCCGAAAAGTGCGTGCGTGTGCCGTGTTTTCGATTAAAAAGAATTCATAAAAGTACTTTTGAAATACGAAAAAGAAATAGAAACAAAGCAGTACTTTCCTATCTTTTTCAACTCATAATTTCTCCTTAAATTTATGGTATCAAGTTAAATAAAAAAATACAAAGAAAGCTTCGTTAGCGACATAGCGCGGCGGAGCGGGGAAGGAAGAAATGTGAGATGATTGTAAAAAGCGCCCCATAACGAGCGCCCCCGGAATTACTCCGAATTGAAATAATTGCTTTAGAGGAAGCTTAATTTTGATGCAACGAGTTGTTTGTGGCGTTTGAGATCGTGCTTAGCTGTCAATATGAAATTTGTTTATTTTCCCTCTTTTTTTAAATTTGCAGACGCCATCTGGAACTAATATAGCCTATGTCATCACAGTCTTTAAGAACCTTATACGTTAAAGTCCATCAAGCCGTTTAGGCTTTTGGGCGTGCCAAAGAAATAAAATATTTACATGTGTACTTACGCTCGAAAAACATAACCCTCCTTCTGGCGCAGTCGGGTAAAAAAAGTTCCATGCAAAACTGCAGTACCACAGTATATATAATAAAGACTTTGATACTTTGACTATGTACAGTACAGACACTCCATTCCCCCCTGAAATTTTTACCCCATCCCCTTTTGGTAAGAAGCGTCGCAGAAAATATAGGCAGTGGTGTATTCCTGTCATTCAGCATCGCACATGTTTACCTCTTCTTGTCAGTTTTTCCCATTTGTATAAAGTGACAGTAAAGTATTCAGGGTGTGGCAATACATAGGTACGTATTGGACTCAAGTCTAATACGCCTGTCGCACACATATGGAATTCCGATTCTAAATTCCGAATCAGAATATTGATTTTGTACTGGATTTGATGCCTCCGTAATTACAATCGGAAATCACGACGGGGGCAAATCCATACAAAACGTAATTCCAGATCGGAATTCCGTATGTGTGTTTTGTATGATTGTGAATTCAAATTTTCTACTATTGAAAACTGTATTTTTATGTGTTAATAATGATTTGTTTTACCCCACTAGAGTGTACATCTGAACGACTCTCAAATTAGACCAGCTTGACTCCTGCTGGCTTGCTCTGAGGCGACTCAAAGTCAAAGTCAATATAATTTATTAAATATAGGAGCTTACAGCACACTTATCAAACGTCAAATCTTTTTTAAAGCTATCACCGCGTCGGAACGTTTTGTCGCTGTAGACAAGATGCGGCCAGAAACTCTACAACATAACGACGACTCGGATCTACGACTTTGGACTTACTCCTCCTATCTTCTTCGATTAATTCAGATTCGAGTCATCCCCCGAGCTCGCTGGACTTCATTGTCTAGTGTTGTGAATGGTCGCCGCTGTTGATCCAGGTTTACAGGAGTTACAGCGGTGGGAGTGTGTGGTGGTCCTAACAATGATTTTTTTAATGTTTCAAGATTAGATGAGCATTAAAACCAAGCTTATAAGGTTGATATTCCACTATCCCTGCCCAACAATAAGACACCTAACAAAGCAATTATAACAAAGTAATCGCCATTTAGAGAGCAACGGAACATTCTCATAGTTTGTATAAACAAAAGACAACTCGGGTTTTTCGAGTGTTTCTCAAACACATACTTAGCTACTAAATGGTCCCTAAGATAATATGACTAGTTGGCTGAGCGGGAATTAGCGGTACCAAACTAAAAGCTAGCAATGGAACATGGCTTTTTTATAAATATAAATATCTTGGACATTTTCACATAAATTATCTAGTCACATTTAAAGTACCAGAATATAGCCTGGACTTGTGTTATTATGACTAGACAACGATATAGAATACATATATAGATACAAACATCCATGACTCGGGTACAAATATTCATATTCATCATACAAATATTTGTCCCTCATGGGATTCGAACCCGCGCAGGTTCACTACAGACTGTGCTATCGGGCCGTCAAAATATTTACCATATTTTATTTATAAAACTTTGATGTTCTTCTAAACTCACACTGTGTCAAGGTATTACCATAGATAACATTTATTATAGATTAGAATAGAATATAATTTTTATTGAAAAAGACCATGGTTACATAATTAATTTAGCCCCAGCTCCTGTACTAAGGAACCCTAGTTCCATCCCTCTGTTGTGATACACTGCAATGGTTCTTATAATCTATGTATTAGTGATTACAATTAGAATTTTTTTCTACTCTATATTCTCTTCCACACCTAATTAACTACTACTACTTTTTTAATAGCTGTAAGCTTCCAAAAAAAAAAAAAAAAATACAAAAAAAAAAATTTTTTTTACAGGGTATAATATTTTTTTATTTTTATTGCCACTATCGTACTATCGGTAAAAGTTATTCGGTTCATGGTAGTTCAGGTCGTTTAAAAATTCAATTATTTTACTTTTAGTGATGTAATTATTGCATGTATTAATTTTTTGTTTCTCATTTACTATGTTATAAAGACGAGTTGCTAAATAATTATAATGCCTTTGTGCAAATTTACTCTTTACATCTGGAACTGTACACCTGTTTAGCCTTCTGCTTGCCTTCTGCGGAAAGTGAGGGACGACCTCTCGATGATACTTTCTTATGGAGTTACATATGTAGAATAGGTTTTATCATGTAAACAGAGTATAAACTTAAATGCGTTACATACTTTAAGGGGTGCTTTAGACCATCAAACTGAACATTATAACGCGAAAAATAAGCTATTCCATGCATTTGAATCGAATTAGATGTGAGCTACCCAATTACTTTTTTATCCAACCACAGTTTTATTTTTATGCGATTTCTAAAGTGGCCCCATAATAAAAGTTGTTAAGTTTGAGGAGGTTGCTTGGCGCCATTGCTCTTGCTGTGTTTCGTGTTATTTAAAATTCGTAAAAAATTGGTTTTAGTAATATTTGTGACATAATTTCGTGCGGATTGTGTACCAAACAGTTGCGTAAAGCGACCGACGTAACAGGAATCTCAAATAAATACGATAACAGAAAATGAGTTTTGGTTCAAGTTAACTCGTACATGGTCATTTTGGCGGCAACGCGCGAGCTTACGAAATCGACCATAAATTCATCGTCATCTATCATCCCCTCATCAAAAAATAAAGAATATAAAGAAAAAAAATAACGAATGGCTCAAAAGGCCTAGTATCCAGAGCCGTTAAAGAAATTAAAAAAAAATGTTAAGTTTGATAGTTCAAAGCGTCACCAAAAAATGTGATGCATTTATGTTTTCATTTAGATAATATGGAAACGTTCTAAGTATTTTATTTGCCGATCTACCTAGAATAAACATTCTGTCTTCAAGCAAGTGTAAATAATGTGATTTATAAAATTAATACGGCACCAGCCTGGCCGGACACAACACAAATTACGCGCGACCTGCCCTTCGTCTTAATAAAATTATCTTCTTCTCCCTCCCACCAGTCCTGAGGTTCTCAAAATAAAATACAGAGCGAACGAAAAAAGTTGTAGTGGAGTTATATAAACGTGATATTTTTGCAGAGAAGGTAGATTGCCAGTAAATACATTTTTTTTTTTTTATTATTTTAGGGAGTTTACAGTTTCAAGACAAGTCATTTACAAAGTGTACTTTAGGCCAATTACTAGCTTCCACATATACAACGTGTTAATGAATTAACGCAAAACTAGAAAGTAATTTGTTTAGAATCGAGAGCAGAATCGAATTATCATGTTTTCAACATAGGTATTTTTTTTCAAAAATAAAATATTTGATTGTAACATTTAATATGTAGGTACTGAACTCGATCTCAACCCACCGTACGGGCACATTCACCCTATTTACTACCAAAACAAGATTCTTAAAATGTATCCACGAGCACGCTAGCGCTTTCATTCATTGCTGAAATGATAACAAATCATTTTTGCCAGAAAACTTAAAAAGCGAGTAACTTTAAATTTTAACTATCAAAATAATGAAATGTTTGTTTCAATGTAATTATTTTATTATAAATCAGTTGGGGTGTATGAGGTTTTGCGCTTATTCATTAACACGTTGTATATAAAATTTTATTAAACAATTTCAATTCAAGAACGTTGTTGCTGGATAAATGTTGACATTCTATTCTAGTAATGATTTGTTATAGATAGATCATAAATTGTCGAACTTTACATACGAAAATATAAATGTGTACGAAAAGATGACTATTTATTTGTGGTTCAACTTGACGAATCTGTAGATACAATAAATCAAAGTGTATTGGTATGTCTGTCTATTAGCCACAACAAAGTAAGAAAGTACATTTGGTTTCCATGTAGGGAAAGGAGTTGGTATTTATTGAAAAGTTTCTGATACTTACGAAAGGAAACAACGCTTGTTAGTTTATGTACGTAAAAATCCTTTCATAGAACCTCTGCATCTTCTGTGCAATATAATATGTTCCAAATTTTTTTTGGTTGAGGTTGTGCATTTTCTATCAGTCAGTCAGTCAAGGAACTGTCGTAGTGTAGATATATGTTAAGATGAAGCTAAATTTTAAAATTGTTTTTGCACCTACTAGATCTCGCTAAACACGTTTTTGAGTCAGTTGCTTAAAAAACTTTTATTTATAATACTGATCAATACAGTTTGAGAACCACACTAGACGATTACCAATAAATTGTTTCGAGACAACATCTGTGTTCCAATCTTCTCTTTTGTATAAAAATATATAATAAGTACGAATGTAGAATACTTTAATTGTAGGGGTTGGTGGAGATAATCCGATCGGGGACATTTCACGGGCTGGCGGTTTTACTTTACCCCTTTTTACGTATTAGAGGTTTGTAATATACGAACAGATGGATAAAATATAAAGACATACAGTAATGCCTGTTTTCTATTAAGGTAGGCAAAAAGGATTCATTACGGTATATTGAAACCCGTTTCGTCTAATCACGACATTAATCATTTATTTAATTGGGCCACTTATTGCTATAACTATGCCAATTTTCAGCTTCCATTGTAGGTCTCTGATATAATGCGTGTGAGAGACAAAAGAACAGACACCGAGGTGTAAGTGATCCATTTGTAAATTTTTGTACGGAACACTAATACCTAACTATGTGACACTGACTAAATAATATAATAAGTAGATATAGCTCCTCTAAAATTGACCTTGTCTTACACCATCTGTACACACATCTCGAGGGAAATCATTGTACGAAACGTAATCAGTGCGAACACTGCCTGCTACGAGCCGCGTCGCTACGGAGCTACGGTGCTACGCCGCTACGGCGTAGCCACCTAAGAGATTGAATCATGAAAATTACATGTAATGGAAATATTATGAGGGAAGGATTTAATGTGTGGTTTTGGAGTCGAGATTAGACTTTGTGTAAGTAGATATAAAGTTGAATTTAAGTTTATGTTCTTGTATGTGGAGAATAGACTACAATACTGAGGTTTTGATTTGACAGATTTTATCAAAATAAAAATTTATAAAATTATTTACCTTACATAATTAAATTAGAAGACGTCCATTTTGCCCACAATTTTTTTGTATCTTTCGATAATGGTTGGTTTCTTATGTCTAGCAATACAAATCTACCAAAGTTCAGTAATGTATTTTAATCTCCAGTATTGTTTTAAGTTCAAAAACACATTAGAGTTTCAAAAATGGCGGTGCCGCGTGCAAGCCTAAGAGCACCCGATACAAGGCGCTCGCGACCGCTCACACCCAGACTCGCAACGCGACTCCCTTTTGTCCACTATTCATTAGAAGTAGCGACAGGCTCACTGCCTGTCAAACTGTAAAGAGAGAGGGTGGGTGTGAATGTGGAGGTGGGTGTGTAATAATAGGATAATCATGTTATGCGATTTGGTAATATTGTCGATAGCATTATATTCCTATGGTATGCTACATAAATCAAAATAGATTATCAAATAATTCAATTTCGGTGCGTTTGTAAAGTCAAATCCATTTTAGACACCCGTGGCTAGTTATGTAGCTTGGTTTTAATCAAACAGAGTAGATAACGATGTTTGTGGCGCTGACCTATAATTGGCTTCCTGTTGGCTATCTAATCTTGTCATGTGTCAACAGCTGTTAATCTTCCTAATAAAATGCAATAAATACAGTACACCAGAGAATCATTAAAATCTTACAAACAAACCACAAAATAAAATGTTTTTTATTTATTTACATAAATTAACTAGCATATGAATAGCTTGCAACAGGCAAGCGAGTCCGTCTGCGTAGACCTAAAAAAGGCAGAAACTATAGATCTCCTCTTTGGGCGGTTCTGACACACCTCTCTTGCTTCCTCCATGTCCATACATCTTGTCATACATTCCCTTCGATTTCGGCTACTTTTAACCTGGCATTTTTTAATGACGTCCCTGATCTGGTCTAGGTATCCTCTCATAGGTCTGCCTCTACCAATGTTTCCTTCCACACATGCCATATATATCTGTTTCGTAAGTCGACTTTCATTCATCCTTTCAATATGTCCAAACCATCGAAGCATTCCCTTCTCTACTTTAACCACTACATCTTCATTCAAACCACAACGTACCCTAATTACAGTATTCCTTATTTTATCCCTTACAGTCACACCACACCTCTTGTGTAAAGCCCTCATTTCCACTGCATTTATTCTTCTGCTGCCACACCCAACTTTCACTTCCATACATCAAAGTCGGAACCAACACGCTATTGTGAACAGCCAAACGAGCTTTGGTAGATACATTTTGGCTCCCCACAAGAGCGCTGGTGGCACCATTTACTAGCGTTCCGGCTTTAACTCTCTTTTCAATATCCCCGTCACATTTCCCATCCCTAGTGAACATGCTTCCCAGGTAAACAAACTCCTTTACTTGTTCCAGTATTTCATTCCCAATCTTTATACTGCATCCAGACATGCATTCATACCGTTCACTTTCATTCCCTTTTCACTTAAACTTGCATCAACAGTGGCTACCATATTCTGTAACTCTGACTCCGACGAAGCGATCAAAATTTGGTCGTCAGCATACAAGAGAGATTGAACCAGTAGGTCACCCATTTAAAAAAAAAAGTATCTTATGTATTTATCCAGATCATATTCTATCTGTGTGTTAAGTTTCGTCAAAATCCGTTCAGTATTTTTTGCGTGAAAGAGTAACAAACATACATCCATCCATACAAACTTTCGCATTTCGCAATATTCTGACTTTCTACAGTCAATAATATATTTACGAAAATATTTTATACGTTCGCAAAAATTTGTCTCTCTTTCCCAAAAACAGTGACGTTCATAATTACAATACAAGAAATAAAAATAAATTAGTATTCCCACATTTTCGACTTAGTAAGGTCAACACATCTTTCATGGGGCACTGTATACGTTATTATAATAAGATACCAGAGAATATTCTTAACTTGACGGACAAAAAGTTTAAGTCCCATGTTAAACAAGTCCTCTGTAAAAAAGGTTACTATAAACTCGATGATTATTTGAATGACCAAAATTTCTGGTTTTGACAATGTTACACTATGTAATTTAATGTTGAATTTATGTAATTGTACTTTGTATATTTTGTTTTGTTTAAAAGAAGTGTTTTGTAGAGTTTCTGGCGGCATCTTCTCTACAACGGAACACTTTCCGACGCGGTGGTAGATTCAAAAATATGACGTCAAAAAGTTATCTATGGGATATTATGTTGAATAAACAATTTTGACTTTTAACTTTTATAATATTAATAGGATAATAATATTGTACGAGTTCGACCAGCGCACTCAGGGCAGTCAGCCTCGATACGACTATTTCTGACTGGCTAATCTTTACACTACAGCATGAGTGATGGTCATGCGATATAATTCATGCTGATACGAAAGAAGAAGAATAATAATAGATACAAAATACATGTACTTTACACCATTGGCTTTTCGGTGAAGGAAAACATCGTGAGGAAACCTGCATGCTTCAATTTCGAGGCATGTATTGTACCCACTGTCCATTACAAGTGGCGAAGGGATCACCCCCCGTCACACTGGACAGAGTTTCGGTACTACTGGTGAAACGTGGATGTTCTGATGTTTTAGAATATCTCTGACTAGCCCCTCGGGGAATATAGTCGTGAGCATATGCTTATGCTTATGCTATGAAATACATGTGATACGGTAGTGACGAATAAAATACAGGCTGAAATTGATATCATTAGCATTCTTATATACTAAGAGTCTACCCATCAAACTGAACAACTTTCACTACGGGAGCAAACCGATCGGAGCAAAAAACAAATTTTCTGTTTCATACATTTGATTTTTATTTTGCTTCGATCGGTTTGCTCCAATAGTAAAAGTTGTTTGATGGGTAGACTCTTAGTTAAAAAGGAAGCTAATGATATCAATTTCACCCTGTATAAAACTATATAATTAGCATATAACTGTAAGTAAATAGAATTCAAAATGTTAGAGCAGAGTTAAAAACATTCATTAAAAGTCATGTCGCGCTCAAAGGTAAATAAACTACGCTGTAACTTGTAGAAAAATGCTGCGCTCAAAGGAAACATGCTTTACATCGTTTTTAAATAACAGAAAAACTAACTTCAAACTTTGTTAGGTCCAATTTTAGCTGCAAGTGACAACGGGCTCATTCATTACCCTTCATAAATATTAAACTCAAAATGACCAAAGTGTCATATCAAATTGAGTCGCATTGCAAGTCTGTTAGGGCACTTTGTATAAACTCAAATGTATTTTTGTATGTAAAACAATCCTAGAGATTACGAAACTCCCAAAATTCATTCGACATTGGCAGAAATGCAGTACCTACTCAAGCAAAACGCCATTAATCTTAACTAGTATAAAACTGTAACAGAAGTGTGTCTGTACATTGAAGATTTTACATGAATAAGGTTACGAGATGGTTTTTAGGTATCCCGGACTCCCAATCAACCTTTTTTATAATTTTTGTTTGTCTGTTTGTTTGTATGTTTGTAACAGGATCACGCAAAAACTACTTTACTACCGATTTTGATGAAACTGTTTTGTTTGATAGCTTATGATCTGACTTAAAATCGGGTATATAATTTGTGCAGACGAAATCGCAGTTTAACTCTAGGTATGAATAAAAATTGTATGTAAATTGGAAAGTTTTAACATACAGTGTTGAAGAGTAGGATGCAATGATGTGGTCGTGGTGTTGAATAAAAAACAGATTTGGATCGATCGTACTTATTCTCTCCAAAGGGTAATTAAAATTGAATACAAAGTATTGACTTCGTGGTAAATAGGTATGCACGTCTGCATTAGTCGACCCTTCTTGCTGAATGCTCGGTCGTCGTCAGGTGGCAGCGGCAGCGGGGTCCGATGCGTTACATCGCTGGTGTGCGTGTTGTGTGCACACACACATGCAAGGCGTTAACATGTTGCCGCCCCAGGAACGGAAGTTTGGTCTATCACTGGCAGCGGACATAGTCTGTTGTAGGCACGTCGAAGGGTTCCCGAAGTGGTGAGCACGTCGGCCACGCGGGTCACACCGTCGGAGCCGGGGTGGAGGCGCGTCACGCGCCCCAGCAGCCATTGATTCGGAGGCAGCCGGTCATCCTTCACAAGCACCATCTCGCCTAGGAGGAGTTGCTCTCCCTGTTTACGCCATTTCTGTCGTTTTTGGAGTTCTGCAAGATATTCTTTATAAAATCTATTCCAGAAATGGGTTTTCAATTGCTGTGTTCTCATATAACGTGAGAGAGTATGCACAGCAGCATTTTCCTTTACCTGAGGAGTAGGCAATAACGTTAATGTTCGTCCAATTAGAAAGTGAGATGGGGTGAGAGCAGCGAGATCCGAGGGATCTGAAGACATTGGAGTAAGAGGTCTTGAATTTAAGATTGCCTCAATCTGTATAAGAACGGTGTTCATTTCTTCGTAAGTTAGGTTAGCCGAGGAAACTATTCGTTTCAAATTATATTTAACAGACTTTACCGAACCCTCAGCTAAGCCATTAAAATGTGGACTGTATGCTGGAGAAAATTTAAAAATAATTGATAAATTAGAAGCCTCGGAACTAATGGAATTCGAATTTTGTTTCAAAAACTAAGATAGCTCGTTACACGCGCCTACAAATTTCTACCGTTATCCGAGAAAATGTTGACGGGTTCTTCTCTGCGGGCTATAAATCTTTGTAATGCAGCTAAAAACGTGAAACGTTCTCATGTCGGTAACAAGTTCTATGTGAACTGCCTTTATAGCCAGACAAATGAATATACAAGGTAAGATTTTATTAATGTGCTACCTCTACCTTTTCGGTTCAAAATCATGACCGAATTAGAAAACCTGCCATATACTCGAATCAATGCGTCATCTTCGTTATAAAATGGATTTAAATTACTGTTTTTTAAATAATGGATCTTTACTGAATCTACGTTCTAGAGTCAGAAATCGACACAGAACCCGCTCATACGAGTCACCGAGTCTTTCAGGAGGAGGAGGAGGTCTTTTAACGGAATTGTGATAGTAAATCGGCCTCAAAAAATTGTGTTAATGGTTCTTGAAGTTGATCATCATATGTCTTGATTGCATGGTTGCAGTGGACTGTATTTATGTCGGTTTGAGTTTGAACAAGACCGGAAATCAACCAACCTAATTTGGTTTTACATAACGTCGGTTTGTTTGTACCTAATGAAATGGTATTTGGGCATAGGACGCTCCAAAAAATATCAGCTCCAAGGAGCATATCTACCTGTGACGGTATATTGAATGTGGGATCGGCTAATGTAATGTTTTGTGGGATGTTTAATAGGTTATAATTGACTTGTGTTATAGGCAACATCTGTGTAATGCGTGGAACTGCGAAACAGTTAATTTTTTCGGAATATGAATTAATGAGCGATGATATAAGAACGTCACATCGTTTTGATAAACGTGATGTTTGAGAATTCAACCCTTCAACTAATGACGAGGTCGAAGCGGTTGGTAAGTTAAGTTTAGCACACCAGCTTTCAGTGATGAAGCTAGAAGTGCTACCATTGTCTAATAATGCACGTAATGTATGTTTTTGACCTTTATGATCTTCGACTTGGATTAATGCTGTCGAAAGAAGGACACAATCATTATGAATGGCTGATAAAGAAACGCTGTCTTGAACAGTACTAATGGATAAGGTTTTAATTTCAGGTTGTACCTGAGGTTCCGGTAAAGGCGGAAGAAGCGGCGGTGACACTGCACAGAGAGCTAATTGTTCAGGGGGGGTTACCGTAGGGGGTAATAAGTCATGGAAATGTAATAAGCTATTGATTTGTTTATTGCACATACGGCAGGGTCCAAGCCTGCACATATTTGCGGTATGACCTTGACGTAAGCAGTTTAAGCATATTTTAAGCAATTTTGCCTTTTGGATTCTCGATTCTAATGGGAGAGATCTAAAATCGGGACAATTGTATATCGCATGATTGTTTTTACATAATGGACAAGCATACGATCGGATTGAAGAACGATTGTTTGATTGTGAGCTAACAATCAAAGTTTTTGGACGGTTATGTGTGACGTCACTATGCCTCCTCTTTGTGTTAGTGTCTTCCATGGTTTCTAACAGGTCGGAGCGATTCTTAAGAAAAGTAATAAAGTTTAGAAGCGTGGGCAACTCTCTTAATGTGTTACGATGAGTTTCCCATGCGCGATTCGTAACTGAATCTAATTTACTTGAGACAGTATGTACAATAAGTACGTCCCAGTGTTCAGTAGGCAGTTTTAGCGATTTTAAAGCTCTTAGATTTCTATTAACTGTATCAACAACGTTGCGCAAAGCCTTGGAAGATTCCTTACTAATGGTTTCAATATCAAAAATAGCTTGAATGTGATTATTGACGAGAAGTCGTTTATTATTAAAGCGCTCGCAAAGAAGATCCCAAGCAATATTGTAATTTTTAGCTGAGAAGTCAAGCGAACGTATGATTATAGCAGCGTCGTCTTTCAAAGCTGCACGCAGGTAATGGAATTTACTTATGTTAGGTATGGATGAGTCTGAGTGTATAAGTGAGTTGAATGTATCATGGAATTCCAACCAGTCTTGGTAGTGACCCGAAAAGGTAGGTAAATGTATAGTAGGAAGCTTAAGTTTTGGCCCACCTATATGCGCAGTACTAGAACCTGTGACCGAACCAGAACCGGAGCCGGAGCCCGCAGTGTCGTCACCCCGCGTCAACATCTCTCGAGCGAGTGCGACAGCGCCAAAGTACTTCGTCTCAAAGAGTTCACGCTCCTCGAACTGCTCCTCTGAAATTTCAGACACATTTTCTATTTCAGACTGAATGCCATCGAACTCGGAATAAAGTTCCTCCATTTTTGTGACCCGAAGATTAAGCTCGGTGATTTGAAGCTTGCTTAACTGTTGACAACTCTCAATAGTGTCTAAATAACCTTTAAATTGAGTGAGCTTAGTTTTAAATGTTGCTCGTTTCTTAATTAAAGTTTTAAGATCCATGGTGTAACGAATAACAAAGCAAGCAATAGGCTAAAGGTAAATCCGACGGCAAAGCACGATATAAAGAATTTTATTGTTGTAGCTAAGTTTCTGATCACCCTTAATGGGAATATGGTCGTGAAGATATGTATGTCTAAGTAATTATCAAATGCCTTATGAAACGATAAGAAACTGTAATGATATGAAATTAGCTATGCATTATGAATATAAAGTTTTAACGAGTTTTAGGTATTTAAGCAAAGAAATGAAATACTTAAATTTGCTAATGACGAAGCGAAGTGAGGATGCGGTAAAGAATTTGCGTTAGATAACAAGGCAGTGCGAATAGGCAGCGAGCGACTAGCGAAACCGGTTTCCGGCCGGCGGCTGCGGCCGATGCAGCGTATGACCTTGCACGTGCACGGTGATGCGCCTCACAATTGCTGGAATTCGACAAAATGAATTTAATAAATTTTAATAAACTCAGTTCATGTACAGATGATAGACTTTATGTGAAATTACTACAGAGAAATGTAAGGGAAAGTGATTAAAGATAATTAGGGATAAGACCGATGTATCGGATTTAATGTTAAGCAGTTTTTATTTAAGTAGATATTTTTTAATTGGAATTCGTTAAGGACTGTTATAATATAGTTTCAGAAATAAATCTTCGCTCATGAAATGCGATAATAAATTTATTTTGTAACAATCTTCGCTTATAAAGTGCGACAGACTGAATTTTCGCTTATGAAATGCGACAATAATTTTGAATAAATCTTCGCTTTTAAAGTGCGACAGACTTTAGGATGAATTTCGCTTTTAAAATGCGATAGATAGAATTTTTGATTATAAGTCCGATAATAATGTTGAATAAATCTTCGCTTTTAAAGTGCGACAGACTTTTAGGATGAATTTCGCTTTTAAAGTGCGATAGATTGAATTTTTGATTATAAAGTGCGATAATAATGTTGAATAAATCTTCGCTTTTAAAGTGCGACAGACTTTAGGATGAAATGATTAAATGATCGACTAAATTGAAAAGGTGCATGGAATAAATTGGAACGAACTCACAAATAAACGCTATACTCCCTCAGGAAAATAGGTGCGGTAGGTACTCCAATTTCTTTGTCTTGAATTCTACACATGATGGCGGCGACCACGTTGCGTTTCCTTTCTCCTTACAAATTCCTCTTGTGTAATCCGGAACGAAGTGACCAAATGAAGAGTAGGATGCAATGATGTGGTCGTGGTGTTGAATAAAAAACAGATTTGGATCGATCGTACTTATTCTCTCCAAAGGGTAATTAAAATTGAATACAAAGTATTGACTTCGTGGTAAATAGGTATGCACGTCTGCATTAGTCGACCCTTCTTGCTGAATGCTCGGTCGTCGTCAGGTGGCAGCGGCAGCGGGGTCCGATGCGTTACATCGCTGGTGTGCGTGTTGTGTGCACACACACATGCAAGGCGTTAACAAGTGTATAAATTTACCTATTAAATGGGGGCTGTGATGTGAACTATACAACTTTTACTATGGGACCAACATCGAAATAGTTGTAACCAAAAACTTTTTTTTTTCGTGATTTCTATGTTGGCTCTTTAGTGAAAGTTATTTAGGTTGATGGTCTGTAGCAACGCGTTAAACATGTAACGCACTTAATTTTACATCCGGTATTACAAAATTTTATTAAAAGCTACTATAAATATTCTCCGTGTATAATTCTTTTAATTCTATTGACACGTAGGCACATTTATTCATTTAAAGTCATATATGTTGACAACGCTCGTTGACAGTTAATAAAACGATCATTTTGACATTCTTCGTCTCTTTTACCGACGAGAGTTGAATTAATAATTTACGAAATGTCGAAAGTCGAGTTGAAAAAATTATCGGTATGTATGAGACGAAGCGTGCCATGTATAAGGTCGTCTCTTTGAATTGAGGCTTGTATAATAAGTGAATTATTAATTGATCCACAATTTGTGTCCACGTCATGCCGTGGTGGTCTAAGGGCTGTAGCCTTGCCTTAACGTGCAGGCACCAGCGGTTCCATTCCAACACGGATCACCCTCGTGCTAATGAGTTTTTACAAATTGTAACACTATTAGTTTTCATTTTGTATCTTGAGTTTTGCTTGGCGCCATTGCTCTTGCTGTGCTTCGTCGTAAAAAAATGGTTTTAGTGATATTTGTGTCATAACTTCGTGCGGATTGTGTACCAAACAGTTGCGTAAAGCGACCGACGTAACAGGAATCTCAAATAAATACGATAACAGAACATAAGTTTTGGTTCAAGTTAACTCGTACATGGTCATTGTGGCGGCAACGCGCGAGCTTACGAAATCGACCACAGATTCATCGTCATCTATCATCCCACCATCAAAATAAAGAATATAAAGAAAAAAATAACGAATGGCTGAAAAGGACTAGTATCCAGAGCCGTTAAAGACATTATTAAAAAAATATATTTTGTATCGACTATAAGAGCCATACCAATATCACACAAGCGATTTTTGAGCATAGGCAATTTCGCAACTGCACCGAAACGGCGTTGCAGCTGCATCACCGCGACGATTCAGATGCGACCTCGCGGCGATTTTTACTAAGAGTTCAAGTCAAAGTCAAAGTCAACATAATTTTAATATAGGAGCTTGAAGCACACTTATTAAAATTAAAATATTTTTTGAAGCTGCTACCGCGTCGGAAAGTGTTGTCGCTGTAGAGAAGATGCGGCCAGAAACTCTACAACGTATCACCGTGATGCCGCCGCAACTCTAATTGATCTCAGTAAAATCGCGGCGATAACGCAGCGATATCGCGACTCTATCGCTCGGTCAACACCTACGCTCACCTTACTCTAAATTCAGTTGTTATATAGCTTATACTTAATTATAGACATCAAAACCATTTGACTGTTGACTGAAATATTGTATTAATAAATTTATAATAACATATCAATTAAAATACACATTTATTGTCACTACTGCTCTGTTCATAAATCCGTACAAAACCAACGATCTGTAATAATATACTCAAACTGCGAGCGAACAATTTAAATTGAAACAGACAGTCAGCAATCAAACATAATTATTACAACTATGAGAATATTAATTAAAATTACCTGATCCCATCGAATTACACAACTTAATTAAGTAAAGGTTTTAACCAACTATTTAATTATTGCTTTTTGTTGGGTTCGGCTGAGCGAGTCTTTGAGTTTCATCATTATTTTATTAATTAAAGCGGCTGACCGATTTAAAAGTTTGACGAACATTTTTATCGGTAAGACACCCCATTTCTTCCCATTAAGTAACGTATATGAGGCTCTAGGATAAGGATTTCTTATGCAGTGTATTTGTGAACGAAAGGCTAGCCAACTGCTTAATGCGCTTTCATAGCTAAGCATGGAGACTCGCGAAATAAATACGCCTTAAACGGTCACCCATTCAAAGTGACCGGACCTGCACGTCTAGAATGATTTCTCTACACGCGCGCGACGCGTCTTCGCTGCATAGAAAATAACCTATTCCCGCGCCTTTCGGAGAGCGAAAGTCGCGATTGCCGCGACTTGTAGTATGGGAAAAGGCCGAGTCGCGCGCCAGTAGAGAAATCATGCTAGAGGGTCTGATGTTGCTTGCCTTCGGTGGTCGTATACCGAAACACCACTGCGACAACGAGCGCCTCAGTACTAATCATTATCTTAATTAAGAACTACGCTCTTTTCGGTGAAGTATTCGCCAATCCTGTCTCTTAATTCCGTTAGGTCCTATTTTCCTTCACATGTACTAGATAACGCTGTTTTGGTCTTCCTCTCTTTCGCTCTATTCTTCATTCCAATAAAATTTTGAAGGAGTTGTCGAGTCGTATCAGGTGTTTGTTCAATTCCCCCTTCCAATGGTCTTATGTATACTCCAAAAGACTTCCAGACCAGAAAGCTTCTTGTTCCAAATAGTATATGTATAATTAAAGAGTTGTCAGTTTTGACAACCACACACTTTATCATATGTAAAACTATAAGGAAGATGCTTCCATACGCTGCGTTATAAACTCTCTCTTGCACCTTTGTCTCCGCTGTCTAAACTTGCCGCAGCCTGATTATGAATGTAGAACAAGTTTGAACGGGAAGTTTTAAGCACGCCTGATACGATCAGATCCTTTGAGCCTCACTCCCTCCCTTCGTGGCAAGGTATATAGTTACCTATATGTATATAAATGTCTCCAGAGTCGTGTTTAGAATAATGCAGGATATACGTTTTTTTTTAGGAATGACTTATGACTCCAGAATCCCACACAAATCGAAAGGGAAAATTCTTAATATGCTGACACTTTTTTAATGGGATGGATAGACCATCAAACTAAACAACTTTCTCTATGGGACCAACATCGAAACATCGAAAAAAAATCAACTGTCCCATACATTTGACTCGAGTAGGTTTGCAGTTTTGTATGGAACAATTGTTTTTTTTTTCGTGATTGCGATTTTGGTGCCATAGAGACAGTGTTCAGTTTGATGGTCTGATATACCCTATATAAAACCATCATATAAGACCTGTCGTCATTTATGGTTCGGAGACTTGGGGTGTTAAAGGTATGGATGAAAAACGACTTCATGCAGCTGAGATGCGAATGTTGAGAATTTAAAAAAAATTTGTGTTTTTTGAACAGGATTAGAAATGAGTTATTTAAGAAGCCATAGGTTTAGGCGAATATTTTCTATGAGAACGCGATTGCCCAGTCCTCCATAAAGTGCCGTCGTGTGCCGTATTTTTGATTAAAAAGAATTAATGAAGGTACTTTTACAGATTTTTTATGATTTCACTAGATAAACTAATAGTGAATATGTGAGTAAAATTCCAGTTAATTATAAACGTTTGTAAGTTATTATAGTTTGAGAAAATAATGTTAAAATGGGTTATTTTCTTAACTTTTCGAAAAGAAATTCTATCGTGTGACTTCATTTGAATCGTGTATTCAATTTATGATTTCACAAGATAAACCATCCAAGAATACTGTGTATTTTTTTCGTTTCGGTAACGTGTATAAATAATGTAGAAAAATGAAAAATAAGAGACCCTTTTTCAAGTAATTCCGGGACGTATGGCCCCTTAAGAGGAAGATTATCGTGGCATATGATGCGGAGAGATGAGTTTTTACAAGACGAATATTAAATATGAATGTGGATGGCCGCATGAAGAATATAAGAATGGTTTGTGGTGTGACAATAAGTACGTAACTTTCCTAAAAACTAATTGGTAGGAGTCGACCTGAGCAGGGATCGAAACTTCGCCTCCAATAAGGAAGGAAGACTAGTCGCCACTAAACCATCACTACTTTTTGTACCTACGAAGGTTGATGTGTATACTGTATTTATTATTATTTATGAAATTCTCAAAGCATAAGTAAAGCTCTAATTTTAATTAACTTGGATTAAAAAAACTATAGGGCTACCTAAAACTTCTTATCGTTGAATAATTTTATTTTATAGAATAAAAACTATCTTTGAATAAACTATGAATATTATCTAGATGAGAAAGATTATTTTCTTTTCAAGCTAAAATAACTACTTAAGTTTCAAAGGGAAAATAGCTCAAAAGAAACTTGATCGGCTTATAAAACAAAGAACAAAATAAAAGCGGCTTTAGCTTTTACAAAATAAAGCTTATATTAGATTAAAATACACCCGTTTACATATTTGATGAGTCGAATATTGAATCACCGAATATTCCCGAATCGTTCCGAGTTAGCCCGAACCCAACGTATCCTTTCCTTATAGGGATCGTTCGCTGTTATCTTTACAGCTTTAGGGCCCCAAAAATATCCATACATAATTTCCAGGTCTCCGGGCTTGAGTGAAACTGTCTTTATTGTATAAGCACGTTTGTTATAATAGCGTTAAGGTTGATTTTGAGACGTTAGTGAATTATGGATTAGGCTAACATAACTAGTGGTTAATACATCAAGCTTATTTCGACCTTTAGTAGACTTAGCTTAAGATTCCACACAATAAGTTTATAAGGAGACTGCGAAGTTAGCACTTCACAATCCTTGTTTGTAAGTGATTTTATTGTTGAAAGAGCTTTTGCCCGCGACTTCGTTCGCACCACCGATTTCCATCAGCGAGATAAAATATACAACGTGTTAATGAATTAACGCAAAACTAGAAAGTAGTTTGTTTAGAATCGAGTGCAGAATTGAATTATCGTGGTTTCATCATAGGTAATTTTTACAAATTATTTAATTAATTTGTTTGTAAAATTAAAAATTTACGGAATTCGATCTCAACCCACCGCTCCGGTACTCTCACCCTACTTAGTACTTACTACCAAAACTAGATTCTTAAAATGTATCTATGAGCGCTTTCATTAATTGCTGAAATGATAACAAAAGCATTTTTGCCTGAAATCTTAAAATGCAAAAAACTTTAAATTTTAACTATCAAAATAATGAAATTATTGTTTCCATCGAATTATTTTGTTATAAATCCGTTGGGGTGTATGAGGTTTTGCGCTTATTCATTAACACGTTGTATAACAGTTTTTAAGTCTAATCATGAGCTTTTAAGCAAAAAAGTTTCATCAAAATCGATTCAATAGTTTTTGCATGATGTTCAAACTACCAACCAACCAAAGAGATAGACAAAAAAAAAATTGGTGATTTGGAGCCAGGGACATTTAAAAACCATATCGTAAGATTTTTTGTAAAAATTTTTACTATTCATATTACACACGCCTATTCCTATTACAGTTTTACAATAGTGTAAACGAGAATCTTCTTGAAACAATGAGATGGTAAATGGCAATTGTAACAATGTTTCTGACCACCCCAAAAAGGAATACAGCCTTGGTTTTATGTAAAATGAATGCCTTTTGTTGGATTTGCATATACTAACGTACTAGGTAGTATTTGCTATTATATTTAAATAACGTTTAAACTACGAGTGTACAAGCCTGGTGGTTGGCGATAAGAAAACGGTTACAATACTGTATGTAAATATGTAAATGTGTTGAAATAAATCTCGCTTAGTTACAACTGTTTACCGGAAGGCCTTTACGTAGGCGTGACTTTGCGAATTAAAAGATTTTAAAGTAATTTATTAAATAAATATAATCTTTAGTGCCTGCGAAGACGACAAAGTCAGGAATTGAAGTAAAGAGAAAAGAGCCAGCAGGTTGACCCTTCCATCATAATTGATTTCTTTCCTTATGATGGAGGGAGGGACCTCATTCCAGATGTGATCTCTTAGATAAATAAACTCTAGTAGTAATTTTTTTTAAATGCGAGTTGGTGACATAATTATTTTTCTCCCATTTGGGAAACTAAATGGTTGCGTCAAAGCTCACCCCGCACTCCCCAGTGCGGGGTGAGCTTAATATGGATTACTATTTTGCAGTTGGTATGACAATATTAGTTCCCGAGTTAGAAAGTGTATATACTCACATAATATAGATATTGGATACAGACATCCATGACTCTGGTACAAATATTCATATTAATCATGCAAATATTTGTCCCTTACGGGATTTGAATCTGCGACCCTCGGCATAGCAGGCAGGTTCACTACCGACTGAGCTATCGAGCATCCGATAGATTCTGTCTCCGAAAACTGTCCTAAATTAAACTTTTTTTATGATATTTGTCTAAAAAAATCTAACGACTAGGTAAATAATTTTCATTTACATCATTATAATCTAAATACCCATATTATATTCAACAGAGTTATCTACATTTCACTGCAGTATCTCAACTGGTGAGGGTTCACTACCTGTCACACTGAACTAAGTTCGTCACTCGCCACCCAATTCTGCACAAATAGTTTATCAAGCTTAGCCTTAGAACATACACGACTTTAGTACAACCCACAGTGGGTTGATGGAAAAAAGAGAGTGGCGGAATCTACGTGGATGCGACATGCTCCGGATAGAGGAGCAGTGCAATTGATAAACAAGTGGAGGTGTATATCTAGCAGTATGTGGATTCAGGCTGTGGATGATGATGATAATAATGACTATAGGTACGTAAAGAACTTTGACTAATTATTATAAGGACTAGCCTTGCGGTAGCATTTCTCCTCTGCCACGGTATAAGTACAATTGATCTTGTGCATTTACATTAAATTTTACACCTTATCACTAAACGAGACAGCCTATAATTGCGAAATAATAACTTCGAACTTAGAACGTTTGGGGTTCACACGAAACTACTTTTCATGATTTTTAACATTCAAAATTAGAATCTAAAGTTATAGGGAATAAAATCCAAAGTTGCGGATTTCATGTTACCTCGCCCCCCTTAAAGTGGCAGAAATGTTTGTTAGTAGAATTACACGCGTAACCAGTCCACATATAAATAGACAAAGGTGAAGAATCACCATAATCTGCACCTTAGTAACTGTAGTAGTAAATAGGCATTTATCGTAAGTTCGTTTTATGGCATGCCCGTGGTTTCGCGTTACTTTGTTAAAACCTTGTATGCCCTAAAGTGAGTGAGGCTGATTATGACGACATAATTGACCCACGTTAGTTACAGCCTACTAAAGCTAAGTTAAACCAAGTAAAAACCACTTGAATTGGTTAATTTATTTCATCTCATTAGTACCTAAAAGTTTTGAACGTTAGCGGTTCACACTTTTCTCACTAATTCGCGTACGAGACGTGAATTCGCAATGAGTTGCTTTAGTAACCGTGTTTGTGCGAGCTCACCGGGCTAGGGGAGGAATTATAGGGGGAGAGGGGAGGGGATTGGGCTTCTCGTTAAAAAGTTTAGCAGTAATCATTGGTCAGATAGCGTACAACCAAATAGTATATTTACTTAATGTTCGGTTCCGTACTAGAATTACAAGAAATAAAAACGAATGCAATTTTATAGCTCAGTCTTTTGTTTTAATAACCTAAAGTCTAGATGAGATTTCGATAAAATTGGAGTAAAACAATATCACTAAAACATTTTATTTGGTACTCGCATACCTACGGAAGTTAATAGTGATGGATATTTAAAACAATCACTTTTGTGCTTCATTCAAATTGTTACATGCAAAATAAAATAAAAGAAGTAATTTTTAGTTTGCAAAATAACATTCTGATTCAGCCTGGATAGAAGCGGTTATGTGATATGAGAAATTGTGGTTGGAAATTATTAAAAAAGCCGTGGTGGTTCAGTGGCAAGTAACCTTGCCTGCCGTGCAGGAGTCAATGGTTTGATCCCCGTCCAAGCAGACTCGTACCAATGAGTTTTTCGGAATTTATGTACGATTTGTAACACCACTGGCTTTTCGGTGAAGGAAAACATCGTGAGGAAACCTGCATGCTTTAATTTCGAGGCATGTATTGTGGGTACAATACATGACTCGAAATTCCATGTCCATTATAATTGGCGACGGGCTCACCCCCCGTCACACTGAACAGAGTTTCGGTACTACTGGTGAAACGTGGATATTCTGAGATTTCAGAATATCTCTGACTACCCCCTCGAGGAATATAGTCGTGAGCATATGCATGTAGTAAAAGAAAGACTAACAGATATAAAGATAAAACGACAGATCCAGCCTAAACAATTCTATAAAACACATCTCATATAAAACACGCGATAAGCAATCTGCTCACAAAGTTGTTCGATATCTATAGCCTGTCGCATAACATAACTAATACTAGGTCTGCGACAGACAGACGGTCGGATAAACAAGGCGATGTTGATGTTAGTGCGTAGAATCTATAGGTAACAGATTTTTGTCATTTAGCCCTTTTAGTAGAGGCCAGGAGATGAGAGTTTTAGGCTACACAAGGTGGAATTAATAAGTATAATTAGTCCACCAATTTAAAATGTAATCCACCTCAGAACCTTGTCAAGTTGGCTTAACTAGAGCAGATTAATTTTGGTCATTTTTGATTAAGAACAACTTTTTACTGATATAACTTAAGATACGACTTTTAACTAAATTATCATTTTAATGAAAATCTTTTAAACAAAACTAATTCAATGCATAAGAAAGTACAAACTTCAAATCTGCAACACGCTTCGTCAAAATCTTAATCCTATACATTCTAAATCTGCAACACGCTTCGTCAACATAAAGACTAAGGCCCACTCAAAGGTCCAGCCCCGCGCATCCCCAGCTCTATGGTCCCCATGACACTAGCGGCATTATCCCTCAAATCTTTTATTATAAATCAGTTGGGGTGTATGAGGTTTTGCGCTTATCCATTAGAATATAATTATTGAAAAACATGTTGTTAAATTTTTTGACAATATTTTATTAATTAAAATACATTGACGCCAAATTGTTATGACGATGAGTACTGCTTCATTGGAATGGAAGTTAGGATTTTAAAAGCGCTAGAAAATTATCACTCAAGTCATAAGGTAAACAAAATTAACTTTACACCCATAGCCATACTGTTTTTTGAAGTTTGTTAAAATGCAAAACGAAACGGTAAATAACCGCAAACTATTATTGTTTTCGTTCACAATCGGAAACCAATACCAATTTAACTGTACCCTCATTCCTGTTCACACCATTTAATTTCGATTAAAAGAATTTCAAAACCATAGCTGTTAGTTCCATAAACTATTTTATTTGCAAACCAAATAACATAAGAAGAGGTTCATCTTATCGATTTAGTCCTTAACTAGTTTTTAAAACTAGTCGTAATTTCATTTGTGCTATTCTGGAGGATAAATGGTGTAACCATAATGTAGGTTACACATACCTTCACATGGAGAGGGGTGGAGTCTATAATTGAAGTGGATCTAAGAGTTTGTGACGTCACGCGTTTTCTCGGGGCATCTATACTCCATTCAAAATAGCAACGAAATTTAAGGCTATTTTGAATTACAGAAACAGAGATTTGAAACACTTCCTCTCACTTATTCTTAGAACAGCTTTATTAACGTCCAAGATATGTCGGATAGTATATGTATCCAATAAATTAATTACATTTGATAATCAGAATTGGCCAGAAAGCTAAATAGGAATCGGAAAATCTCGTCGTCCTTATTTGGAAGGAAGTGCTGTTGTCGGGAACGGTGCTGGTATGTTCAAAATTAAATAATTTCGTAATTATTTGACATATTTTCAAAATTTAAAAAGGAAAATCATTAAGGGTGGACGCATATCTATTCGCGGCGAAGGAGGCGAATGAAAAGAATGTACTTTTTATAAAATTCTTCTGACGATTCGTCCGATTCGCCGCGGATAAGTGTGTGACGTGTTGTAGAATTTCATATAAAGAATTCTAATATTTCGCCGCGGATAAATAAGTCATAGAAAATAACATTTA
Source organism: Agonopterix alstromeriana (assembly GCA_963924505.1). Classification (NCBI taxonomy): domain Eukaryota; kingdom Metazoa; phylum Arthropoda; class Insecta; order Lepidoptera; family Depressariidae; genus Agonopterix; species Agonopterix alstromeriana. The sequence continues at coordinate 20,194,447 of OZ004663.1, forward strand.
GAATAATTTTAACGAATTAGTTTTAGTTTTTTATTATGATCCTCATTCGCGGGCGCTACAAGTGTGCTTTAAATGTCAATCAAAGTTACATGAAATTTTAAATACATTAATAATATAGTTTATCTTATTGTTTTATTATTCACAATGAGCTATCTCCATAGCGGTTAAAGAGAGTACAATCCGAATCTTAACTATTATAAAACTGTAACTGAAGCACAGGTCCGGCACTTCAAACAACGTTTTTAATTGGGCATGATGGCGTTCGCACATGCGGACTTGGTGCAAATTGTCTTGGACATTTGTGTAGGATTGACTTACCACGCATCGTATGCACATCATCTAAATTTCGATACTTTTTATTGTTCTTTCTGTTATTAAAAATAGTATTTGAGCTAAAGAATTACTGAAAATGTGAATTTAGTGATATTTTTAACGTTTTTATGCACTGAAAAGACTCAATTTTATGAAGTCAAATACTACGGTAGGGTGCGCGCGCCTGACTGCATTCCCTTGCTCGATTTCTCTCAAGTTTCCGAGAAAATGTGAGGTGAGGTGGGGTATCTGAAGTAAGAGGGGGGGCGGGGAGTGGCCGTTCTGTATATAGAACTATATACTATTACCTATTCTGTGACTGAAGTGTGTCTGTACATAGTAGATATTTACAAAAAAAAATGACAATATGGTTTTTGGAGGTATCCCTGGCTCCAAATCAAGTTTTTTTAGAATTTTTGTCCGTCTCTTTGTGTGTTTCTGGGTTTTATTTGTGCGAGCATCACGCGAAAACTACTGAACCGATTTTGTTGAAAATTTGTTGTATAATTTGTCTATATCATTTGTCTAACTCTAGCAGAATATAAAATTATTTCTCGCTTTACTCGTGGCCACAAACTATGAGAGTGAGCGTAAACAAACCGACAAGAAAAATCGTTTACACTAAGATTGAGTGGCAGCGGGTACTATCATAAAAACAAACGACGAAAACTTTACTAACTGCGTCTGTAAGAACTACGCACCTTTACCAATCTGTGCCAAAATTGTTTGAAAAACTTGGTTTTTTATTCTTTGAGAGGCTCTGCGTGAGTAGTTGCGTATAGTCCGACCAAATGAGGACGACGAGATTTTCCGATTCCTATTTAGCTTTCTAGCCAATTCTGATTACCAATATGTAATTAATTTATTGGATACATATACTATCCGACATATCTTGGACGGTACAAAAGCTGTTCTAAGAATAAGTGAGAGTAAGTGTTTTTCAATCTTGGGGTCAAAATTCTTTTTATGTAGGCACAAAAAATCAATGAAAGGCATTGACGTAGAATACTATGGACGCTGGGTCTAGTACAAAATACTAGAATAAAGTGTCAGAGACTAAAATGCACTAACCTAAGTACGTATAGTAATATTACCCAACTAAAAACATCAAAATGCTGAAATTCTTTTCCGTCCCACTCCCCCAACGGGGCACGGCGCGCGCCGCGCGTGCGCGTAGTCGGCCGATCAAACGAAGATTGTTGCGTAATTCGTTCTCTTTTTTACGTTTTCGTTCTCTTTTTATTCAGAAACTTTTGAGCGCGGACCCTCCGTCTATTAGTGGTAAGTCAATGATGAAAGGCATCGAAATCAACGATGTTTGTAGGCTGATGATATTCAGGATATCAAGATTGAAAAGGTTGACCTGTTAAGATTAATAATGTTTATGTATACTGCATACCTACTTGTCTGACTATGTATTATATATTATTCTATAGACTATGTATTATTGTATACATAACTTTAGCTTAAGAATTTATATTGTAATAGTTATTAAGTCGTGTTATGTTGTAGAGTTTCTGGCCGCATCTTCTCTACAGCGACAACACGTTCCGATGCGGTGGTAGCTTTAAAAAAGATTTGAAGTTTGATAAGTGTGCTGCAAGCTCCTATATTGAATAAATTATATTGACTTTGACTTTGATTCCGCTTTCATCAAAGATAAATATGATCACATAAGAATCATGTTCGTTTACACCTGTTTCCACTTGTTTCCACTTGTTTTTCAGTTTGACACAGAACACTAATTGAGCAAGCAAAACTCAAACTTGGTCGGTTTTGTAATTATAAATATAGACAGCTGTTGTTAAACTTTTAATGAAGTGACGCAGGGCGGCACACTTGCGTAAATTCCCTTAATTGTGGCTTTAAGCACTCGTAATGCACGGCTGTTCTAATAAGTCATTTTGTCTCTCTTCTACATGTTTTGGCTCCATAGTGAAAGTTGTTCAGTTTGATGGTCTGAAGCACCCGCTTAAGTGTTGCTATAGGGCGTTTTATTACACCCTGTATATGTTGACGACACCTGAAGGAATAAGTCGACCTCCTACAATACCCGTATAGGTTGGTGTTATTCGATATAGAAGGATTTCATCATTGTCAGTCTATATCTTTGACTAATTATTATAAGGACTAGCCTTGCAGTAGCATTTCCCCTCTGCCACGGTATAACCACAATTGATCTTGTGCATTTACATTCAATTTTACACCTTATCACTAAACGAGACAGCCTATAATTGCGAAATAATAACTTCGAACTTAGAACCTTTGTTGTTCACACGAGACTACTTTTCAAGATTTTTAACATTCAAAATTAGAATCTATATTTAAGGGGAATAAAATCCAAAGTTGCGGATTTCATGTTACCTCGCCCCCCGCAAAAAGTGGCAGAAATGTTTCGTAGTAGAATTACACGCGTAACCAGTCCACATATAAATAGTCAAAGTCCTATTTGCGCCCCACTGCAGGGCACAGCCCTATCCTCAGGGAGGGTGTATGGGCATCGGTCCACCACGCGTGCCCAATGCGGATTTGTGGACTACACATACGCATCAGAATGTCATCTTTAGCGTATGCAGGTTTCCTTTCACCGTTTGAGAGCAGTCGGTATACATAAGTTGGAGAAACTCATTGGCATGTCGTCCGTGCGGATTCAAACCCGGACTCTTATGATTAAAAGTAAATAGCTCTCCGCAACGCGTCACCGACGCTCTCCGCGGATGTTGATTTCAGTCAAAGAAAACACACGCTACTCTACAACAGTAGTCGCACTGTACTGATCTAACGTCATGGGAGCGATAGAGACAGGTTGTTTGGCGGTTTAAAATGACAGTTTGTTAGAGTGAACCAGTTTAGAGTTACAAATGGGAATGCGTCATAACTCCCATGGGCCGGGCTGGGACAGCGCTTGTTTAAATACTATACAGTTAAAACGGTACGTTGCTAGGGAAATCATGATCCCATACATTGATCAAGCTTTATCCTACTTACTACTTGTTCAAATTAGGTGCACTGTTATGTGCTTCAGACTTAAGTTTAAGAGGTATCCACTACTGAACGACCATGCTTAAGTTCATTCATTTGGCTCGGTAGACCCTTCGTGGTCCCTCCAATAGTCCACAGTAAAAAGCAGTAACTGCTCCCTGAGCAACGCTGTATTAGTCATTTCCAAAAAAAAAAAGATCGTCATCATTATGCTCAGAATGAGCCCTGTTTCAACTATACGCTTGAAAAGATAGCTGATATCAAAAATTTCAAACATCTAATCACAACGTATGGTTAGTTTATGAATGTGAATAATGTATTTATTACGAGTATATATGTACTTCAATTCACATAAATGGTGAAATCGAGCCACTCTTGGTATACTTGCGTCGTCCCTGCGACGGAGTGGCTTTACTTTGGGAATAGTTAGGAAATCGGATCGAAGCGAGTGGCTCTCAGCAAATAAGTGCTATAAGCGAACTGAAACTACCTGCCCGATGTAACTGGTACAGTCGGACACGATTCATGGGACAACATTGATTGATTGATTAAAAAAGCCGTGGTGGTTCAGTGGCGAGTAACCTTGCCTTCCGTGCAGAAGGCGATGGTTCGATCCCCGTCCAGGCCGACTCGTACCAATTAGTTTTTCGGAATTTATATACGATTTGTAACACCATTGGCTTTTTGGAGAAGGAAAACATCGTAAGGAAACCAGCATGCTTCAATTTCGAGGCACGTATTGTACCCAATGTCCACTACAAGTGGCGACGGGCTCACTCCCCGTCTGACACGTCGTATGTGTTAAATGAAATCTTAATTCAATAATTCTAAATTAAATCAGTAAATGTGCTGATCGAACCAATTTTCTAATTCTTCACAACAACCCAAGTAGTTGTAGCAAGGATTTAAGTCAAATAGAGAACGGTCTTGAATTTACGCTTTCAAAAATCTTGACAATAGTTAATAACCGTTGCATCTTAATGCTCCATTAATCACTTCTAGGATTAAAACCATGTCGACTGTACTAATCGAATACCTACAGAGTACCGGACCGCTTCTCTCCCTCCCTGCCTACCCTCCTGCCACCAAATCCGCCCCCTCTGCAAACATAGCCGAAATGCAGGGCATACCAATCGAACTAAGCAGTATATGATGAATCCATGGTTGAAAATCTTAGCGTAGATATTTGAACTGAGATTTATTTGGACAATACTTCATATACGCTTTGAGAACCTTTTAGTAAGTTTTTATAGGGTGTAACAAAACACCTACGACCTTTATGAAGTCGCTGTCAAGCCGGTACGATTCGCGACTGGGCTTGCAGTTATTTTTTGGCTTGATTTCACACCGACACCAATAAAACAAATTAATGTTCTTATATATGCGAACGTAAAAGCCATGGGCTGAAATATTACTTTTAACTTTTTTTAGTTTTGAAGTCTGTTTAAATTTTTTGTTAATACTTTTCTTATTTCAAAATTTTCAATAGTGAAACATATTAGTTCAACTCAGATATCAATTATACACGCAAAGGGTTCATCGATACGAAGCAAAATAAATATAACAATCGCCAATGATTTGGTGTCAACTTTTGTAGAGATATATAATGCAGCTCCGAAGTGCATCATCAGATCTTCACAAAATTAAGATCGGGATTCTACTCTTTCAATCAAAAATTTTAATTTTTTTAAAATTGGTTTACAAATGTCGGTTAATATACATAAAAAATAAAAAAAACAACATACAGCCGAACAAAGAACCTCCTCAGATTCGGTATATGACTGTGAGATGTTGTTATCCTCTCGAAGCCTTTAGATTATATAACCCATCGATATCATGACACTCAATGTCCTTCCAACCATCGATGAATTGACAGTCGACGAACAGTATTCAATGAACAGACAATCTAAGTGTTAACTTTCGAGGTAACATAGGGAAACCGATCAACAATGTCTTCAATTGTTTTTATCCTCGAACGAAACAATACAAAACGTATTGGACCACTAGCGGGGCGGCGCGGCGAGTCGAAGCATATGGCCAAGCAAGACAGCGCAGATTGCTTGGGGACTGCAGGCGCCCGCAATGAAATCTTGCGTTCAGGTCCACCTAGAATACTAAACGTTTTGAGAACTTGAAGCCGAGGGATATTTGTGTGGATACGATTATGTTAGTAAAGTATTTTATTCTTATTTAAATTTAAATAAGAAGGAATTGACCGTTGTATAAGTATGCAGTATTAGCTTTTGCCATATCTTTGTCCGCGTGGACATCGCACTTCACCACGCCGTTAGGCGTTTTCGTAAAAAATTATTTCTTATTGCACCTCAATATTTTCTGTAGAATATAATGTTCCAAAGTTTCTATCTTCAGTGGGTTAGGGTTGTATTGTTTTGTTTGTCAGTTGCTAATAAAAAAGTTTCTGTAATGTAATGTCAGTCAGTCACGATCCTGTTTTATAACTATAGAAGATTTTTATTTAACTGTTTTCATGTTTTGTGCCATAATTGTGAGAGTTAAACTAATCAACTTTATTTTGGCTATCAACATTGTACAAACGCGATAATTACGTAGATAATCCCGCTGCAAGATAACCAATTCACCTTACTAAAGACATGAGAATTCGAGGTAATTAATTATCCACCTCGAAGGCTCTTTACATTTTATACACACTCTGTTTCATTCACTAAGTAAGACCTAAGTCTAAGTAACTAAAGCCTCGGTAAAAGTTTTAAAATGGCGAACCCAAGTTGACGACGCGCAAAGTTTTCGCTTACAACGAATTCGAGCTTTAAAAGGTTCTAACGGTTAACAAGAAGAGCAGCAGGAGAGTAGTAGGTAGTTGTAGCCCTGGGGCCACTTACCTCGGTGTAAGAGACAGATGACATAGAAATCATTTATCTTGGGATCGTCTCGTACGGTGAAGGAAAACACCGTGGGGTAAACATCGTACGCTGAAAAAGTTCCGATGCACATGTGAACTCCAAAATCCGCATTGGGCACGCTGTTGGGCTCGCGCCCATCAAATCTTAACTATTATAAAACTGTAATTAAAGTGTACATGGCAGATATTTACAAAACAAAATTACGATTTGATTTTTAGGCGTCTCTGACACCTGAAAACAAAAAAAAATTGTCTGCCTGTTTGTTTGTCGAGCATCACGCGAAAACTACTGAACCGATTTTAATGAAACTTTTCTTGTTTGATAGCTTATGATCTGACTTAAAATCAGGTATATAGGTAATTTGTTTGGACGAAGTCGCTGGTTAACTCTAGTAAATACTCGTAAATGAAACTCACATGATTTTTATTACAGAACCATACAAACAAAAACATAATCCTCCTTCTGGCGCAGTCGGGTAAAAATGTTGGCTATCCGCGGTGTGGTGACTTATAGGTACACTGACCGGATCAACGGAAACTATGAGGGTGTGTGCACTAACAAATGCAATATATGTACAATATTCTTTATTTGCGCACCGAAAACATACAAAATAACAATAACAATAAAATAACAATATTGTAAAACAAACAAAAAGGGTATAAAGGCTTTTTAAGAGGTTGATCAGACCATCATACTAAACTACTTTTTCTGTGGCACGAACATCGAAAAAAAATACTGTTGTTCCTTACAAAACTGCAAACCTACTCGAGCCAAATGTAAGAGACAACAGTTTTTTTTCCGCGATTACGATGTTGGTGCCACAGAGAAAGTTGTTCAGTTTGATGGTCTGATCATCCCCTTATAAAACAGTCAGCATATTAAGTTGGACCCTGTATTTCTACCTATAGCCTAGTTTTCGCACCGATTTCTTATTGCCTTCGTTTCTACGAAATATAACTCTCCCATCACTTAATACCTCCCAAGAAAATAGTTCAACAACTTAACTGCAACTTCTATGAAACGTTATCTTAGTAGATTTCCCGGATACTTGTTTCGCACCGGCTTCGAGTGACACTTTCATTTCAACTATTTAACTTTGTAAATGGAGTTTTTTGTTCGTGTCCGAGACTAAGACAACAGTTGGACAAATGAAAATAGCTTCGATACCCATTAAAATGTCACTGGAAATGTACGGTGCGACTTGACAAATTTCCTTAGATTACAATAAAAGAGGAACACGCAAGCATCTTCCTGCTATGGCACCATAATCATCAGCCTACTCTCTTTAATATAATCGTGTGAGTGTGTGTTTCATACTGCTTTACACTGGCCTAGAGCGGATGAGTGGAGATAACTCTACTCACTGTCAAAGCCACCTCAACAGACCTCTGACCAGACCTGGCTTGAAAAGACTTTTCAGTTGCATCATCTTTTTGCAGAACAATCAAAAGTCAGATACTAAAATAGCACAACCTCGATGGGTTCATTAACATTTTAATTAGGTGAAATCCAAAAATGGAACTATAGTTTCTCGATATCGTTGACTCAATTCATGCAATCTTTTATTTTGGCCTTTAGCACTTTTTTGTAAATGCTACGATTTTAGACGGAACTTGTCGCATCTTCTCCTTTTTTGTTTGATCTAAGGTAAAGACAGATTGACTTTGCATCACTTCTATTAACGATTTTTTTTTAGAATTGAGAACAGAAAACAAATTAGATCTACGTTAAATTACTACACTACGCTTGGAAAGGTAGCTTTACTAACTAAATAGAGGGTAGTCAATAAACATCTATAATTATGTTAGCATTTATTTATTTTATTCATTTTAGGTAAACTTACCGACTAAGTACAGGATGTTTCGATGTTTTTATAAAACAACATTGGCAATTAAAAGATTCACTGTGAATAGTTAGATCGTCCAATCACATTAACTAAAACATTATTTTTGAAAAATTTTAGTTTAACTATCGGGGCCCGCGATTTCGTCCGCGTAGATTACTTACTTTAAATACCTACTGATAACTTTTGACTGAGGAAATCGATTGTGATAAAATAAAGCCCTTAATGTTTATTCAAACTAAGCCCTATGCTTTTGTGAAAACTCTACCCAAATCTGTTCAGCAGTTTTAAGTGATGCGTGCACAAACAAACGACCAGGACAAACATTCTAAAAATGGTATCCATGCATTCCATTACGTATTCTAAACGCCCCCAATCAATATTTTTTTATAAAATATTTTTAATCGCCACGTGTAAACACTTTTATATGGACATACATAAGTTTAGAAACTATTTTAAGCGCATATAATGCCTGCTACATACGAGGTTGAAATTACATCGCTTTATCAAAAAGTAGATTAGTAGCTGAACTTTGGCCGTGTAATTTGGGTATAGTTGAGGCGCTAGACGTCACAATTTCACAATTAGTTCCGCTTCGCCTGCCGCCGGCCAGCTCGCGCGGCTAATCGCAAATAACACACGTTTTTACTTACTTTTGAACCTTATTCTGATGCAATAACGGACTTTGTTTACTGCTTAGGGATGGTAGCTAGTTGGGATATTAATTATAATGTTCATCTTCAGTGAAATAGCATACAGTAATTATGCTCACCGACTATATTCCTCGGGATATTCTACATGATATCCATATTTCAGTAGAAATACTCGAACATTTTACAGTGAGCTCATCGTTACTTTTTAATATTGGTGGACTCAATACACGCTTGTTAAGTATAAAAATAGGTCCGGCACCTCTATAGAATGTTTTTGAATTTTGAAATGGCACGTGCGCACTTTGTGCGAACTGTCCATGATATTGCGTGTACGGCTGTAAGCCGCGCTTTGCATTTAACGTCATCTACATTTCGCACATCTAAAGTGGTTGACATAGCTCAGAAAATTAGCAAGTTGAAGTGGCAATGGGCTGGTCATATCTGCCGAACTGACAACCGGTGGGGTGTCAGAGTTCTAGAGGGGAGACCGCGAACTGGTAGGCGTAGTGTGGGACGCCCTGCTGCCCGCTGGACAGACGACCTAAAAAAAAGTAGTGGGGAGCGATTGGATGAGGAAGGCCGAGGACAGAGTTTTGTGGCGCGCCTTGGGAGAGGCCTATGTTCAGCAGTGGACGATGATGGGCTGATGATGATGATGACATTTCGATACTTTTTATTGTTCGTTCAGTTATTAAAAATAGTATTTGAACTAAAGAATTACTGAAAATGTGAATTTAGCGTAATTTTTCAACGTTTTTTATGCACTGAAAAGACACAATTTTATGTCGTCAAATCCAACGGGTGCGCGCTTCTGACTGCATTCCCTTGCTCGGCTCTCCTAAAGTGTCACCAGAAAGTGTAAAGTGGAGTATCTGAAGTCAGAGGGGGGCGGGGAATGGCCGATTTGTATTTAGAACTATATACTATTACCTATTCTGTGGTATAGGTATATACGGTGACACATCAAGCTACGCAAAACCAAAATAAGCTGGCCGCGCGATGGTAGAGTAGCTTGATGAGTCGCCGTGTACCAAAGCAAAAGTAAAGTTTGTCTGAGATTCTTGCATTTCTGCATGAAAAATTTAATATCGGAAGTAGTCATGTAAAATCAAAATACGTTTTTGTTTCAACATTGGACCACCACTTTTATAGTGCCAACTTTCATAAGGACGCTGGGTATCCTTACCCAAGTGATCTCATATTTGTTCCTTTTTAGGGTGCCGTACCCAAAGGGTGAAAACGGGACCTTAATACTAAGCCTACATTGTCCGTCCGTCCATCCTACCTATTCAGGTCTGTAACTTTTGAACCGTAATAGCTAGACAGTTAAAAAAAATTACAAAAAGTTAAAAATTAAGGGGGGGTCCTCATACAAGAAACTAGTTTTTATCAAACTTTTTTCTTCTCGCTCTATCGTAAAAACTGTAATACATATAAGCGTCAAACTTGGTGTGATTATAGAGCAAACTCTACAGTATAACAACAAATAATAAAAATCGGCCAAGTGTGAGTCGGTCACGCGCTAAAGGTTCCGGAGAAAATAAAACTAATACTTAATATGTTGTGTGGTGGTGTATGGTACGGAACACTTGGTGCGCGAGTAGCCAGACTCGCACTTGACCGGTTTGATTTCTAATTCATGGTGTAGAATACGAAAAACCTGCCACCATAATAACAGCGTAAATCTCAAAGAAAAAAATGAGCTCTAAAAAGACGTGTGAATAAAACCTAATTTCCACCCAATTAATAAAAATAGGTGTCGCGCTAAGATATCTTTATATAATAAGCGCACAAATTCACGGAAAATATTCTCACAAATTTCAATCTTGTTAATTTAACGCTATATAGGTACAATTTCCTGTTTCCTTTTAAACGAGCAATTCACCAAAAACTTTGTTATTCTGAGCCTTTAAACGTGAAGAGAGACTCAGAAAATAATGTCACAGAGTTGTCAAAACAGACGTGGGAGCTGTCAGACGCGGTCGCAAAGCTCCAATTTAAGCCAATCCTGTCACGCAACTGTGAGCTTTATGGCGATAGCGTTAAAGTGAGTGGGAATAGTTCGCACTAGTTACGTAAATAATTCAGTGGCATTCACAATGACAGTTGGGCAACTGTCACCGAGTTTCATCTGACCACTCGTAATAATTCCGTTTGTTTTTGAACTTCTTTTTAGTGTCCCGTACCAAAATGTGCAAAACGAAGTACCTCGGTATCTGTCCGTTCGTTTATCAAAGTGTGGAGGAACTACTGTGGAAGGTTCCTCCGGTGAAAAGGGAAGATCTTCCGCCAGGCTAGGAGTGAAGCCTGGGGACCGGCCGTGGTCCAACAGATCTTAGTTGGACCTTGTATATATATCGATTCTCTGTGATTATTTTTCTTGCGCGATTCATGTCTTGTATACGATTATGAACCTTATGTGTAACGGGTTACTAATGTGACGTCGCAAGTTGTCTTACGTACACATTTTTGAGAGTGCGACCGTAGCGCCATCTGTTAGCTTCGTTGCTATAACTTGTGGGTGTTGACATCTGTGGCAAGTCCCCACAAAAGAACTTGATACTTAAGAAGCGGAAACATGGCTTAGTTATTATACAAATGAAGTCAAAAGGCTATATTTTCTATTTTGAGGGGCAGTTTATAAACTGTCTTTCCACTCCGATCAACTGAACCAACCAACTGGTTGTGCAGCCAACTCATTGAAGGGATTTTTTCCAACCAAACCAACTGGTTGGTCACACATTTTATAAATTTCTTATATAATATTTTATAAAAATATTCCACGAATAAAACTATTCTAAAAAAGCAATATAATCCAAAAAAAATTGGCTGTCCCAATCTGTATTTTAAAACTATAGCCACGTAAAATCTAAACATAAATCATCAACACTGGAAATGAGGTGTAGATTAAAGGAGAATTATTAGGTTGGCACTACTTTGAATAGTTTTATTTCGATAAACAGAAAGGTGTGTAAACTGAAATTCAATCACTATGTAGCTGTATACTTAGTTTATACTGGTTATCGCCTAAGACCAATATAAAAAGAACTGGTAGTACGGAACACTAATTGCCAGAGTCTTGACTCGCACTTGGCCGGTTTTTTAAGCGTCGACTTTTGGGTTTAACTTCTTTGACCCAATTGCTTGAAACATTTTCGTCCTAAAAAATACTTTGATGCGAAAAGTTGTAATAATCCAAGCGCAGATTTTCGTTAAGCTGTCCAAAATAAATTGGAAAGAGCTTTTTAATCTTGTATTCTGAGCGACAAGCCGATTATTACGGCAATCAGCTTTTTTTATTTGAGATTTTACATCGAAGATATTGAATCTTACAAATTTTATCACAAATGTCTTCGGTAAGGTTATGTTTTGCCTCAGTGGAGTCTTGTAATTGCAACTATCTGGTAATTGTAACTATGGAATCACAATAATCATCCCAGTACACTCACCATCGTCATATCGTATGGCTATTTTTTTCCAGATAGTGCACTTTTATATTCACGGCTACTATGGTACATAACAAGTATAAGATGGCCCCGCGACGTTAAACTTGATCCAACCTACGCGCGGCCAGCTTAGTTTGGTTATTTATAGCTTGAAGTGTAGGTGTGTACGTTAAAAGCGTACCCATCCGACCAATACTCGGGTATCGGACCCAAGGTCGAAAACTTAATAATATACATGTCGTACCAATTACGTGTCTATGTTATTTTTCTAAAAGGGTCGAATGGCCCACGTGAGGGTAAGTGGACGACAAAAAACACCTGCGGCGTACGGCCTCGTCGGTTAGGGGTTAAACAATACAGGATGAAAATAAAAATATTACTGTAAACGAAAATTTTTACAATATTGTCGACTGGACTTATATTCTACTCAGGAATATTTTTCTATTTTGTACTAGGCTTCATAATCTGCTGATGGAAAATGAAGCATTATGAAGCTATAATAAAGTTATTCTTTATAAGGAAGCCTACATGTAGCGGAGTTTTTAGGAACTTGTATACAATTTTTAGACCATTGGCTCTTCAGTCATCAATTTTGAGGAGTATATTAACTAGAACATGCCTATGACAGCTTTAGTTCCGATAGGTCCGTTATGGCGCTGCAGTTACATTTTTCCTCATGAAACGACATCATAAGTCGCCATATTGAACTTACAACAGCTACAGCGTCAGAATCTTATATCTTGTGTTTTTTCTGGCATTTTCGCTTGAGAAGCCCTAATTCTTCTCCGTTGTATGACATAATAATATCATCAATACAAACGTGCATCATACGACGTTTTTCAACACACTTGATTTTATTTTGTAGATAATAAGTTTATTTTGTACTATTAAACACGATCTTTTTGTATCGAAACTTTTTTAAGAACAAAGCAACTCAACCAATAAAAAAAAACCTATAACTCACTAGTGAATAATAGTAATGAAAAAGTCACAGTTTGATTACAGGTGTCATTATGTGCCTAATTGCGGTGAAATTAGAGCCATTTTATGAGCAAGTGTGATGAAAAATATTTATGATTGAATGTATATTATGCTTTAACGATATATCTTAGTATAAAACAGCCTGTATAAACTTTGCCAATGTGTTAACTTAGCGCCATTATCGTAAGTGTCATATGACAAGGTAGGTAGACCTAGATATAGCTCAGAATAAAGTACCCAGGCTACCTAGGTAACCTGGATAAGTTGTAGTGCTCGCGTGCGTCGGTAAACATTGTGGTAAGTGATATTATGTTTGTTTAATATTGTTTATGTTACAATTTGCTAGCGTTTTTATTTCTTTTCGTTTTTGTAGAACGTAATGTAGAATGCTAGTCTCTAAGGACTTTGGTTTCAATAATGAGAGTTTCTTTTTCTATTTTTCTAATGAGCTACGCCGCTATGGAATTCAAACAAAAACAGATTTTGTAGAAACGTAATTTTAAAATTAGCGTGTTAAGGTGGTTTGTAAATTTTCCGACATCAATAATGGCAACCTACCTACTCAGAAAATTTCTTGACATGAAAAAGACAACATTTTAAAACTTAGACTACTTATATGAGGACAAGTTATGCGTGTAATTCTACTAACAATATTTTCTGCCACTTTTTGCGGGGGGAGAGTTAGCACGAGATACGCAACTTTGAATTTTATTCCGTTAGTTTAGATTCTAATTTTGAATGTTAAAAATCATGAAAAACAGTATCGTGTGAACCCCAAACGTCAATTATTGTTCCGCAATAATAGGCTGTCGCGTTTAGTGATAAGGTATAAAGTTGAATGTAAATGCGTAAGATTTTTTGATCTTGCACGTTGGCAGAGGGGAAATGCTAAGGCGAGGCGGGTCCGCATATAAGTATAAGTTCTGAAATGACGAGCATATAAAAAGACCTAGCTCGCCTAAATTAAGTTGACAACCTTTGACTATTTATATGTGGACTGGTTACGCGTGTAATTCTACTAACAAACATTTCTGCCACTTTTTGCGGGGGGCGAGGTAACATGAAATCTGCAACTTTGGATTTTATTCCCCATAACTTTAGATTCTAATTTTGAATGTTAAAAATCATGAAAAGTAGTCTCGTGTGAACCCCAAACGTTCTAAGTTCGAAGTTATTATTTCGCAATTATAGGCTGTCTCGTTTAGTGATAAGGTGTAAAATTTAATGTAAATGCACAAGATCAATTATGCTTATACCGTGGCAGAGGGGAAATGCTATCGCAAGGCTAGTCCTTATAATAATTAGTCAAAGTTGACAACTAATAATTAGCCTCTGTGGAGTAATTTTGCATATTTATTTTATTTCGATGTTGGCTCCATAGTGAAAGTTGTTCAGTTTGATGGTCTAAACCACCCCATTAAATATTACTAGGGTGTTTTGTTACAATCTGTATAGGGTTCTTCCTAATATGCAGACGGTTATATTTTTAGGGAACGATCAGATCATCAAACTGAACTACCATCTCCATACAAAACTGCGAACTTGCTTGACCAAAATTTATACTAGAACAACAGTTTTTCTTCCATTTTCTTTGTTTGTCCAGCATAATTATTAAGATAAACCCTGTATTTATAAAAACCGGCCAAGAGCATGTCGGAATCGCCCATGATTGGGTTCCGTAGTCATTGCACAAGTAGAAAGGAAAATAGTAGTAATGTCGATTCTCTTCCCTAAAAAAAATTTGGAACCTAACGATAGCGCGATTTAATTTCCTGCAGCGCCATCTAGTTTGTATTAGAAAATTTATTTAAGTTACAGTTTTTTTCAGAAACTGGTTGGGCTACAGCATCCGTTATAATTTTCATTGAAAGTACTTACCGAAATCTATATTGTATGAAATTTTTAGATTTTTTTACTCCAGTATTTTAGAATTTAGATGAGGGGTGGGGAGCGGGCCATACAGACAGACTGACAGGCAGAATGAAAGAAAGTATAAGGGTTCCTTGTTTGACTACGGAACCTTAAAAATCTTCCTAAACCGATGGTCCGATCGCGATAATTTTTTGAGTTGTGCACACGCCGATGATTTCTGGAAAAATTACGGTAAATTGTGTCGGGAATAAAAGGGGGATTTGCAATGGCAACACACGAGTCATACACAGCTAATAGAGAACAAAATAACAAACCAAAACTGCATTATCATTTCAATGTTCCGTAACAAATTAGCGCATTTATTAACCTAGCATGAAAATTTAATGTTGAATTAAAAATGTGTCGACAAAATGACGTATCAGCATGAATGCAGTCGCGTGCTAGCCGCGTTAAATAACGTGGAAGCATGAGCTCTGGTTATGGGTCACGATAAGTACGGCACGCGACCGCCGCGCACGACATGTCGTATGATCGTGTGTCGACGCTTCTATTTATAGCCTAGTTTATGGACGATGTTAAAAATAAATTGCATAGTTTAGGTATTTTATAGTGCAGTCGTTTTATGACTGTCAGACTAATATTGATTTAATAACTGTTAAAAGTTTGCGATGTTGATCACAAATACTATTTACGTGTATTTGTGAAAGGGTCTCTGTGTAATTGAGATTTTTTACCGATTTATAAAAAGGAGGTTACCAATTTATCCTTATGGTCTACAGGGTATTAGGGTAAATAGTTGCAATTCTTTAATGAGTAATTGTACCCATGATACTGAAGAACTTTCTACAAAAAACTGATAGGGAATCGGCAAAAAAGTTTTGAGTTTTCATACAAACGTTAGATCAGCTGAGTGCATTTAGTTTGGAAAGTCGATAAATTTTTTTGCGAATTTCCTATAGGTTTCTTTGGGAAAGTTGTTCAGTATCATGGGTACAATCACCCCTTAAAGTAATGCAACTGTTTATACTAACATCCTGTATAATCATTTCGGCATGTCTTAACCGATCCGATTTTATAATTCTTTTTCTGTTATGTGTTTATAACTACCCACAAAGTTGATCCTAATTTAATTATAAGTAATTTTTTCGAGTCACGTTGCAGGAGAACTTGTCTCTGTGTTGTCCGCGCGTCGCGCCTTTGCCTGCCACGAGGCTCCGCATTCCTTAATCTCTTCTTGTTCTTTATCAAAAACAATCCCTGAGATTGGGATAGATACTCCCACAAACTACTTGACATTGGCGGAAATGCGGTGCTAACGCACAAGCAAAAAGTCCATTAATTATAAATTTAAAAAAAAAGTAATTTTTTCCGAATCCCTAGGGGGGTGGTGAGAAACTTTGCTACAGGACAACTGTCTTTTAATAGTAGCCAAATTAACTTTTTACATTGAAGGTTCCAGGATAAGGTGACTATATCGCCCTCTAAAACACTGCATAAGAATCCATATTAGTCCTACGAGATCCCATGTAACAAATTGTCCATTCTAGGCCACAGAATAACCGTGTATCAATATAGATAGAAGATGGTTACAAAAAAAGGATATGTTATTTTGTTATGGATTTGGTTTTCCTAGCATACACGGCGACATATCAAGCTACGCAAAACCAACATAAGCTGGCCGCGCGTTGGGTGAATAACATATAACGTCGCGCGACCAGCTTATTTTGGTTTTGCGTAGCTTGATGTATCGCCGAGTGTACCGTACCTATCATAGATTTTTATCAATTCATCTATTTTGTTTTTGTCTGTCTGTTCGAGCATCGCGAAAAAACTATTGGACCGATTTAGATGCAACTCTTTGTTTTTATATTTTTACCCGACTGCGCTAGAAGGAGGGTTATGTTTTTCGAGCGTATGTATGTATGTATGTATGTATGTATGTATGTATGTATGTATGTATGTTTGTATTTCTATTTCACTACAGCCTAATCGGCTTGATGGATTTTAACGTATGAGGTGTCATTAGATTCGTAAAAATTGTGAGAGTGACATAGGCTATATTATTTTAATATGGCGTCTGCGAATGAAAAAACAGAGGGGGAATAATCAATATTTTTTTTGTTAAAAGATACAATATGGGTATCAAATGAAAGCTAGTGAACAGACGATTCCAAAGATATATATATTCTAGTACTTTTATGTTACCGTTTCGAAACAAGACAAAAAAGTATAAAATAAACTAAATTATTAAGAAAAACCAAAAAACCCGACTGCATAAAAAACCTATTAATTGAAAAGAGAAAAACAAGCTCTAAAATCACTAATCAGCTATAACAGCTTTATTTGAGCTAATATAATTTGAATGTTATTAGGTAGGTATTGCAGGCGGGGACAAAACAATAACCAACCTAAAATCTTCTTTGTCCCCGCCTGCAATACCTACCTAATAACATTCAAATTATATTAGCTCAAATAAAGCTGTTATAGCTGATTAGTTATTTTAGAGATTGTTTTTCTCTTTTCAATTAATAGGTTTTTTATACAGTCGGGTTATTATTATTAGACCTAAAACTGGTATGCATTTTATCTCGCTACGATGACGATGATGAAATCACGGGCAAAAGCTGTAGGTATGTAGGGATTTAATATTTTGTATTTATACCACTCACAGATGGTCTTTTGTTTTCATCTCCCCCAACAAAGCCATGTCGTGTAGACTCACAATCAGACAAGTCGTGCTTGGAACGGGCCCGCATAGCACGCGACCGGTTATCTTGCCACCAGATCTGCTGCAGTGTCAGTTTTGTTATAGCGCGCCTTATTGCGAACGATTATTACAATAATCGAAATAATTTAGGTTTCTAGAAAACTATCACAGTGAATTGCTTAGCAGTCGGAAATGGTAGTTTGTAATGGAAGGAAGTATATTTTCTTTTTTAGTTCTTGTATCTTCTTTGATTAAATCCGTTGCGTATTCCAAGATAGATTTAGAAGACGAGAGAAATTTTTGGACCGTCCGCGCCCATAGTAAAATCGGTCGGATGATCCGCACTTTTGGAGGACCAACAATTTTTTCACATAAACTTAAAACTCCTAAATATACATCAGACTGTTAATAATAATGCACTTACAAATATATGTTCAAAAAAACCACTGGTGTCCTTATCTCTTACCTGAAACAAATAAATAAGTTACTTTAGAAATAGTCACTAAATCGAATGCTAATTGATAAAAATCTTATAAATTTACGAGACTTCGGGCCTGTTGCACCACTTCCGAGTTCTTGTTAGCTTATCCTCTACATATCAGCTACATATTATACAGCTCATTTGACATATTTTGTATGAATAATATGTCAAATGAGCTGTCGGATAAGCTAACAAGAACTTATTCTGATGTGGTGAAACAGGTCCTTAGGCCTGCTAAACATACAATTGAAAGAAGAGAGTTCGGGCACTGATAATTCAAACTCTGGAAATATAACTTGAGAGTATATACGATAATATGTTTTCTCAAGAGATTCTAGTGAGAAAACAACTTCCACAACAACGAAAAAATCATTTTTTTTCAATTTACTGTAACAAATGATTTCTTAATCTGTAATTTACATGACTGAACTATAACCGTTAGAAAATACTATCCCTACAAGTACCATAGATTGTTTTGTAATTTTACTTTGAATGTTGACTTTCCATATAAATTAACCTTCTGTCTTTCAAGTTTTTATGAAGAAGCGAAAAAACTATTTTATCACAAATCCACACATAATATCGATAATAAATGTATTATAAAATGTAATAGAGTTTTAAATTGTTCATATGTTGATACATTTTATAACCGAAAGTCACTGCTCCCTCCCTTCCTCCTTCATGCCCTCCTCCTGTGAGAATTCCAGTTCATTTATATTCAGCGTACAGGCGAGGATGTAGATACTTTAGGCACTAAAGCTAACGTTTTGTCTAGATCTGTGCGATCTTTCGGGGTGTCAATAAGGGCTACATTCTTGGTCCTACCCTTTAGATGTTAGATAGTGATAGCTATGGAGCAGGATTATAAGGGTTGAATTCAGTTTTGTCAGTGGTGTATTTTGTTTAAAACATGGGTATTTGAAGGAATTCTTTTTATATTGTTACGTTTAAACGTACGAAAAAAACCGTGGTGGTCCAGTGATGAGTAACCATGCCTGCCGTGCAGGAGGCGATGGTTCGATCCCCATCCATTCCGACTCGTACCAATGAGTTTTTCGTAATTTATGTAAGATTTGTAACACCATTTGCTTTTCGGTGAAGGAAAACATCGTGAGGAAACCTGCATACTTCAATTTTGAGGTCCATTACAAGTGGCAACGGGCTCACTCCCCGTCACACTGGACAGAGTTTCGGTACTGGATGTTCTGTGGTTTCAGAATATCTCTGACAATCTTCTCGGGGAATATAGTCGTGAGCATATACTTATGCTTGTTACGTTTCAGGTTTAAGGAAATGTAGATTTCTACAGAGATTGTTCAGTAAAAACAGTCTTGTAGAATAAATGCGCTGATGCTGGGGGTTGCTTATCTTCTGTGAACGTTTTTAATACCTACCACACCCTAGACACTTCATGCAAACGGACTCGCACTGACAAAAAGAGGTAAGCACGTACGATACTGATAGAGTGCGAGTGAGAAAGGACTATACAACTACCGTCGTCCACTTCCCGTACCGCCGAGATAGGGTGAAATTTGGTGGGGGCTGTGAGTTTCCGTACTGTATGCAATCCAGCGGCCGTAGTATGTTGCGCGCGATAAGGCTATATCACGCCTTTTATCTCATTTGTTCGCGCACAATAGAAATAGAGCTAAGGCGCGCTAGCTCTACATGGTGAAATTCATATCATAAGCATCCTTTTAATAAACTAAGAGTCTACCTATCATACTAATCAACTTTTACAATGGGAGCAAACCGATCCATACTAAACTGCAATGCCTCGACTCAAATGTATGCAACAACAGATTTTTTGTTGCTCCGATCAGTTTGCTCCCATATTAAAAGTTGTTCTGTTTGATGGGTTATTAACTGTCTCTTTTGCGGGTCTGCTGGAAGAAATCTCTTCAGAGATAAGCTCGCCCTTTGTACATGTTTTCTCAACTTTGTATATTATTATGTCTTTGTGTACAATAAAGTGTTATAATAATAATGGGTACATTCTTAGTTTAAAAAGATGCTCATGATATCAATTTCACCCTGTATATCACAATGCCATACTACGGCCGCAGGGGTGCCATTATTCGTCACACACGTTCAAATCATCTAATGGAGATTATGCATCATTCGAATCTCATTTATAGCACTTCAGGACTCTTACTTATACTAGTACTTCAACGAGCGGCATAACATAGGTTATGATTAGTTTATACTACGCTGCGGGAAACACCAAATCATTTTATTAAAAGGCCATTATAAGATGGTAAAAGTACATTTTCCATCTTATAGTGGTCTTTTTATTGCCCGTATAATAAATATCGTATACATAAAAACACGATTTTCAAATATAAAATGCAAATTCAAACAACAAGTAATCCAATGAAATAGTGCGGTTTATAAAATGCACGGAGCGAGTAAATCAAAGGCGTTTTGTGGCGTAAACATAAAACCATGGGGTTTAATGTGGTCGCTAACGCAGGCACACAAGCTATTTAAGTTTTTATTACTCATATTTCTTAAGGTTTATAATTAAATGTGGGTTTTATACATTCCCACCACTTCCTTGTAGCCCTTTACGTCAGATGCAATAGGAAATGGGCTTTGGAAAGAACTTGGAAATATAATTAAAGTATAACTACATAATTTTTGAACTATGTTTTGGTGGGAACTAAATCTTTAAGGCGTTCTCTGCTATTATCTTAGTGCCAGGTTCAAATGGGTATGAGTGAGTTTAGCCAGTATTAAAACTGGTGGGCCAGTATTAAAACTTACATAGGTTTTTAGAGAACCTTTCAAAATACATTAAAAAAACCATATTCATTCCTAGGCTGCATCGAAGCTGTACTATTAAGGTACAAATAACTTTTAAAGTTGTATGAGAGAAATAGCTTTTTAGCGCTAAGACCGCATTGTTTTGTATCTTCTGTATTTATTTACGGTATATTATGCTGAGTTGGTAATATGTTTCGATGGATTGATTGAAAAAGAGTTGATTCTTAAAGGCTTCGGTAACTTTTTCATGAACCTTTAAAGTCTCAGCTCCGATGTGAGCTACACTTCATTCCAAATAAAACGACGAGATTTTCCGATTCCTATTTAGCTTTCTGGCTAATTGTGATTACCAAATGTTATTTATTTATTGGATACATATACTATCCGACATATCTTGGACGTTACTAAAGCTGTTCTAAGAATAAGTGAGAGGAAGTGTTTCAAATCTCTGTTTCTGTAATGCAAAATAGCCTTAAAATTTCATTGCTATTTTGAATGGAATATAGGCCTTAAGTGTTTATTACAATATGTTTGTTTTTATAGTACTATTATTATACAATACTTTGATTGATGGCCGCGACTGTTAAAAAAATGGCAATACCTTTACTCATACCTTTTTATAGCTTGACTCCAAGAACACAATAAAAGCATAGCTCATGCTTACGACTGTTTTCCCGAGAATTTCCATTAAAATAAATAATTACTTTTATTTTACAAAGAGTACCTGGTCTATCTTAAGTCTATACATATTCTCAATGGTTATGTATGGAATTCCACAAATGAAACGCTCAAGTATCCGAACAAGACTGATTTATTTTAGCCACACAAATATCAATATCGAATAGAAGAGGATATGAGATGATATATGGCATTGAGCAACTATCTAATTATTATATCGAGGTGACCTCACTATAAATCTATAGGTAGAGATGCTGTAGTTATAAACATCATATTAATATGTAAAATTTTTTTAAAGGGATGAGTAGAACAGCCTACTGAATAAACTTTCTCTAAGGGACCAACATGGAATCGCGAAAAAAAAATCTGCTGTTCTCTACAATACCGCGAGCCCACTTGAATGTATCAGCAGATTTTTTTTGGGGATTTCTATTTTGTTCTCACAAAAATAATTTTTCAGTTTAAAATTTCTTAAAAAAGGTCTTAAAAAACCGTCGGCATATTAAGAAGGACCCAGTATAATGTTCCTAAAAACTAATTGTTATAAAACGAGCTTGGATAAGTTATATGTCAAGATTGACAGTCGAAGCTAAGAAAGCGTCGAAAAATTGCAACCAGTACTGGCCTCTAAACCCTATCCATACACACGCACACAGACATAATTTATATAACGCCTCACGCACACCAACCTAAGAAACTTGGCCCGTTTTGTTTTATACGGTAGAAGCGTTAGGCCCATTCTAGACATACTTTTTCTAAGAATACGAGTTGACAAGGCAAACCGCCGCTATACGGAAGACTTGGCAAAACCATTGATATAATATGAAATAATTTTAGTATTGTTACGATATCAAGAGCCGTATAACTCGAAAGAAGACATTTACAAACCAAAGAACAATACAATTATATTTCGTTTCTTCGTTCAACATCGCTGATATAACCCCACGCGCTTTGTAAATAACATTATAACTGTACAAGTGTGTAATCTAGATCACAAAGTTGCGAGAATTAGTGCCCAGATGCTTGGCAAGTTTTATCTCTCATACGAGTACGAGGAAAGGGTGGGGGTGGGAGGGAGAGGGAAAAGTTATGAAATGTTGCGAGTTGCTATATTTATCGTTCGTAGCAATAAATGCGTTGGGAATTTTTGTATCAGTTAATGGTATGCACGCTAAATAGGAAATAGCAAGCAGGTTTTCCTCACACAATGTAGTTCTTTACCGCCAGAATCAAACTCATGACTTTATCGATTGTGAAGCGGTTCCTCTTCCACGGACTGCATTAATGCCATACCGGTGACTTTGAAATCTGTGTACAAATATGTGATTTTCATTTCTAGTGGTTACGTTAAGCTGTATTTTTGAGATCGTCTGAATGTGTCAAGAAACGTTTCTGTTCACACAGAAAACGTTTCAATTCAACGAATGAACGAAAAAATTATTTCATAGTGGCGATGACAGTTAAAACCGGAGTTTACCACCAGCTACTGGGGTATTGGGACGTAGAAAAAAAGTTAAATCTTTTGACGTCGACGACACTAAAAACATCAAACTTTCTAGTGATGATTTCATACACGAGTGGGTCGGAGCACTCTTTGCAAACGTCATAGGGGAGGAATTTAAAAATAGCAATAGCAATTTTAGGTCATATTCCAGTGCGGATTAGAACGTGTGGTATTTAAAAATAGGACTCATGGGCTGTCAGTGTCAGTCAAACTCAAAAAATTCAGGGGGGTTCTCAACAAGAAACTAGTTATTGTCAAAGTTTTTTCTTCTAGCTCTATCGTAAAAACGGTAATACATACAAGTGTCAAACTTGGTGTAATTATAGAGCAAACTCTACAGTATAACAACAAATAATGAAAACCGACCAAGTGTCAGTCGGTCTCGCGCTTAAGGTTCCGGAGAAAAAAAAACTTTTTTGTAAGTTAATATTTTGTGTGGTACGGAACGGTGCGCGAGTAGCCCAACACGCCCGATCATTTTTTTTTAAATAAAGTTCCCTTTAGTCGAAATCGACGATGAAAATATTAATTTATTGAAGTAATATCAGGTAAATTATAGATTCTTTATAATATTTATATTTGAGTTGACTCTCTTCGATCGTTTCGTAACTTTACAGTTTGTTTAAGTTTTATTAAAAGCTGGAAAGTCTAAGAATTACTCGTATAAGTATGCCCGAAGCGGTTTGAACTGGATTGGAATGAAACCATTATATCAAGAAACTTTTGGAACTGAAGCCCTACTGCGAGGGTTGGATTTACCGACTCGATTAACATATTTATTTTAATATGAATTCCTTATGTTATAGTGAAAGGTATATAAGATCTTCTCTACAGCGACAACACGTTCCGACGCGGTGGTAGCTTTAAAAAATGATTTGACGTTTGATAAGTGTGCTGCAAGCTCTTATATTGAATAAATTATATTGACTTTGACTTTGATCATCAAACTGAACAACTCCACGAAAATGCAAAAAATATGGTTCAATAAAAAAGTCTCGATTTATCGCCAAGTCCTGTCAGTCTTTAGATGGGTGAACTGTTACAATAATTTAAAAAACTTGATATACCGTAACTTACTCGTAGCAGCTGAACCTTGCTACAACTACACGCTTATAATGGTAGTTGGTAGTTGTAGCACATTTTCTGACCACCCCGAAAGATATTACGCTCGCTTATTGTTTAAGTAACAGTCAAAGTCAAAGTCAAAGTTAATATAATTTATTTAATATAGGACCTTGCAGCACGCTTATCAAACGTCAAATCTTTTTTAAAGCTACCACCGCGTCGGAACGTGTTGTCGCTGTAGAGAAGATGCGGCCAGAAACTCTACAACATAACACGACTTAATAACTATTACAATATAAATTCTTAAAATAAAGTTATGTATACAATAATACATAGTCAGTGAGTTTGGGAAGTGATCTGACTATAACGTTATTTTACTGGGACACGATGCCGGCGCCGGCGCCGCCATTACGAGCTACAATGTGATCTGTTCCGTGGAAATAATAAGTTATCTCGTAAAATGGCTGCCGCTTGCAAGTTACGCAGTCGATAACAATATTTATTACATCGCGCCGTTGTATCAAATGCAACTGTTTTAGGGTTCCGTAGTCCGATAGTGAAGCCTTACAAAGATCGTCGAGTTGATCACAGAGTCGTAACTTCTAAGATTATGAAACATATGCATAGGTAAAGGTATAAATGTAGATCTAAGATGTCATAATAATTAATCGAAAAAACATATATATATATTACTTCACCATAACATTTTTAGCATAACTAGTGAAGTTAAAGGTAAGCGCATATTAGGGTGGGCCGCAGCGCAAAAATCCTCCCAAATCGCTTGACAGGGTATAACAAAACATCCTGTAAACTGAACAACTTTTACTACTGAGCTAATTTCAAAATCGCAAAACAAAATCTGCTGGCCCATACATTCATACATTTGAGTCGAATCGGTACTGCAGTTTTGTATGAAACAGCCGATTTTTTTTTCACGATTTCACGTTGACTCCATAGTCAAAGTTGTTCAGTTTGATAGTCTGAAGCACCCCCTACAGTATTACTAGGGTGTTATTTTATACCCTGTACCTGTACCATTTATAAGTATGAACTAACCTTTGACTATTTATATTAGTCTAGGAAAAATAAGGTTTGAGATTGCATTAAAGACACTTTAGTAAATTGTGTTTGAAATAATATTACTGTAAGTTTATAACATTTTTGTCGAGATTTCGTATTTATATTGGCTCAGGATCCTGAAATATACCTTAATATCGGTATAAATGTACAAAGGGCAAGCTTATTTCGAAAAATATTTCGTTCAGCATACTAGCAAAAGAGACAGTTCATTATCACAAGGCAAACTAAAGTGTACAAACAAACAGTAAATAGTTTAGTTTTGAGGTTATAATTTTTGAAGACTTACAAAATATTAAATATCTACTCAAATTTACGATATTAACCGGGGATTATTATTGTTATAAGTAAAACGTATTGAATGAAGCCATCCTGTGCAAAATCACCAGTTTTCCATTTTTTGTTCATACCTAAATTTAATGTTTTGTAAATGTCTTAATTATTCAATAATACAACATAAAAAATCGGGGATTATTGAGAATTTATGTTTTTCAGGTATGTATCTACTATGTTCCAAATTTTCACCAAAAGTGCAATTAATGCAACCTACTCCATACAAAAATCCGTAGATTTCCCCGACTATATGTGGACTGGTTACGCGTGTAATTCTACTAACAAACATTTCTGTCACTTTTAGCGGGGGGCGAGGTAACATGAAATCCGCAACTTTGGATTTTATTCCCCATAACTTTAGATTCTAATTTTGAATGTTAAAAATCATGAAAAGTAGTCTCGTGTGAACCCCAAACGTTCTAAGTTCGAAGTTATTATTTCGCAATTATAGGGTGTCTCGTTTAGTGATAAGGTGTAAAATTGAATGTAAATGCACAAGATCAATTGTGCTTATACCGTGGCAGAGGGGAAATGCTACCGCAAGGCTAGTCCTTATAATAATTAGTCAAAGGATGACGCATACTACGCCGGCCGGGGCAGAGCGGGTCGCATTTTTGCGCGGCGGATTTCCATACGTGCAATTCGGCCGTCTCCGCTCCGATCCGGTACATCATAGTGTGCTATATCGTATACCAAGGAAAACATTTTACTTTTTACAATCACAATAATAGTTCTGTTAATGCCATAGTAAAATCTGAGCCAAGTACAAGTTTTCACTAGTAGTACTAAAATAGGCAATTACAAAGTACTAACAAATTAAAATATTTCAAGAAGAAATCAGGTAACAGTCTGTAGGAAATATGAGACACATCAGCGGA
The DNA here is from genome assembly GCA_963924505.1 of Agonopterix alstromeriana. Taxonomy (NCBI): domain Eukaryota; kingdom Metazoa; phylum Arthropoda; class Insecta; order Lepidoptera; family Depressariidae; genus Agonopterix; species Agonopterix alstromeriana. The sequence continues at coordinate 20,220,907 of OZ004663.1, forward strand.
AACGAGAACATGGTAGGTAGGTAGGTACTTATACTTACAAATAGTAGTTTGTAAAAATGTATAGCTACTAATCAATATGTTGTCCGTCCATCTGTCTACGAAACTTGCGATGGAAAAAAACACTTATTCATGGCCATTCATATTAATAATTTCATCATTTATTTATTATGTGCTAATAGTAATTGCGAACGATATAAAATTAGAGTATCGTCGCATACCTACAAAATGTCTTGTTCTACAATCACAAGAAAGCATCTGGTTTGCATGTAGGTGATACAATTTTTGATCACTTTATACTAAAGACTTTTTTCTTTTGTTCTTCTATTTGATTGTAATTTATCATGTTTGAAAATATAGTTATTAAACTTAACTTCTTCTTGTTATTCGCTATAATTATAAGCATTACTCAGATAAAAGTTTCCACGATCACGCACCTACCGTATCATAATGAAATGACACTATTATCAAACACACATATATATGTAATAATAAGTTCCTACTTAGCATGCAATTTCGTAGTACCTAAAGATGAAATACCTAGCTACCCATAGGACAGGGAATCCTAGTTTGGGAGCTAGGCAATGTTTTTCAACTTATACTTTAAGATGCAAATAAAGTTATTTTTATTTTTATTTGCTCAATTATTCTCAGTCTGAGGTAACATGTCTCATTGAAGAATAAAACTAAAATAAAACATGAATATTTCATAAAGCTAGTTATTCACATTAACATTATGAGTCTCTATTCGCCTCACTCCCCATGATTCACGATCAAATTTAAACTTTAATACGATGGCTTTGAAGTCGTAAACACTTTATCAACATCTCCCGCCTTAATAATAAAACGTGTTTAGTTTGAGATTAACCAAGTTTCGTTACTGTTAAACTTTCTAGATTTTCACTCTAGATCGAGTTTTAGTTAGAACTACATCAAAATCTGTTAACTTATTTATATTACCTACTACCCTACTAGTCGTTAAGCCGGGTCAAAAGCCTATTAGCATAAGCATATGCTCACGAATATATTAACCGAGGGGGTAGTCAGAGATATTCTGAAACCTCAGAACATCCACGTTTCACCAGTTGTACCGAAACTCTGTCCAGTGTGTCGGGGGGTGAGCCCGTCGCCACTTATAATGGACAGTGTGTACAATATATGCCTCGAAATTGAAGCATGCAGGTTTCCTCACGATGTTTTCCTTCACCGAAAAGCCAGTGGTGTTACAAATCGTACATAAATTCAAAAAAACTCATTTGTACGAGTCGGCCTGGACGGGGATCGAACCATCGCCTCCTGCACGGCAGGCAAGGTTACTCGCCTATTAAGGTGGCATAAACATTCTCTGACAGCGAGTTGATCACTAACTTGCCTCCACCATCACGCACTGGGCCCGCGTGGTGGAGTATAGCCCACTCACCATTATTAGTGAGAGGAGGCCTTTGCCCTGCAGTGGAATAACTTTCTAGCTATTATTCCCTGCGTCATCTCTGTGGAATTTGATTTAGCTTAGAACTGAAACGTAACAGACCGACAGACAAAGATAAATTTCGCATTTATAATATTAGCATGGCTTAATATATAGGGTGTTAGGGTAAACAGTTGCATTACTTTAAGGGGTAATTGTACGCATGATACCTACTGAACATTTTCCCCTAAGAAACATTAAGCAAATTCGAAAAAAAAATCTACTTTTAATACAAACGTTGTTCGATCAGCTGAATGCATTTAGTATGGGAAGGGAAATCAAAACATTTTTTGCCAATTTCCTATAGGTTTCTTAGGGAAAGTTGTTCAGTATCATGGTTACAATCACCCCTTAAAGTAATGCAACTGTTTACCCTAACACCCTGTAATTAGCTTCAGAGGTAGACAGAAACAAATACAAGTGCTACAACTACTGACCTACCGTAATGAAATTTGTATGCCGAAAGGCTAAACATGAAGGACTTTGTAAAACCTGACATCTACTGTAATGTATACTCATGTTTCACAAATAAATAATTCTTATTCTTATTCTTGCCAAGAACCTTCATACAATTGTATACAAGTATACAATTTTAGGTAGGTCGGTAGTTGTTGGTAGTTTTCGATTATAAGTTTATTACGAAACAACAACATTAAAATTATGGAAGTTGATCGGGATAAATTAATCAAATATTAAACATAGCCTAAACAATGAACATTATAAAAGCCTAATCCTAATCAAAACCAAATTCAAATTCAAATTCAAATATTTATTGCTTTGCTACATTGTAGTACAGTACACAGTAAGGAAATCGTACATAGACCAATGTTATACTTTGTTATATTATGTATGATTGCCCTCCAGGCACCGTCAGCCCGAATAATCCTGAAAAGGAAATTGCAATACACCACTCATGCACCGTAGGTGCGGCTGTGATTTCCCAAAATAAAAACAAACTTGACCAAAATAATCACCCATTGACTTACTGGACCTGGACGTCGGATCCATGCTCAAAAGTGTCCGAACCAAAAGAGTAACAAAACGCATAAAGAGTAACAATTACGCACCAGTCTTCGTTTGATCGACGGACTCCGCACACGTCTATATAGTGTCGTGCCGCTGCGCTATAAGAATTTGTAAAAGCGATGCTAGCAAAATGAAAAAGAATTTCATCAGTTTCATTGTTTTTAGTTTGTTCACATTACTAAAATGTACTTACGTTTACATAAGCTAATCTGGGACAACTTTTTCGATAATTTTGTATGAGACCCGACGTCCGTTGGTTTGTAAGTCAATAACGTCGCCCTTCAAAAATCAAACAAAAGAACTTACGCAGGCCAATGTCAATAACCTCTGATTAAGGTAATGTTAATGAAAGTCCACGTACGTACACTTAGCTAATGAAACGTTATGATATGCATCGCGGGGTTAATGCGCGATCCGACCGCCACGCCGCGCCGCGGTGTAACGAGGATTTACAGTGGCGTTGCTCACGCGACGCTCTTTATGGGCCCTTAGTCCGTGCCTGTACCCCTGGTTTATAATTCGTGTATTACCAGGAATTCTGCTGATACGAGCCGAATTAATATGTCATCCCCACTTTACACGCATGGTTATACAATGTGTAACAAAGCACCCTAGTAATGTATTTGAAGGGGTGGTTTAGACCATCAAACTGAATAAGTTTCACTATGAAGACAAAGTCGAGAAAACATTTAAAAATCTGCTGTCACATTTGAGTGATTAACACTCAGTTGCAGAAACGCTCATTAAAGTTAATCCTCCATGAAATCTCTTGCTAGCTTTTACTACATCAACAAGACAAAAAGTGACAGCAAGAGATCTAAAGGGGGATTAACTTTAATGAGCGTTTCTGCAACTGAATGTGAGTCTAGCAGGCACTGCAGTTTTGTAGTGTAGTGAAGATGGTTTCATAGTGAAAGTTGTTCAGTTTAATGGTCTAAACCACGCCTTTAAATATTACTAGCGTGTTTTGTTGCACCCTGTATAAACTCAACACCATAATCCCATTTAGGTGGTCACACCGTGTATACCCGATAAAAATGACGTTTAATATTCTTGAAATTGAGATCTATATTTTCTATGGAACAGCTGATTTTCTTTTTAACGATTTCGATGTTTGCTCCATAGTGAAAGTTGTTCAGTTTGATGGTCTGAAGCATCCTTTTCGATATTGCGCTATTATGTGCTACGTCACAGTGGACAGAATTTCGGTACTAGAAACGTGGATATTCTGTGGTTTCAGAATATCTCTGACTTCCCCCTCGGGGACTATAGTATATGCATACATGTACTGCGTACTAATGGTAACACGACTAATAATCGCCATGCGCCGCATGTGGGAAGGTGAAATAGAATTTTTATTAAACAGATTTCATAATTAGCGAGGGAGGTGGGACACAGTACACATTTTGACGTATTAGGTCTGTTCCTACACGCTTTTCACTCAATCCACCTACACATTCAGCTGGTAAGTGATGAACTTTGACTAATTATTATAAGGACTAGCCTTGTGGTAGCATTTCCCCTCTGCCACGGTATAAGCACAATTGATCTTGTGCATTTATATTAAATTTTACACCTTATCACTAAACGAGACAGCCTATAATTGCGAAATAATAACTTCGAACTTAGAACGTTTGGGGTTCACACGAGACCACTTTTCATGATTTTTAACTTTCATAATTAGATTCTAAAGTTATGGGGAATAAAATCCAAAGTTGCGGATTTCATGTTACCTCGCCCCCCGCAAAAAGTGGCAGAAATGTTTGTTAGTAGAATTACACGCGTGACCAGTCCACATATAAATAGTCAAAGGTGATGAAATTTTTCAATTAACTATGTTAAACTTTGCGACCTTTATCTTGAATAAAACACTTTAATCTTTTCACCCTTTTCAAGATGAAAGTTAGGCATAGTTTCTTGGCAAAAATTAGTACACATTGAACGTGAAAAGTGGGTCGTTAATAGTTATGTTCTACAAAATATAAATTTTTCACATGAAACTGATATTAAAAAGCTTTACATGTTGAAAAATAAGCGATGACCGTAAAGCTAGAACAATTTAATCGTTCTAGCCGTAAAGTGATATGACATTTTTTTACAGACTTGTTTTCATAAACTAAGGTCACCTTAGGGTTTGAATATATCGAAAATAGCATCGTATATAGTGTCAGTCGAAAGTCACCTCTAAGGTGAAGAGTTACGGTCTCCTTGACTGACCTGCAGGTAGGTAAATAATTAAGTAAGTTTTATTGATAGTCGTTGCGTAGGTATATCTACATAGAACGTCGAAAGGGTATCGCATATACAGGGTGAAATTGATGTTATTTGCATCCTTTGAAACTAAGAGTCTACCGATCAAACTGAATCAAACTGTATGAGAATAAACCGATCGGAGCAAAAAAAATCTGCTGTTCCACACCACTCCACACTAAATTGCCATTATGCCTGTACTCGGCTTAGATGTATGGAACAGCAAATAATTATTTTTGCTCCGATCGGTTTGCTTCCATGGTAAAAGTTTTTCAGTTTGATTGGTAGACTCTCAGATTAAAAGGATGCTAATGATCTCAATTTCACCCTGTAGAGGTGATTGTACACAACAAAATAACTTTAGACGCTTCGATAGCTCAGATATCTACATCTACACTAATATTATAAAGAGGAAAGATTTGTACCTATTTTTGTATGTTTGTAATGAATAGGCTCAAAAAGTACTGGGCCGATTTAAAAAATTCTTTCACCAATAGAATGCTACATTCTTCCAATTTGACATAGGCTACATTTAATTTTGAAAAAAATTAGGGATCCTTGGTAAAATTTGAACAATGTAACCGAAGGTGTAGAAAAATGAGTCTTAAAATTTATTTGTCTACCCCGTGCGAAGCCGGGACGGGCTGCTAGTTGGTAATAAAAGGATAGCTGCCTTCGATGTCACCGGGAAGAATATACTGTGTGATTTTATAAACACTTTCCCAATGTGTCGTGGACGATCAAACTGAACTACTTTTAGTATGCAAACCTGAAATCACAAAAATATTGCTGTTCCATACTGAACTGCAATACTCGACTCAAATTGTATGAAACAGCAGATTTTATAACGTTTTCATGTTTGTTCGATATTAAATTCATTCCATCTTCATTCAGAGCATCAAACTAAACAAAATTTGATGGTCTGAACAAAATCACCCCAATTATTACGATATTCAGATTTAAGTCTATATTTTACAATTTTAAACTTGAGCGTGTCTTAGTTTTTAAAATATTTGCAATAACAATGCTTTGTGGGGATAAAAGAAGAATATCGATTTGGAAAATTTGTTTATTTGTTCATTTTATTTTATTTTATTTTATTGTATAGGTACACGTACAGATTACAGTCAAGATGAAACCATTTAACATTGCAATAATATAAAGAACTAGATTGTAATCCAATTACACATGTACACAGCATCACTATCTTTAAGACATGGCGGAGTGAGTTAGTTACATAAATTAAAATCTTAATAAATTCGTAAAACATCGAAACAGAACAAATAGATTTAAGTATACAGTAGGCACCCAAATTTCAATAAGTGTTAAAATTCAATCAATCAGCAATTGCTCCAATCCAAAAATAAAAATAGTATTAAACCAAAGTAACCAATATAATTAAAATTGAAATCATTAATTAACACTAACAAAATAATCGAGCAATACAATTAAATTAATTTAAATGACAACAAATTATTAAACTATGTTGTTAGTAGTTGTTAAAATAAATAAATAGCATGCACAACTTAATTGCTATCTAGTGGTGGGTTGAGAAAGGGTTCATGCAATCATCACTTAAAAATGATTGAACCAATCAAGATAGCGTTTTCAGAAAAGCTTGAAAGGCTTAGTTTTGAGTAACATTTAGTTTTCATTTCATAAAAAAAGTAAATGTTCACATTAGTATTCATGATGCAAAACAGAGCTTGTAAACAAAATTGAGTTAGTGTTTTAGGAGTACATCTAGCGAGTTTCAAAGTCGTTCGGTACAGACTAGTAAATAATTTAATATAATTTATAACTTTCATCGATGTAGGTACGCTTATTAAATTTAAATGGAACCTATTTGTTATAAACTGATTTGCCTCGTGGTCTAATGGTTAAGAGCATTGGGCTCTTGACACGGAGGTCGTGGGTTCGATTTCCACGTAGGTCACCCAGTGATATGTCACTTTGTGCGTTTTTCCCCAGTTGGTTAGGACATTGCAAGCTGAATCATCTGATTGTCTGAAAAGAAAGTTGATTCCATGCTTTGGATGACACGTTAAGCCGTTGGTCCCCGTTAATATCTCTGGTGGTAGTAGTCGTTACATAAAAACCACGTCAGAGGCCTTAAGGCGGTCTGAATAAACTCTGACACTAGGGTTTGCTGCCCGCACGATAAGAAGAATAAACTGATCATTTGATTCGAAGCTGTAAGATCTAGGGTCACCAGGTGATGTCCTAAACTTTAATACGATAATAATGTACCCGACAAACGACATGAAAAACGAGGAGGTTATAGCGGTAGAGCTTTCTCCTACAATTTTTTTTCTGCGAGAGAAACTTAGTTTCAATGTTAATCTTTTTTTTCGAATTCCAGTTTATTGTACCTTACGAGTTTCAATTGTTGTAATTGGTGCTGTAAAATATAAATATTGTTGTTATAGAAATTAAGTAATTTGCTGTTTGATTACCAATAAAGATAAGCCGTGGTGGTCCAGTGGCGAGTAACCTTGCCTGCCGTGCAGGAGGCGATGGTTCGATCCCCGTCCAGGCCGACTCGTACCAATGAGATTTTCGGAATTTATGTACGATTTGTAACACCACTGGCTTTTCGGTGAAGGAAAACATCGTGAGGAAACCTGCATGCTTCAATATCGAGGCATGTATTGTACCCACTGTCCATTAGGTGGCGACGGGCTCACCCCCCGTCACACTGGATAGAGTTTCGGTACTACTGGTGAAACGTGGATGTTCTGAGGTTTCAGAATATCTCTGACTACCCCCTCGGGGAATATAGTCGTGAGCATATGCTAAAGATAAATTAAATATATTTACGTTAATGGTATATTTTACGTTTGCATCAGCTGTTTCTATCAATGCAAAAAGTCTAGGCATTTTTTCAAGCTATCCTTTTCAGTCGCTCATGAACGTCATGGGCTAGAGCGAGAAAGGTCACAGAACTGCCGGTGCTGCCGCGTGCGATCGCATTATATTTTTTTAATACTTAGGCCGGATTCCAAATTCCGGATTCGGGATACCAAACTATACGAGGAATAATACCTAAAGAAAGATGTCTTTGTATCCTTACTTATTGCAATCTGAGGTTATAAGTTTATAATTTGTTAGGTTTATAAGTCAATATTATGGTTTTAAAATCAAATCCACAACAGTGACATGACAAGGACGGACTTAATCTAAAAATAAAATTTACTCGAGGTCGAATCCGGCTTTAGTGCTTTAAAACTTTACGTTCTCACGACTCGAATATTTTGTTCGCTTCGGATGCTTCCATTGCGGTCGCTCCATTATACGAATTTAAAACAGTAGAAGGCAATCGTTATTAAATCTCTCTCCCATTCGGCGTAGCTACCACAATACGGAGACCAACGTACAATACTGCACCGAAATAACGTTTCGTTCACAATTCACTTTAATAAACCGTACCGACAACGCTTTAAAACCCCTGCAAATGCAAACTGCACATTTTTTTTTCGAACTCCAAATGTTGTGCGCGCCTGAAATATTGTTCAATATAGCAGATGGATTGATTCGTAGGATATTTCGTTTGATAGTAAATGGATCAGAAGAATTTTTAATTAATGTTTTGTTACGTTAGTTTTATTTGTTTAGATTTCAATGTTTTTGTTCTACATTTGTTAAAAATTCTATATCCATATATATTTTGATTATATCTCTCGTATTCTTCGTTTGAAATTTAATTAAATATATTTATATCTTTTCAACTGTTCTGTGTCTATTCACTAATTACCAAAAGATTCAAGAAAAAATATTTGGATTTATCTCCGAACTCTGAAACCAAACTACATTCATTTGTCTTTTTAGGGTTCCGTAGCCAACAAGGAACACTAAGGTATATTTTTGTCCATTCTTTCTGTCTGTATGCCCCGCCTCAATTACACGCTCATATATATATTTTTTTTATTAATTTAACGGTAAACCGAAAACATAAATGTGGTAGTTACAAGAAAAAAATTTTTAGACCATAAAACAAAAAGGGGGGTGGATAAAAAATGTTTTTACAATACAGCTCTTAGTAAGTATTTTCAATGAAAATTATACGAATTCACATCCAGTTTCGATAACAATTTAAATTCTTAAACATAAATGGATTTCTTTTTAAATTATTTGTTGACAGGTGGCATTGAACGTAATTAAATCGGACTCTCGTTTCGTTTCAAGCTATTTTAAACAAATTGAGGCTACTATCTAGTTGGATGGATTAAAGAGCGATGATAGTATATAAGGAAGATAGCTAGCAGCTAACCCTAGATCCAAGCTGCCGAGCATGCGGAGAGGATGAAGAGACCATGGAACATATCCTTTGTGACTGTGATGTCTTGGCGGCAAAACGCATGTGCCTCCTCGGAGATGGATACCCAAAACCGGGAGACCTTAGGTTTCTTCCCCTCAATGGTATTGCCTCCTTCATTGGCCGTGTATTTGAAGGGTGAAGAAAGTTGTGGCTAACACAAAAGATCCCACTGGGTCGAAGTGTTGCTGGCTTGCCAGCCCCCACAACAAGATAAGATAGCGACTCATCACGGCGCGGCGGTTCAATTCCTGGCCTGTACCACTAAGTTCTATTTAAATTATGTACGGTTATATTTAAAATTATCAATAGCTCGGCGGTAGCGAAAAACATTTTAAAGAAACCTGCTTAACCGAGAAAGGAAAAAAATAGTTCTGATGTATGTGTGTAAAATATGGGTGAGCTTGGGGCGCATACAATAGACCAGCAATGGTCGATGTGTTACAAAACGGCCCTTGCTTACAATAGCTCAGCCAACAATAATACTCGTAATAATAAGAATCCAGTTGGCTGGCGTCCGCATCAGTCACTACTTATGCAAAGGCTGCGGAACCCTATCATGGGCGAGTCCGACACACTCTTAGCCTGATTTTTCAAGGACTGACCGAAGTTCAGCCTGCTTGCAATAACCTGCACGGGACACGCATGGTGGAATTTGACGAACTCCTTTTATCTTCAAAAATGGTCAGTAAACGGTCTTTAAAGCGACATTTTATATGTTACGGTAAGTAAAAGCATATCGTCTACCGCGAGGTCTATGACCCCATTTCAACCCATGCCATAGCCTCCATCCACAAGTCACGACAACTTCTGTGAATCACTAAAATAACCTCCAACATGGCTAAAACACCCATCGAGCACTTTAACTAATTTACCCCAAGTTTCTTAACAAAAAAGGTCACGAAATCAATTAAATATCTCTGAAAGAAACCTATTAACCAAAGCCCCGCAAAAGATAATTCAATAAGTTAATAATACAATAAAATGATCCCTTAAAAGCTTTCCCAACTTCTGTATTAAACAGAAAAGTTACCAATAAAAGTGTACAAGTAATCCAGTTCGAAATGTAACAAGGAATCTATCGATATGTAAATTTGGTTCGAACGACTTTTACAGGCAGTTAAGAGGTCGAAAAGGTCCAGATTCGACAAATGTCCGAATCCGACCTATTTGCAAGTGATAAAATTTTCAGCGCACGCATCGGGTACGCGGGGTAATGCGGGGTAAAGCTGGGTAATGTGGGTTAATTCGCAGCAGCTCCGCTGGTTTCTTGCCCACGTCTGACAGTAAAACGGTTACCCTTCTTTTGCAGCCACTTAAAATTGGAATGGAATGCATTTAAATTGAGACCCAAGTGTCTTTGCTCACGAGCCGGAGAAGTCATACTTTTTTTTTATCTCTGACTTTGTCACACAAATTATCTAGTCACATTTAAAGTACCAGAATCTATCCTGGACTCGTATTATGATGATTAGAGAACGATATAGAATACATATACATCGTGTTAATGAATAAGCGCAAAACCTCATACACCTCAGCTGATTTATAACATAATAATTAGATTGAAACAATAATTTTATTATTTTGAGACTTAAAATTTAAAGTTATTCGCATTTTAAGTTTTGTGGCAAAAATGATGTTCTTATCATTTCAGCAATGAATGAAAGCGCTGACGTGCTCATGGATACATTTTAAGAATCTTGTTTTGGTAGTAAGTAATGAGAGTCTCCGAGCGGTGGGTTAACATCGTCTTCAGTAAATTTTAAATTTTAAAAACCAATTATTTAATATTTTGAAAAATAAAAACCTATGTTGAAACCGTGATCATTCGATTCTGCTCTTGATTCTAAACAAACTACTTTCTAGTTTTGCGTTAATTCATTAACACGTTGTATAGATACAAACGTCCTTGATTCGGGTACAAATATTCATATTTATCATACAAATATTTGTCCCTTACGGGATTCGAACCCATGACCCCCGGCACAGCAGGCAGGTTCACTACAAACTGAGCTATCGGGCCGTCACTTTTAACGCTGTACTGTTTCGGGGCGATCAGATACTGTGCTATAACTCCAACCATATCGATAACGGTCATGGATTTCCGCAAAATGATTCAATTGATAAATTTTCTCGAATCTAATATAATCTTTTAGAATTTTGAAGGATAAAAATGGATGAAGTTTATATGTATCTGGTGAGAAGTGGTCAGCCTTCCCCTAATATACCAATGCACTATTTGACTATATTCAACACTATTATATTCAGTGAGCATATTTTAATATTCAGCCTGGATTCCTTAACCTGCACGTCTAACATGATTTCTCTACTTGCGCGCGACTCGGCTTTTTCCCATACTACAAGTCGCGGCAAGCGCGGCTTTCGCTCCCCGAAAAGCGCGGGAACAGGTTATTTTCTAAGCAGCGAAGGCGCGTCGCGTGCGTGTAGAGAAATCATACTAGACGTGCTGGTAAATAATATTTTTGATTTATTATATTTTTTGTGTTTACATCATAAATCTAAATACAAACAATTCTAATCTTAGCTATAATGTACATTGAAGTTTATAAGCGGGTAGAAGAAATTTTGTTTGCATTGATATTTGCAAAAAAATTTATCGGGAGGTTAACGATACGAATATAATACATTAAGACCATTTTTAGAATTTGTCTGTTTATCTGTTTGTTTGAGCACGCATCACTTAAAAACTACTTAACTGTTTTAGATGGAGTTTTCACAAAAGCATAGGGCGTAATTTGAATTAACATATAGGCTTTATTTAATCGCAATCGATTCATTCAATAAAAGTTACGTAGTTACGCGCCGCTAGTAGGTTTAACATAAATTACCGGTGCCTTGGGTAGCGATTTTTTTATCATGTAATAATTTTCAAGACTTGTCTTCTGAAAAAATCACGGCTTATCAAACTTAACCTTACGTACCTCTTAATTTCCCAAGAGTGCGTAACCCCTTATTAAACGAAAATAAGAAAAAACTAGCTATGAAAAAATAAGGTTTGTATCCAATACAGACACAAAGAAAACGTAGGTATGTTTAAGGGTATATTACTGTTAGCGCGCTCCATACAAACTAAGTCTGGTGATTTTTTCAATACTAACCTGCTGGTAGCTTTAAAAAAGATTTGACGTTTGATAAGTGTGCTGCAAGCTCCTATATTGAATAAATTACATTGACTTTGACTTTTTACCAATTAAACTCAATGACATTTTGCAGAAACAATCTAGAAACAAATCTCTATGCTTGTATCGTGTCAGATTTTCCTTCAAATGCACAGTTTTAAAGTTACAGTGCCTCAAAGATTTCCATACAAATATTAAATTAATCCTAGCATTGAAACTGTATATTTTAACGAAAATCGGACACGATACAAGCATAGAGATTTGTTCCTAGATTGTTTATGCAAAATTTAATTGAGTTTAATGGGTTAGTATTGAAAATATCAGCAGACTTCGTTTGTATGCAGCGCGCATTTACACATTCGAAATAAACTTCTCTTAATGTAAATGTGATGGATGGGATTTCTTCTTTCAAAATTTGTCAATTTTCGGAGTATTTTAATAACGAAAATCGGGCCGTGTTTACTTTACAACTAAATTGAAGTAGCCCCAGAGTACGCGTACCTCAGTTTGTGAAACCCTTATTTAGACCATAATATAAAGTACAGGGTGTAAGAGACAGCCTAGCAAATACTGAAACGGTGAACACAGACCATCAAACTGAACAACTTTCACTATGGAGCCTACCTCAGGAAACGCGAAAAAAAATCAGCTGTCGGGTAGGTACAGCAGTTTTGTATGGGACTGCTGATTTTTTTCCTCACCGGACCTCACCGTTTCAGTATTTGCTAGGCTGTCACTTACCCCCTTTATACAAATAAATGTGTTGATAATATTCCACAGTAAATCGTAAAAAAAATAAAAATACATTTATTTTATTTCTGTAGCTGTTAATAATAATTTTTAGTATAAGGACCTCTTAGGATAGGGGTAGGTATAAATATTTTCTATAACATAAAACTTACTCGAAATCAAAACCATATTTTCTGATAACAATAATTTTATAATAATAATTCATCAACTAACAAAATAAAACATAAAAAGGTAAACCTTTCCATTTCAGCACTCGTGTCAAATTTTACATTTATTGAAATAAAAAACAGAGCACTTTTGACGGTCATCGAGAACCGACAACCTCGAGCACACTTGACATTCGAAGCCTCTGTGTAATTGGTGTGGGTGCTCTCGTCCTCGTCCTCGTCCTCGGCCTCGGCTTTCATCCCTCGGTGTTAGGATCGGCCACGCTGTGCTATTGTATCGGGACGGAGGGTGTTGAATTACGCTTTAATTCTTCCCGGCAGGAATTTGGTAGAGGAAATAATATCTTGGAAGAGGCTACCTACTGATTCTTTTCAGGATTTAAAAAAAGTATTTTAAATATCTTGGATAGCAAAAAACGTTGATTGCCTTATCTATAGCTAGGTCTAGTCTTCGTATTATAGTGATAATGATACGATTATGATATATCGACGGGGAAGTGCTAACAACTCCTGATTTACAAAAACACAATTTTACAGGAGACGAAAATTAATCAGGTTGTGATAGACCTTAATATAGGAGATATTTCTTCATAATATCAGTAGACGCGCAATTCATTCTCTATCGAACTGCATTCATAAGTCGTTTTCGTAAAGAAATGTAAGTTAGGAGTTGTTAGCACTTCCCCATCGATATCATCATCTGGAATTGGCTTTCAAGACAGATTAGAGTCATCCCCCGGGCTCGCTGGACTTCATTGTCTAGCGTTGTGAATGGTCGCCGCTGTTGATCCTGGTTTTACAGAAGTTACAGCGGTGGGAATGTATGTAATGTATAAATTATAATACACGGCACATATAGTCACATTTACCAGAATTGTTTTTGCAACAAATAGTAACGACTTTAAGCAAATAGATGTCACAAATATACAAACAAATTATATTAAAAGCGTCTGGATTGTTCCCTCCGTGTACCTACGCTTACTACCCACGATGTTTTACATTAAAGTAGTTTACTTAAGTCACATTTTCATGTACAAAAACTAACAATAACCATTAGAAATTATGAAAGCTACGTCCCACAAACGTCCCCCGGCTCCATACCGCCACGGATTAGAGTGCGGGACAAAAATACAAACAAACAAAGCTAGACAAAAGCGTGACGAGGGTAAAAGGGCGGCTCTTATCTCCTGCCGCAGACTTTGTTCAATTCTAAGAGAAAAACCTTCTCAGTTGAAATACCGAGTTTTATTACTGCCGCTCTATAAATAAGAGTAGTTTCTCAGGTGAGAAAACAAAGGTACATTGATATATTATGCAGGGAGGGAAACTGTTTGAGATTCTGATTGTTGACTTAGTGCTTCTAGCTTAAATAGTTGTTGTTTGTGTCTGACGGCTTCAGCACAGCATGAACATTTGCTCACAACTATAGGATCCAACTTAATATGCTGACACTTTTTTAAGAGGATGATCAGACCGTCAAACTGAACAACTTTCTCAATGGGACCAACATCGAAATGGCGAAAAAAAAATCCGCTGTCCCATACGTTTGGCTCAAGTAGGTTTGCAGTTTTGTATGGAAGAGCTGTTTTTTTTCGTGATTTCGATGTTGGTGCCATAGAGGAAGTTGTTCAGTTTGACGGTCTGATCATCCCCTTAAAAAAGTGTCATCATATTAACAAGGACCCTGTGTTCCACAAGTAGATAGTAAGGCATTATCGGAATATACCATATTATTTAGGAAATATCACAGAAGGCTTACTGGTTTGGCAAACTTTGTCCAGTGTGATAGCCCCTCGCTCGTTCTACAAGATACATAAAAATCATTGGTTCCGTACGGCACTCGGCAAGGCTGATGTGTCAAGTGATGATAGGTGGTCTTCAGGCACGTAAATTTTCATAGCCGATTTCGTCTACAGTGACCGCTATACTAGAAAAACAGCGCTAAACAATACTCAGTCGTGCTTATCCTCCACAATGTGATGGAACGGGACAAAGATACTCACAAAGTAAGTTAAGTGAGTAAGTTATAGCCTGTAGAATCCCACTGCAGGGCAAAGGCCTCCTCTCACGAATAAGGGTGAGAGGGTGTGGGCCATACTCCACTACGTTGGTGGAGGCAAGTTAGTGGTCAACTTGATGTCAGAAAATTTTCAAGCCACCTTAAAAGGCCTCTGACCTAGGTTAGCGAATAGTTACAACGCCATCTGACGGAACTATCCGAGACCAACTGCTTAATGTGCCTTCCAAAGCACGGAAACGCTCGAGATGAAATACCACTAAACGGTCACCCATCCAAAGACTGACCGGACCTGACGTTGCTTAACTTCGGTGATCGTTTCCAATACCGAAGCTACACTACGCCAACGAGCGCTTCACAAAGCTGAGGTAATCGACAGCTACACAGTGAGAGCGTCAGAGGCATTTTCGATGACTGAAGGAATTAGTCAACTCTTACGTCACGTATCTGCCTATAACACTGCATAATTACAAAGTTATTACCTCAGAGGAAGATCCTTCCTCTGAGGTAATAACTTTGTATATCCATAGAGTCCGCATAAATTTACGATTGTAGTTAGTCTCTTTGTCTTATGACGTACCTTTAATAGTAGAAGGAGATGGAACTATAGATATGTGTTTATGCGGCAGTAAACTCTTTTTTGAGCTAGTGTGTGTGAAAAGTGTCCGTAAACATTAGGCCATATGTCACTTGGTGCCTTTTGTCCATACTACTTGACACCACACACTCAAACCTAAACGTCAAAAAAAGTGGACACTTTACAATTGGTATGGCTCACTCTATTAGGTATAATCTCTTTGGTTATTACCTACAATCAGGCGCACTAATAAAGGCATCTAAGAAACGTCGCGTTTCAATCGTAACGTAATGTCTGGTGACTGATCGCGACAAACGCATGAAAAGGGTCGCGATTGAGGTCAAATCTCCGGCGGAAAGGTCAAATCTCTGACAAAAAGGTGCCCCGTATCAGGTTGCGGTGATTATAAAACAAAATTATAGGACAATCTGAAAAAATTGTGACAAGGTTTTAACAAGGTATCAAGAGAAAAGGGACTTGACGAGATTTAAATTGATTTTTTTATGTTAACGACAGTTTCTAAGTATCTAGCAGTAAATAAACATGAATTTTCTTTTTAAAATAAAAGTCTTAACTTGGAACCATCTTGGAAAGCAAATAAGATGAAAATTCAGCAGATGTCTTTTACAATCTAATGTTTATTTATAATAAAAACATGTTTCACCACAATAATCGTGTTGAATTAGTTCTTTTAGAATCGTGGCGAGGGATTACAAATTAAGGTTTGTAAAAGAATTTAAACAGAAGAGACGTGTGGCGGTGGCCGATAATCTAAGTAACACAATATAAACCTTATAGTACGTAACATTGCGTCGTTTTTGTCTTAAAGGAGAATCTCGTCCGCGCCTCCAGGTGACGTCGCTTGGAGGCGCGGGTGTAATTCTCCAAACGACGTTATGCTACGTACTATAAGGTTTATAATTGTGTTACTTTGACTATCCATCACCGCCACACATCCCACTCTTACGCGCGTAAAAGAATTTACAAAAAATCGTGAAAATGCACCATCATATTTTTGTATTGCTGAGCACAGAATGGCGGGCGGGCGGTCAAATACATAATACTTCGGCCAAAGAAATCTACCCTTAAAAATCTAAATCTTTCTTTCGATATTCTCATAGTTTTTTGGATATTATTCATATCACTGTCAGATATCAACAAAAATATATCTCAAATAATTTTAAAGATACATGCTGGAAAATGAGAAAAAATATTAGAACAGAAGAATGGACACTGAATTTTGGTTTAGGTACAGTAAGCCTACCATGAGTTTTCACTTTACTTTACTGTAGTTACGTCTGCAGTTTTGTATTTGATTTCGTACAGCGCTCCTATTGTTTACGTCGAGAACTAATTTCTGCCATACAAAATTGGCGACGTAAATACAGTAGTAAAGTATGTGAAAACTCATGGTAGGCCTACTGAATATAGAAGAGTACAAGATTAAGCCTTTAAAACATATCAGTGTAAAACCTTTCCATTTAACCAAATGCTGCCTAAAGCCGTGAATCCACTAGGCAACATTTGGCGCGCAACACGTGACGCTCAACATGTTCAGCAACGTTGCACAACAGCGCGCGACGTTGCCAGCTGGCGCGCAACATGACGCGCGGCTCTTTGTTTGTTGTTTAGTTGAGTTGCGCGCTGACTTTCAACATGTTGGGCAACATGTTGTGAAACATGACGCGCGCCAAATGTTGCCTAGTGGATTTACGGCTTAAATATTGTACCTACATGGGAACGTCTAGGTCGGGTTTGTGAAGCTAATATAGTGCGGCGAGCCTGCTATAGTACTTATATGATTAGCTTAAGGCTACTTTATAAGCAAAAACTATGTTTTGGGCAAGATTTATTGAACAAAAACATGATGCGAAATTTCACAGAATAAATACTCCACTAAGAGGAAGGATCTCTCTTTAAGACTAGAGTGAGCCATACCAATTGTAAAATGCCCATTTTTTGACGTTTAGGTTTGAGTGTGTGGTGTCAAGTAGTATGGACAAAAGGCACCAAGTGACATATGGCCTTATGTTTACGGTCACTTTTCACACACACTAGCTCAAAAAAAAGTGGACAGCCGCATAAACAAATATCTATAGTTCCATCTCCTTCTACTATTAAAGGTACGTCATAAGACAAAAGAGACTTACTACAATCGTAAATTTATGCGGACTCTATGGAGATCCTTCCTCTTAGATACTCCATATCTAGTACTACGTCCAGAAATTTCACCTCCATACAATACGCACTAAAGTTGAGAAAAACATCATCATCAGCCTATATTAACGTCCCACTGCAGAACACAGGCCTTTCTCCGGAAAGGTTGTATGGGCATTAGTCCACTAAGCGTCTTCAATGCGGATTGGTAGACTTCACATACGCATCAAATTTGTTTCAGCGTATGCAGGTTTCCTCACGAAGTTTTCCTTCTACGATTGAGAGCAGTTGGTATTATTACGTACATGAAGATAGAAAAACTCATTGATACATGACATGTCATAGGTACGTGCGGATTCGAACCTGTCACGTCATGATTGAGTGTCCATACCTCTTTTCAACGCGCCACTGACGCTCAAAAGGTTTCTATGAAACATAATACATAGGCTTGGAGTAGGCCTACGTTCCAAAATATTTATTGGACCTTCTCATTCCTGAAAGTAAGAGCAAAAATTTAAATTACGTAAAATAAGCCCGTCGCGGTCTGAGAAAAAAGATTTAAATGAATCAGAGTATATAAGGTTTAGCGATAAAATGCTAATAAGTAAAGCCTTAGTCGTCATTACCATAGTCTAGACTCTCCAACACGAAGTCCCTTAGAACAAGACATTTTTGTCTTTACTACAAAGTAATAAGAGTTAGGGGAGCTGTAAAAGAATGTACCCTAGAGTTAATAACAGCATCTCACAGTGAAATAATGTGGGATGAAGATAATTAAATCCAGACTTGGGTAATATTCGGTTGTCTCAAGACAGATGTCGTGGGACGCATGTTTTTGTTCAATCAACGTTAGTAGTAGGTACTTTATGACTAATCGTTTCGACTTGCCAGCCAAATTATTATCTTTTAGTTTTTCTCAAATTACACTTCTTGCAATAGAATAGTAACATTTCTAAAAGTTACGTTATTAATCAATTTTTTTATAGTGTAAATACGGTTGTTGGCGGACATTTGCCCTGACCCTCTGCGTGCTTTATGGACCGCTCCATTGGCTGCACTCGGATTCTAAGCTCGAAATAGAATACGTTCCCGTCATCGTAACATAGCGAGATAAATGAAATTGAAATCATACAAAAATCAGCAGTTCCATACAAAACTGCAAACCAACTCGAGCCAAATGTATGATACAGTTGATTTTTCCCATAGAGAAAGGTGTTCAGTTTTATG
Source organism: Agonopterix alstromeriana (assembly GCA_963924505.1). Classification (NCBI taxonomy): domain Eukaryota; kingdom Metazoa; phylum Arthropoda; class Insecta; order Lepidoptera; family Depressariidae; genus Agonopterix; species Agonopterix alstromeriana. The sequence goes on from OZ004663.1 coordinate 20,239,998, forward strand.
GTCTGATCATCCACTTAAAAAACTGTCAGCATATTAATTTGGACCCTGTATGTTTGAAACGTCGTATCTTTATAACTGCATGCTAAAAAACATGCAGCAAGCGCCTTCTCTCGCTTTAATGCATTTTTATTTTTGTATTTTCGTGCTTCAAAAGTTAGTTAAATTAGATACCTAGTTAAATTAGTTCCCCAGTTTTAAATGTGAAGAATATGGTACAGTACCCAGACAAAAAGGTTTGGGTTGGATCTGTTTTGTATAACTACTTCCAGTTGTCAGTTGTAGTTAAGATTTTGTCCACCCCAATGCGAATTATAGTCGTGAGTTTAGTACCTATGTATCATTGTCTAATCACAATACAAATTTAGCCTCGACTCTGTTACTTCACTAATAATCCTACTGATAATCTGTAGGTGTAGGAATAGAAATCCCATCCCCGTGAAAATTCAAGTTTGCTAAAACTTGAATTTTCACGACCTTTACTAAAATATTCCAGCTATCTTCCCATCATAAATAAATAACAATCTTCAGTTATTATTTCAGCCTTACATCATATAATGACGTAGCAACTCCATAAACTCGTCCCGTAAAACCGTTTACGTGGTCTACGTGACGCGGGTTTACTGCCTCCAACTCCGTTAGGCTTCACATTATCGATGCAGTTCCCGTAGCCGCCGTAACTTTGGGGGCGCCACTGAGCTGTCACGAAGGAAGACGCAAGAAATGACGAATTGGCGATGAACTTGGTCAAATTACACTTTGTCCATGACAGTCTTAAAAAAATAACAAGTTTTATGCATACAACCTTACCCAAACTAATTTGAAACTATTTATCCGCGGCGAACGAGCCAAAGTAGGCAAAAGAATTGAATTTTAGATTCTTTATATGAAATTCTATGACACCTCGCACACTTATCTGCGGCGAATTGGACGAATCGTCAAAAGAATTAAAAAGTAAATTCATTTCGTTCGCCTCCTTCGGCTCCTTCGCCGCGGATAGATATGCGAGGTACCGACACAGATATTGGTTTATAGATTTTGCTAACAATAATTGTTTTACTTTTCTGTGCATTTGAAGGAAAATCTGACACGATACAAGCATAGAGATTTGTTTCTAGATTGTTTCTGCAAAATTTCATTGAGTTTAATTGGTTAGTATTGAAAAAATCACCAGACTTCGTTTGTATGGAGCGCGCCAACAGTAATATATCCTTAAAAATAATTTTGTTACGTGTTATTGACAGAGAATGCAAAACAGCGAATCCAAGAAGACATCCCCATCAGATTGAATCAAATTGTAATGCAATAAGCCCCAGTGAAGCGACGAGCAGAAGGGAACTTCCAGTAAACTGTTTACTGTTGCTCAGCTAGAACTAACTTCGATGGTATTTCACGGAAATTGTATCTAAGTTTTTAATATTAAGGGGATATAATTCGGAGCGCGTTCCATACAAACGTACTATGGTGATATTTTCAATACAAACCAAGATTGTTTGCTGAAACAATCTTGAAACAAATATCTATGCTTGTATGGAGTCAGATTTACGTTAAAATATACAGTTTCAATGCTAGGATTAATTTAAGTTTTGTATGCAAATCTTTGAGGCACTGTAACTTTAAAATTATACATTTTAACGAAAATCTGACTCTATACAAGCATAGAAATTTGTTTTTAGATTGATTCTGAAAAATTTCATTGAGTTTAATTGGTTAGTATTGAAAATATCACCATAGTACGTTTGTATAGATCTATATTCTAAATTATAGTATATACAGAATATGTATCCATATATTACTAGTTCTCTCGATTTCGATCTATACCACATTTCGAATAGCAACGAAATTTAAAGGCTATTTTTAATTACTGAAACAGATTTGAAACACTTCCTCTCACTTATTCTTAGAACAGCTTTAGTAACGTCCAAGATATATCAGATAGTGTATCTTTCTGATATATAAATTAATATTTGCAAATTATAATTGTCCAGAAAGCTATGTCCGAATCGAAAAATCTTTTCGTCCGTATTTAAAATGAAGCATAGATAGTACGGTTGGCCCGAGATTACATAGGGGGATTGAAGGAGAAGAGGGGAGGCCTTTGCCGGACACAGAACAGGCTAAATGAAAAAAAGGTACTGTCCAAACTCTACAAGTTTAATAGTAAGCTCGTCGATACTATTAATGTGCAGTGGACACAATACAAGCCTCAAGTTTGAAGCATGTTGATTTATTCACCGAAAAGCCAGTGGTGTTACAAATTCGACTGGGTTTCGAACGGGGGATTCGAACCATTTCGAATCACCGTCGTCGCCCTTGGTCTTTATGGCGAGGCTACTATAGGCACTAGATCACCATGATTTATTATATAATACGTATATTATTGATTGATACAGGGTGTTAGGGTAAACAGTTGCATTACTTTAAGGGGTGATTGTACCCATGATACGGAACAACTTTCCCTAAGAAACCTTTAGGAAATTCGCAAAAAAAATTTCGGTCTTTCCATACTAAATGCAGTCGATCGAACGTTAGTATGAAAAGTATAACTTTATTTTTTCAAATTTCCTATACGTTTCTTAGGGAAAGTTGTTCAGAGTGATGGGTAAAGTCATCCCTTAAAGTAATGCAACTGTTTACCGTAACACTATGTATATTATACACTGGATACCTTCACACGCCTGAAAACATCATGAGGAAATCTGCATACGCCGAAGAAGATATTTTTGTACGTAAGTTAAGTCTACCAATCCGCATCGGACACGCCTAGTGGACTAACGCCAATACCGTTTTAATTAAGTGGAAGTATATAGGCTGATGATGATTGAGGTTTCAAATACAAAGCATTCGGTAATTCAAAATTACCACAAGGTTTTAATTATAACAGTGATTACCCCAAAACTATACATTCGTTAGCATTGCAAATTGATATGAAACCCGGCCAAATACAAAGTTTCTGATCCGGTTTATTGCCGGAATCCGGGCAACTGACTCAGAGACCGGACCAAGTCCGGGCTAAGTTGCGAAGTTCCGTAACTGTAACATTGTTAAGTAGGGGTCCGTAGGTTTGCGGCTTGTGTTATTCGAAGTTAGGCGTGTAATATTAAAAAACTTTAATTGTAAATTAAGAGAATACTCGGCAAAATATAAAAATTTCAAGAGTGTGATGAGATAAGTAATCTAAAAATGAAGGAAGACATCGATTTTATACTAGAAAATAAAAATAAAATATTAACTTTAAATCATACTTCACAATAATAATCAATATAGTGTACATTATCACAAATTATCTAATCTCATTTAAAGTACTGGAATCTAGCCTGAATTTGTATTAAGGTGGTTGCAGAGTCGTCAATTGTCATTCAAAAGTTTGACGCATTATGCGCGGAGACGGTATTAATAAAAGAAATATTTTATATAATGAAAATGTGAAAAATAGTTTAGAAAATCTAGATACCGCATATCAAATAACATTTACAATTTATAATATAATTATGAAGATAAAAGCATTATATCTTCGTAATTATATTATAAATTCTAAACTAAACTATTCTAAACTAAAATATAAATCTGAACTATTTTTCAATAAATAAAATATTACTTTTATTAATACCGTCTACGCGTATTATGCGTCAAACTTTTGTAAGAAATTGACAACTCTGCAACCAACCAACCTTAACTATGATAACTAGACAACGATATAATTGTAAAAAATTTCTGTCCACCCCTAAACAAAACAGATTATGGTTTTATGTATTGGTATTTATGTATTGTGTACATGATTATTCTACTTCAGACCAAACAAATATTACATAAACGAGTTGCTCAAGTAGTTCTTTCGTCTTGTTTTCGTTTAATAATTACAAGCTTATTTACACACGTTACAACACAAGGCTCGGAAGTGATTAACTTTTGTAACTACTCGACTTTTGACAATATTACAATGAACAGTTGAAAAGAACGAGCTATTTAATTAAATATGGAGAAATTTTCAGTTTTCCATAAGTTTTCCATTATATTTAATTAAGTAACTTTTTTTTTCAACTGTTCTTGCTAACTTATATTTTAATAAACTCCAGTTTATTTGTTTGTTTGTTCTGAAACAAATTGTATGCGGGCGAAGTCGTGGATAAAGCTATATAATATTAAAAATAGACTCTTTAAAGTACCTCTCAGTTTTTTATAGATCAACGAATGCCTGAATTGGTTTTTGTAAAATTCGGCAGAAAGATACGACTAAACAAATTCAAACTCAAATAATTGTATTCCAATTAGAAAAGTTAAAGTATAATTTTTTTGTGAAGCTACCTCGATACTTATTCCGAAAAGAAATTTTTTAATCATACATATTAAACAGTTCCGTGACAGACTGACAACTTTTAAAAAACTATCCCTAAAGGGTTGCGACCTAATTTTGATGTTTTCCTAAATCCACACGGACGAAGTCGCGAGCAAAAGCTAGTCAGGCATATAAATTAGAAACACCCACACTTCAAAAATTATAATCTATTGTTTCGAATAAAACACCCGTGTTCCCAACGAGGCGCTCATTAAATATAACATTATTTTCCACCGATATTAAGATAAAACGTAGCAAGCTAAACGGTATACATAATTAAATGAGAGATGAAATTAATACTCAACATCATACTTAATTAATAATAAGGATGGAAGTAGATCGCGCGAGCTCCTCTCTTCACTTCAAAGACTGAAGCCCACTCGGCCAGGGCTCAGGGCTCCCAGAAGTCTCTTAAACATGAAATACTCCTAATTGTACGAGATGAGTTTCCACAGCCCTACTTGTGTACAAGCTCGGTTAAATAAGAAAAAAAATTATGTAAAGTTACCTTTTCTTTTTAAACGCGTAAATGTTTCCCTTAGACAACATTTTTCGACGTGGATATGTACTTATAGTATAAGAGATAGACGTATTTTTTGTTATCATCAGCTGCCGAGGGACCTTTAAAGTCGCTGAAGTACAGCAAAAAAATGCGGGAAAATAGATTGCGCTGGTATGGACACGTTGTGCGCCGAAGCAATTACTATATGACTAGACAGGTGATGACCATAGAAGAGGCAAAAAGAGGTAGAGGACGCCCACCGCAAAATTTTGTTTATTCATTTCAAACAATTTCGAGACATGACCCTTGAAGCTTGATCCCAAAACTAACAGGACAACAAAGAGTGTCCACACAACAAAAGTGAGGGTTAACACGTTGTGACAAGTGCCAACCCTACGCCTGCCTGCCCTGGGCTCACTACTGTACAGATCAAAGTGAATATTAACTAGATGAGAAGGGGTTACATTACATAACTGTTCACTTACTGAGCGATTATATTACGATTTTAAAATAACAAACCTACACAGAATTATAAGAAAATATTAAAATAGCAAGGGTTCTTTGTTTCTACGGAACCCTAAAAATACAAGATCCATTGGACTGCAGTCCCGAGCATGTTTAACATACCTTTGGAATATTTTCTCTTTTCGACTACATTAGTGTTGCCGAACTATCGATAGTTTTACAATCGATAGTTTTCATGTAAACATCCTAGCGATAGTATTGATACAATCGATTAATAGGGTATTACGCCTTTTTTTAAAATCTGCTTTAAAGTAATCCTGAGATCGTAATGACTCAGTAGAATTTTAATTTTAATAAGCCAAAAAATGCCATAAAACTATTTTATATTTATGAGTTTGAATTTTCGCGCGGAAACGCTAGCCGCCATGCTGTCCCGCTCGTGACGTCACGCCGTCAGTAAACAATACGACTGCGAATGACCAAGGTAACAAGATTTGTGAACTGTCACTATCGGAGTGACGTTACGTCGGAATCCAATATGGCCAATGGCGTTTTAGACATTTGAAAAACAGATTAAAATTGAACTATAAAATGTAGTTTTTATGAACAAATATCGTCGTTTGTCGTAAACTTTTTTCGAAATTTATCGCAAACATGCATTATTATATTTTATCGTAAATGGTGTAAAATACCCTATTTGAACTACCGATAGGCCTATCGAGAGTCTTTCTACTGTCGACTATCTATAGAAAATTATAGTGGCCAATCGCTCAGCAAAACTAGTCTATATAAATCGCGTGAATATCCTGTCAGCCTCTAAAGGAGGAACAATGATAAAAAAATGAACGAAACAGCAAGGCTTTCAACGAAACTATAGAAAAATCTCTACTCAATTAGAGACGAGATAATTAGCAAAGTGCCACTATCTATACCAGACGCTTGCATCGAAACAGCACTGTTTAAAAGATCTTAATCTACCGCCATTTGGCTGAGAACTCAAACTGCACTAATTAAAACCTTCCTGTGTGCACCAACCTCAATAGAAAAAATAAAACCGGTCAAGTACGATTCGGGCTACTGGCGAACCGAGGGCTCCGTACCACACCACCAAACAACAAAATAACTGACAAAAAAGTTTTTTTTTCTCCGGAACCTTTTGCGCGAGACCGACTCACACTTGGCCAATTTGTATTATTTGTTGTTATACTGTAGAATTTGCTAATAATCACACCAAGTTTGACGCCTGTATGTATAGGTTACACCGTTTTTACGATAGACCAAAAAGAAAAACGTTGATAAAAACTAGTACCTTGTACGAGGACCCCGCTTAATTTTTAACCTTTTGACATTTTTATTATTTGTTAGCAAATCCGCCATAATAAAGCTCATTTTGTGAAAATTTCAACTGTCTAGCTATTACGATTCAGAAGTTACAGCCCTAAATAGATAGGACGGACGGACGGATGGACAACGTAGGCTTAGTAATAGGGTCCCGTTTTGACCCTTTGGGTACGGAACACTAAAAACTAACCTCCTTCTGGCGTAGTCTGGTAATAAGTACGAATTGAAGATACCTCAATAATTATAAAGTCATGTTTTGTAAAAATAAGAAAAAATAGGCACTAAAAATGATCCATTAGTCTTTAGCTTTCTTTTTACAATGCCTTCAATTTAAATAATTCCAACTAATTACTTAAAAGCAGAGATTACTTTCTGTCATTTAAAATACAAGAATATAGTCTAGACTGCTCAATAAATAAATAAATAAATAAGTAGATTCTGATAAAGAAACATGAGTTTAATATTATTATTAAAATTGTAAGACCCGTCGCAACTTTTAACGGACAGTGGACACAATGAACGTCTCAAAATAATTTAATTATTAGGTTTCTTCACAGATAAGAAAAAGTAAATAGGCCTACATACAGAATAGCCACCTCCCTGCCCCTCTCTGACTTCAGAAGATCATCACCTGATTTTTTATCTTTCTATGAATATAGTACAGTGCTGCCAAAATGGCGCATGTGCCGACGCCATCTTGTGTCTTTAGCAGTACTAGTCCAATCCTTTAATAAGTTATATGTCAAGTCAAGATTGACAGTTGAAGCTACGAACGCGTCGAAAAAAATATTTGTGAGCTCTTGAGTGATAAACCGAGTTGGTATATACGCACACAGATATAAGTTTTATGGCGCCTCACGCACACCAACCTAAGAAAGTTGGTCACTTTTGTTCTATATGGTAGAAGCATGAGGTAATTTAATATCGGATTTATGTAATTGTACTTTGTATATTTGCGTGTTGTAGAATTTCTGGCCGCATCTTCTCAACAACGGAACACCTTCCGATGCGGTGGTAGATTCAAAAAATAACGTCAAAAAATACCTATGTGATATTACGAGTATTTGAATAAACAATTTTGACTTTTGTCTTTTGAAGCTCAATCTAGACATATACTTTATCTAAGGTCCAATCATCATGAGACAGTCATAATGCCGGGGATTCCTACAACTTAACTCATTCTTTCATTCTTTAATCTGCTAACAATAACAAAGTATGGTTGCTTTTTCGATAACATCTCAAGAGACATAACCCAAACAAATTCCCATTCAAAGTCAAAGTCAAAATAATTTATTCAATATAGGAGCTTGAAGCACACTTATTAAACGTAAATTCTTTTTAAGCTACCACGTGGAACGTGTTGTCGCTGTAAAGAAGATGCGGCCAGAAACTTTACAACATAACACGACTTAATTACTTTTACAATATAAATTCTTAAGCTAAGCTCTTTACACTTCAAATATAAAACGATCCGTATAACAAACAAACAGAGCATATTCTTACTCAGCATTGTGAGGAGCAAACGAGCTGCATATTTAGTAACTACTTGAGAAGCCAGCGCCATAGAGAACTGAACATCGATGAGTTTGATTTTGATAGAACATGCTCCAATCGGGTTTTGAAGTTATGCACTAAAGCACTAATAGCATTCTCGATGTGATTCTTGACTCGAATTATGTGTTAAGACTGACTTAATTGTGAGTATCTTTACGAGTATATATTCTAAGTTTAAAATTGTGGCGTCCATCGTGGTGTTGATGATTTTGCCAATATCTAAATTTAAGTAGCAATTAACGTTGTACGGTTATATAAAATATTTGGTTGCATGGGTTTGTTTTTCGGAAAAAATGCCTTGTGCCACCATACAAAATATAGAATTGGAGCTTCATTGTAGGCCGGGGAGGAGCAACGTACACGCGACCACCCAATAAAACCTGCAACGCGTCTCTTACCTCATTAACTCAAGTGTCAAGTCAAAATTGTTTATTCAAAATAATATCACATAGATAACTTTTTGACGTCATGTTTTTGAATCTATCACTGCGTCGGAAGGTAACTATATTTGGTAACTCATAACAGTACTCCCATTTTGGGGTAGTCAGAAACCTTGATGGCAATATTATCCGTCAAAGGGTGCAGTTACAGCAAGTATCCAGTAAAGCATAAAGTAAAGTATACAGTAAGTATAGACTATGTATTATTGTATACATAACTTTAGCTTAAGAATTTATATTGTAATAGTTATTAAGTCGTGTTATGTTGTAGAGTTTCTGGCCGCATCTTCTCTACAGCGACAACACGTTCCGACGCGGTGGTAGCTTTAAAAAAGATTAGACGTTTGATAAGTGTGCTGCAAGCTCCTATATTGAATAAATTATATTGACTTTGACTTTGACTATCAAATTCAAACACCTTTAAACAAGACCAAGGTTTCTTTCTACTAGGTAGTATTGTTATCTTGTAGTTAAATCCCAAAAGTAGGTATTCATCTCAAGATCTAGTCCAAGAAATAAAACCGGTCAAGTGCGAGTCGGACTACTCGCGCACCGCAACGGTTCCGCAATCCGTACCACACCACCACACAACATATTAACATACAACAAAGTTTTGTTTTCTCAGGGACCTTTAGCGCAAGATCGACTCATACTTGGCCGGTTTTTATTATTTGTTGTTGTACTGTAAATTTGCGCTAGAATCACAACAAAGCTTGTATGTATTACTGTTTTACGATAGAGCGAGAAAAAAAATCATGATATAAACTAGTTTCTTGTATGTTAAACCCCCCTTAAATTTTAACTTTTTGACTTTTATTAGCAAATCCGTCATAATAACGCACATTCTGTGACAATTTCAACTGTCTAGCTATTACCTTTGACTAATTATTATAAGGACTAGCATTGCGGTAGCATTTCCCCTCTGCCACGGTATAAGCACAATTGATCTTGTGCATTTACATTCAATTTTACACCTTATCACTAAACGAGACAACCTATAATTGCGAAATAATAACTTCGAACTTAGAACCCTTGTTGTTCACACGAGACTACTTTTCATGATTTTTAACATTCAAAATTAGAATCTAAAGTTATGGGGAATAAAATCCATAGTTGCGGATTTCATGTTACCTCGCCCCCCGCAAAAAGTGGCAGAAATGTTTGTTAGTAGAATTACACGAGTAACTAGTCCACATATAAATAGTCAAAGGCTATTACGGTTCAAAAGTTACAGCCCTAAATAGGTAGGACAGACAGACAAACGGACGGACAATGTAGGCTTATGAATAGGACCCTTTTTTCACCCTTTGGGTACGGAACCCTAAAACATAAAACTAGCTTAGTTTTTCTTGCCAAGTAAAACTTTACCCAATACCAGTTGGCGTATTTGGCAAGTGACAGTGCGGACAGGCATAGACGAGGGACTCGATAGAACAAGACCTCATTGCATTATTTTGACGTTCATATGTTATGTCATTCAAATGCACATTTACCTTGATTGTGGTGTCTACAAACAAATATTAGTAATCAGTAAACCTTTGAAGTCGGCCACTATTCGCTGTTTTTTTAAAACCACAATTTCTTGTTAGTCAGTAAAAAAACCTATTTTGAGAAGATTGACGGAAACAAAGCTTTTGCACACGACTGCGAGGGGGTTGCAATGCAACAGGAGAAAAATTTCACCTGTTTTTGTCTATTTTATAAATTTCAAATAATATGTTATAGTCTTAGCCTTAAGAGTCTATGATACTTCAAAGGACCAATGCTAGGTCCTATGTATGGCGAAAACACGATTCCATATAATTTTCTAGATAGAAAACGATCACAAAGTTACCTCTAAATCATACAATAAACCGAAAGTATTCAAAAACGACTTACTGAAAAACTACTGAAGACAACGGCTGTAAGGGCTAAAGCCCATTGCCTTTGCCATTGGATAACTGGCCGGGCATAATGCTACTTGACATCTATGACAGCGATGACTCGTGTACGAGCGAGATAAAGAATCGGGCTGGGCGCGGGGAAGTGAGGGTGAAATTTAAATTTTAGCTGAAGTAGTATAGACTATTAACAAACAGAACATTATAGTAGAAAAAATATTTCCTGTGCAAATTCACCATTTGCTTAAACTTTTTAGTAATTTGTCATTTAAACTCAATTTCAATGACATTTTACATAACAGAGGTCAAGTATGATGCGTGTGATAAGGTTAATCACGCTTTTTATCTCGTTCGTTCGAGCGAAAATAGAAAGAGAGCGAAGGCGCGATAGCCCTCTATTACGCTGCCATACTACGGCCGGAGAATGACTTAAGCACAACAGATTAAAATTAAAATATTACAATGGGATCTTGGTCTACGAGAAAGGATGACGCCGCTTTTCGCTTCGACAGCGTCTGAAAAACTACGCGATTTAAAACAGAGGACAGGTTCGTGCAGACGTGTCGTTGCTAACGGAATCCTTTGCGTAGCCCAAACGTTATTAATGCCCGTTTAAAAGGTGGTGACATTTTTGTGGCTTAGGCTTTGTGGAAACAATGGAATGTAGTTTTTAAGTCAGTTGGAAGAGGTCGGGTCATGTTTGTTTCTAATGTGTTTTCGGGTACACAAGAATTTTACTTGAAGGCAAGTAAGAAGGGTCGCTAAGCCAGATGAGTTACTTGCTACAGTTAGTTAACTTTTTAAGTATTATTATTATTATTAGATGGGCAATTGCAAGCGGGGGTCATTATGTAACACTGCGACCGTCGCTGGTCTATTGTGTTCACCCCAAGCTTACCCATATTTTACACATACATCCGAACTATTTTTTTTTCCTTCTCGTATACGCAGGTTTCCTCACAATGTTTTACTTCACCGCCGAGCCGAGTGATAATGACCAATACAACCGTACATAAATTCCGTAGAACTTAGTGGTAAAGGCCAGGAATCGAACTGCCGCCTCATAATTGAGTCACTAGCTCTCTTCCGTATAGACTATCATCGCGTTTATTAAGTTAGTAAAATCTTTATTGTGCATTTATATTTAGGCAAAACCATTTGCAGATGTTCTAATGTCTAAGACTTTTCATAGAGTCGTTTCAATTTTCGAGTAGGTATCGTAAATTTGTTTTTAATTTAATAAATAGTAAGAAAAATAACAAATGTTTTTCATTTATGACTAAAACGTTAAGTATTTACTTTTTTTAGTGTTCCGTACCAAAATTGGCAAAAAGGAAAACATTTGGAATCAGCTCAGTGTCTGTCCGTAGTCCCGTCTTTCGCAGGCATTTTTTCAGAGATTATAAGATATAGGAAGCTGAAACTTGGTACAGATATAGAAATTAATGTTCAAATATCATAAATGAAGTCAAAAAACCTAAATTTTTATATCGAGGACAATTTTGGGAAGTAGAATGGGTTACAAAAAATGTTGTTTGTACTATTTCGTAAGGGGTATCAATTGACTGCTTATGAAAAATTAAATATATAAACTTCTTCAGTTCAAATGGTTTTCAATTACCACCTGGCAGGTTTGTTGAGTAGGCATGTAACATGTTTACATGTTTGACTAACATGTAAAACCTGATTGAACAATTACAAGGAACAAAACACACCTGTGAACCAAACCGACGTGAAATCAAAAGAGAAATTGTCAACAAAACATTTTATTGTATTCTAGCGTTTTGTGTTTGGTGCCAGAGTATCGGCATTCGGCAGAATGGCTACAATAAAATATAACCGGCAATGAGCGGCCGAATGCCGAATGTACATGATGGTACACTATTAATAATAAGTATTGCCACTATTAATCTTTTATGCTTGTTTGTCGAGTGCGTGCTGTTACATGGCTTGGATTGTATAGATTTATTTCGTAAAATTAATATAGACAGTTAGGTCATTGTCCTAAAGAGATACTTTATATTTTAACTTTCTAATAAATTACAAGGTATGAAGCAATTTCCGGGGGCTTCATGCTTTCGCCAGTGGACTTTAAAACGATGGGTTCTTGGGCCCAAAGCCTATAATAGGTTCAGGACGAATTGAGGTGACAAATGTTGATCACTGACTATACTTCATTCCAAATAAGGACGAAAGATCGATTCCTAATTAAACTTTCAGGCCAAATCTGATTAGCAAATATACATTATATTAGCAAATATACAAATACACAAAAGAAAAGAAAAAGAATAAAAATAAATACATATTTTGTACGTTACTAAAGCTGTTCTAAACATGATTGAAAGTAAATGTCTCAAATCTCTGTTTCTATAATTCAAAATAGCCTTAAAATTTCGTTGCTAATTGGAATGGAGTATAGCATATTGCACACAAATACACTTTTCAACATCTTTATCCTACATACAGACGCGGTTGTCCATTCAAAACTGGGAACCACACGACAGGCCCTAATAATGTCATGCCTATCATCATCGTCATCAGCCTATAAATCAGCGTTTTTGTTATATTTTAATTTATAAAATATGGGTTTGCTCTTGACCTCAATTTAGTCTTCAAGACAAATATGGGGTCGAAGATGTAGCGAGGTTACAAAGTCTACTGATAAAAATAGGCCTCTTCCAAGGCGCTGTCCTCTACCTTCATACGCTCCCCACTTCCTTTCTCATGCCGGGATCCCACACTACGCCTGCCAGTTCATGGTCTGCATTCTTAAACTCTGTCTTCCCAGAGCGTTTCAGTTCTTTGACAGATATGATTGATCCATTTCCATTTCAGGTTGCAAATTTTCAGAACTACCTATTTTCAATGTATTACCTTTAATTCTACAACTAATAGCTTAAAAGGTCGTCAAAGTTAATTCTACAACTAATAGCTTAAAAGGTCGGCAGGTTTAGCAAAGTTTTGGACCATCCAAAATAATAGTACGTGAGTATATACAGTCCACATACCAAACTGTATCACAAGCAGTCCAGCGTATGACAATGCACAATAGAGACAGCGAGATACTTTGAACTTTTTCGTGCTCTGATAAAATGACGGAATGCGGGCTTTCTGAATGCTGCGATTGCAATGATGTCTGATAAATGCTTGCATTTTTGTGAAGATCCCTGATACTGTTTGTCAGAATGTTATCTGGACTGGCTTGTGTTCACGGCAGTTGTCGAGAATCTAAACTATTAAAAATTTACATAGATATAAACTTGGAGCAGTACAAGGCGAGTCCAATGTTTAAAGATTCACATGCATACAACTCACGACCTTTTGTGGTACTCAGAGACCTAGCCACAATTATTTTTAGCGCTTAGTTATAGCAAGACTTACTTTTAGCATATTTACGCTTTTGGTATAGAATATACTGTCAACTGGTGATAGAAGAGCAGCCTTTGATTTCGCGTACAAAATGATTTCACTAGTTACTTCCCTCTTTTTCGCCTCGCGTTACAAGCTCGTCTATTACATGACTGACAAGTCAAAGTCAAAATAATTTATTTAATATAGGAGCTTGAAGCACACTTATTAAACGTCAATTCTTTTCTGAAGCTATCACCGCGTCGGAACTTGTTGTCGCTGTAGAGAACGACGACGATAACACGACTTAATGACTATTACAATATAAATTCTTAAGCTAGGGTTATGTTAAGCCTAAACTTAATCAATGATCCAGAAGTTACCTAGTAGAAATGTTTTTGATGATTTCTACCCAAGCCCCTACAAGTTACATAAACGACTGTGCGACATTGTACGGCGATCGCATACGATATCGAGTCAGCAGTACGGGACGGCTTCATTCCAACAGTCTTATGTTTTCTAATGGACAGATTAACCCCACGGAGCGTAGACATTTGCACGGAGTCTGTTTGAAGCTAAGAGGCGAATCGCATTGGAAGCGGACTTACGGTCTAATATGTTCAGGTGGTGAGAATTATATGGCTTTATTCGGATCTATATAGAGCGTTTGCTGCTCACGGCTAGATCGGGTTGCACAGAACCGAACGGTTCCGATGTTTTTAAGAACACCATGTTTCAGTAATTTCACCATAAAGTTATTATACCTTACGGAATAAAGCAACTGACGTGAGTTGTCAAATGAAGCCATTTTTTGGGAATTTATCACCCCCTATCAGCCCAGTAAAAATTCGAGTTCTGTGTACAATTGTGAATCTTACGTGAAATCGTGGATAATTTAGTGAAATAGTGTTAGTATATTTCACAAAATAATCTAGGATTTCACTTAAGATTCACAAATTATTCACGGAGCTCGAATATTTACTTTGTCGATTGTGTCGATAAGTTCCCAAAAACGGTTCTATTGCATTGCTTCGCGTATCTCTTTCTATTAAACAGTGTTGCCGCTACGTACATCTCGCTCTCTCAGCTGCCAGTTCCACTAACTATGGTAAACTTTTTTGTTTTTAAATGGGATATTGCAAATTCCTGTTCCGTACTAAAACCAATAAAAAACCCTTTTAAGTACTATACTATTACATGTAGTACTGTTGTTGGTATGCTAATCTAAACTATTATAAATCTGTAACGGAAGTGTGTCTGTACATTGAAGATATTCACAAGAAATAAATTTCGATATGGTTTTTAGGTGTCCCTGACTCCAAAATAACCTTTTTTTAGAATTTTTGTCTGCCTGTTTGTTTGTTTTAACAGGATCACGCAAAAACTACTGAACCGATTTTGATTAAAACTTGTTTTTTTGACAGATTATGATTTGACTTAAAATAAATAAAATAAAAAAATATAATTTGTGCGAACGAAGTTGCGGGTAAACTCTAGTTATAAATAAAATACTACGAACTCGATTAAATACTGAATTATTTTGAAAAGATCAAATTTCGAGAACAGCTGCTACCTGTCTAGAAACAGTGTTAGAATAATATTACGTAATTGTTTTACCTCGGGTGAACCTTCCTAGCTCTTCTTTGTTTCTGGAAACAAGGGATATCAACTTACCTGAAACACAAAGAGAAACATTGTAAGTGACATTGAAAAAGTAATAAATTCGGTAGCATTAGGAACTCACTCTGCTTGCCTATTTTGGCAAAATGTAATCAATATGCAGTCAAAGTATTTTCATGAGATCTCTTCAGGCATCTAACTTATCGAATACCAAAATCGCCGTGGTATTCAGAACAAACAACTTGAAGTTTGTGGATCTGCGAACCACCGCCCTCTGCACGAAATGCAAGGCTACAAACCACTAAACCACTACAGTACGAGCAGATAATTACTACAAGTAGACAATTGTATTATTTATGGAGTCACGTTGCAAGTCGGTTTGCAGGTGGTCGCGTAATCGGCTGCTTTGAGACTCCACGATTTTGTGTTAGGTCAAATGCATTTTTGTACTTAAAACAATCTCTGAGATTTAAATTCTCCCAAAATCCACTCAAAGTTGAGATAAAAACATGTGATGATAACATCATGGTAATGATGCAGTGTCTATAACCGGCAGTCACACAGTTTGGGCGATGTGAATTAGGGTCGACTCACACCAGAAGAGCATCGAAGAGCATTTGCTCGCAGCACCAATCTTATCACTAATGAATAAAAGTCACATTTTTTTGGAGCGATGATACGGGCAGCGCGGCGCCGAGCGCCGCCGCCGCTTCGGCGACGTGCAAATAAATTTAACCTTTATTCACTAGTGATAAGATTGATGCTGCGAGCAAATGCTCTTCGATGCTCTTCTGGTGTGAATCAACCCTAATTCACATCGCCCAAACTTAGTCGCATTTAACGACACCCGACTGGGTTGGTGATAATGATAAGTTTGTTGAAAGCCAATGTCCTACTATCCAAAGAGTTTGTTTTGTATCTATGAGTGTGAAAAAGTATATCTGTTCTCTCTCTGGTGTGTCGGTTAAAAGATGTAGTTTAAACAAAATGGTTTCATGTAATCCGGAGTTACTTTATTAATCGTAAGGGACCACGTCTCAACAAAGTTATCATTATCACCACCACAGACGGGTGTCGTAAAATGTGACTAATTCCTTCAGACGTCTCACACATGTTTAACGCCCATTTACATTAACTTAATATTGTAGTTACTGCGGATTTCATTAAAAAAGGCAAAGTACTCGATCTGAAATAAGCTAGAGTTTATGAACTTTTATGATAAGTAGCTTATTTCAGATACATTACTTTGCCTTTTTTCATGTAACCCAATTCTCAGTAACTATAATATTACGCTAATGGAAATGTAACAGAGAAGACTAGATCGTAAAGATAATAGTTAATGTAATAACTATCTAGGAGTTATTATATAACGTTCATAAGATCGTTTCCAATATCTCTGGTTGGTCACAGCTGGCGGAGGACAATTTAGATATCTCTATTCATTTGCGGTTTATTTTACTATCCAGCGGGGACATTTATGTTATATTTTATTCGAAAAAAGTTAGTAACATAAATTGGATTGAATGAAAATGTAGTGGTTAAAGTGGAGAAGGGATGCTTCGGTAGTTTGGAAATACCGAAAGGATGAATGAAAGAAGACTTACGAAACAGATATAATAAGGTGAGTGTGGGTATAAAAATTGGTAGAGGCAGACTTAGGCGGGCGTAACAACAGCTTAGGGCTTAGGTACCAACAGTAACTATACCAAATTGAGCAGGGGGGACGCCCTATTTTTGACTTTGAGCGCAGGTACCTTGAGACCGAAGCATTATATCGATTTAGTTTCTATTCGAGTTTTGTTCTATTGGACAAAACCTATCCAACGACACCTACACTCGAGTTAACGATTTTAAAAAAACTTGTTATTTCCAACACCTCTTTCGTTGTATGGGAAGGGGTCGAAAAAAATTGTTTTCTTCATAACTACTACATTTCTGTATTTGGGTTACTTTTATCTACCTTAATGCCAAATTTCGATTCAAGGTGCAAAAATGAGCGAGTTATTGAGGCGGGGCATACAGACAGACAGGCAGTATGGACGAAAGTATAAGGGTTCCTTGTTTGAATACGGAACCCTAAAAATGAGTGAGTTTATGATTATTTATGCCCTCTTGGTTGTGAATGGTCGCAGTTGATGATCTTGGTTACAGGAATTACAGTTGAGGTAATAGGTAGGCTTTGGCTCGAAAAACAATTATTTAATTCGCCTCAGACGTAGCTTAACGAATAGACAGCACCATCTAGCGGCACTATCTGGAGTCGAACTCAAGGAGGGGAACTCCACGCCATAATTGTTTTGGCTGAACATTTTCATAATTCTTTAAGAAAAAGCATAATATAAGAGTTGAGAGACATTTTCCAACGGCGACCGACGGCGGGCCCATACTAAAGGTGGACTTCCGATGCCAGCGGCCGATGCGTCTGACGCACGTCAGTCGCTGGCATCGGAAGCGGCGCCATACGTTTTCATAGGAACTAGTATTGTCGCTTCGGCCGTCGGCCGCGAGCCGCACACGTCTGACGCATCGGCCGCTGGCATCGGAAGTCCACCTTAAATTACATTTTTGTATGGGCCCGTCGTCGCGTCGCTCGCCGTCGGTAAATGTGTCTCAACCTTTGAATAAATGATCTGAACCCTAAAGCGCTATCATAAACCTCCTTAAATTTTATAAAATCGCTATCAAATTAAATGCTTGTGTGTGCAAAATCCCCGAAGATTCACCCTTAAATGGTCACCCATCCAAAGACCGATCTGACCGGGCGTTTAGCTTTACTTCAGTGATAGTTTCCAATACCGAAGCAAAACTAACTACAGTACAAGTAGGACTTTCAGCTGTTTAAATTGATGTAAAAATCCGGAACGGTAACACATACAGTTTATACAGATAACATAATGTACTTAGTAAGACCCATAAAGCTAAGCGGCGCTAAACATTGCCTTCGTTTAGTATAATAAGGCATTAGGTCCTAAACAAACAAACCTAGTCCTGTGACCGATCATCCTAAATAGAACAGAGGAATAAATTGCTTATATTATACTTCTGTACAGAAAGGATTTATATACTACAAAATGTTTTGTTAAATATAGCTACAGAATAGGTAATAGTACCTATATATTCTACATACCCCCCCCCCCCCCCTGACTTCAGATACCCCACCTCACCTCACACTTTCTAGGGAAACTTGAGGGGAGCCGAGCAAGGGAATGCAGTCAGGCGCGCGCACTCGTTGGATTTAACTACATAAAATAATAACGCCAAATTCTTATTTTCAGTGATTCTTTAGCTTAAGAGAAGTTTATTCCGAATGCGTAAATGCATACAAACGAAGTATTTTGATATTTTCAATACTAACCAATTAAAGTCAATGACATTTTTCAGAAACAATCTAGAAACTAATCTCTTTGCTTGTATGAAGTCAGATTTTCGTTAAAATATACAGTTTTAATGCTAGGATTAATTTAAGATTTGTAGGGAAATCTTTGAGGCACTGTAACTTTAATACTATCTCAAAACATACAAGCATAGAGATTAGTTTCTAGATTGTTACAGAAAAATTTCGGAAAAATGGGGTGGTCAATTCTGTAATTTCTCTATGGTCAATTTTAAGATCATAAGGCGTCATTCCAACCTAATATGCTAAAAGTGAGCATGAAGCCAACCAATAGAAATATGGTCGTGAAATTATGTGTGTATGTAATTAACCTCATTTTGTCATCGTCAATCAACCATGCCCATTCCATTCATATTAATTACCAGATCAATCAAGCCACTAAACACATCGATAGAAACACCTATACATATTTATGTCAACACTATTAAGCTGCGTCTCCATTGCGCGCGGTTGACCCGCTGCCAATCCCTATCGGTTTTTCAGTGTGCGCTAAAGGATCGACAGTGCATTGCCGTGCGCAATGGGAAGTTTTCTGACAGATATTAAAACTTTAATTTAACATACTGCAAGAGATGGCATTGACGTGACTCGGATGCGAAGACGGTAGGCATAAAATTAATTAAAAAATGAATGTCCCTAAAGTCAGACGCATCCGTTGATCAGTTCATATATTTACAGATCTATTAGTACGTATTTTAATGCGTAAAAACAAGAATTTTTACTGATGATTTGTATTTTATTAACAGTTAGGTTGCTCATCCATCTCTCAACAACGCCATCTATCGAGTCATTTGGAACATTTTTTTTCTTTATAGGTGGCTTTTGGAATATCCCTCGTTGTTTAGTATTATGTTCGACGCACGGCACACGTGAAGCGTCCATGGTTTATGTCACAGCATATCTGATCGTAGCTGGATCGTCCGCAGCGTTAAATGAAGTATCGTGTCAAAACTACCCGCGGCAGATTCACAGGTTTCCCGCTCTCGCAGTCGAACATACCGCGCGAGGTGGTCGCGCTGCATGTCTGGCGGAGTACGGACGCTTGCGTATCGGCGCGTTGGGCTTGCACGTGGCTCCACCATTTTGTGAACTCTTTTGTGTTTTAACCTTAAAACAATCACTTGAGATTATAAACTACTTACATTGGCAAAACTGCCACGCTAGACTTATTTAATACTACTGATCATTTTTCTTCGTATACTCTCCACATAACGAGACATTGGCTGAATCGTGATAACACATCGGATGCCACTAAACAAAAAATTGAATTGAATTACCACGCGAGGTAGCCACGCGCAATGGAGACGCGGCTTTATGGAAATAATTATAGCTACTTATAGACAATTGTAGATGGTGAGAACAAGACAGTAAAGCAGACTAGCCCTTTAGCCAGAGCACACAAACCACTACAACTCAATGAGATCTTTAGAACAATCGAAATAGAGTACAATTCAGATTGTAACTATGGCATTGATCAGTCCCCTGCACGATTGAACATCCGTTTTCAATATATCTGTCGTAAGATGTAAACAAAGTTGGCGCCAAAGATGCTAATTAAAGAGCTGCTTGTTTACGACAGCATTTGCGGTTATGCCAGGCCTGTCTCACTCCACAGCTCTAAGTTTGACGGCCGATCCCCACCGAGGGGTGAGTAGTCACTCATTGACATAAGGCGCATTTTAGTTTTCGTTCCTAATTTCGCGCAAAGTTCGAGATTCGAAAAATCGGGGTGAGTGAACTATATGTTACGGTAGTAACTATTAAATAATCTGTGGTTATGCTGAGTTTCCGAGTAAAAACTTCTTTTAAATATCTTTTTGGAACAGACTTTTTATTCTGAGGCGGTCTTTTGTAAGCATCAGTCTCTTCTGATAATACATAATAAATTTTTTTCGGTTTGTAAAAAGTTTTTTAATATCATTGGAAGGTATGGTCTGGAATATTATCAAATAAAGCTAGAATTTAGTTATAATTTCAAAACCATTTTTTGAGAATCAAAATTCCTAAGATAAAACTTCATATCATAATTTCACTGCATCCTTGAGCACAGTACGAAAATAAAATAATAAATTACAGTTTCTTTTATATTTTCGTATTGTCAGTCTCATTATTAATTAAAGTTTTGAGGTTAGGTATTTGTGTATAAATTATGCCAATAACATTGTATTGGAGTGTATCAGCAACAGAGACCCAAGTACACTTGTCTCCACTTAGATTATAATGCGTGTACCTATTAATTGAAGACAAGAATCCGCAATTACTGGGTACGTCCCACATTTAATAGAGGATTATCAGCACATTAATGGTGGCCAATTTAAAGGAGATTATGTAGTTTTCAACCAATTATAATGCCTTACATAGGTGGTGATTTAGGTTATTCTAATTCCCTTCTAAGTATTATACTGTAACTAGCTTTTGCCCATGACTTCGTCCGCGAGGATTTTGGATAACTTGAACAACTATAGACATTTTTTTTTCTCGAGAAATCCTCTACACCCTTACATCCTCTAAAGAACTCTGTACTTCAAATTACATGTTTCTATCTTTAGTAGTTTATGCTGTGTGTTGTCTGTCAGTCTGTCATTCAGTTATGTAGTAGTAGAAGATAGGAGAAGATAAATCAACGTGGCTATGACAGTGGCATTAAAGTCTCCAAAGCTTTTGCGTTAAAACTGAACTACAATGAGGAATTGTCTTTAATAAAAGAAATATTTTTCCAGCACTTACTAGATGGCGTTGTAGATGAAATTTTATCGATGTTCTAATTTTAGAGAGACAATCATTCGACAAATCACTCAAAACCAACCATCCTACCAATCTCTGAAACTATGTTCTTAGTCTGACACCTCGACACCTGGAAATCACAATTTCAAACAAATGCTCTCATTTTTTATGGCTTGGTCGCATGTGACACGTTTGGGTTTGAGATAGAGATGGTATATCTAATACACTTTAACCTCGAACATTTTGTAGAATATTTTTCTAATCTCTGAAAGTTCTAAACCATAGATTAAGTAATTTTTATTAAAGGTACACAACGACCTCACGACGTTCATTGCAGTGTTATCATTTTATAATTGTTCTAAGGCGATATCAAACAACGTCGTGATAAGATTCCTTTTTCATAAAGATGAAATAAGTTCCTATTCTCAGCTAAAGTACCCATCAGCAGAAAACGCAAACTCAGCATGTTTCAGTAAAAATAATGAAAACATTTCGAAGAACAAGGTTAGGTACTAAAGTACCTAGCAATTCTAGAAAACGACCTATTTCTCTTGGGAAAAGCCAACCATGCAACTATTAGTTACAACGCCAATAATAACAACAATGGCGCCATTTCCCGCCCAAATAAACCAAAATGGCTGACAGTGAGCGAAAATAAAGCAAGGTACAATTTGAGCGGTGGAATGAACTCAGATATGGAACAATCAGGATTGTATTTTTTATACAGGGTGTAGATTAAATTATTTTAAAGAATAATAAAATTGTCCTACTCATGGCACTGAAAAACTTTCCCTAAAGAACCTATAGGAAATTAACAAAAAAAAAGACTTTTCATACGAAATGCGATCAGCTTATTTAAGAGTTTGTGTGAAAAGTTGAAATAACGCTCACATGTTATTATACAATTATTTTCATGTACATTTTGAAAGTAACCATAACTTACACTTACAACCACAAAACCGCACACGAAACATTTCATTACCCATAAATTATAACACAATCGTCCCACCGTGTTATTAGCATTAACAGTTACGTTTTTAAAAACGTAAAAAACGTTATAAATAAATTAACCGTTAACACAGAAATCGTGTAATTTTAAAAATAACTTTTTTAAAGGGAACAAAGTGGATATTGCATGCGCTTATTCTATTTGCATCGCTATTCATCACTCTAGGCCGGCCGGTGGTAATTTCACATGCGCCGTACATAGCCGTATTATATTAAATGTTCTTTGACTCGACCGTTCATTACCGCTTGTCAAGCAACGGCTCTTGCATTCTGCACGCTAGGTTATGAAATGTGGTAAAGCGCGAGCCAGGATCGCGCTTAAAGGTTCCGTAGCTCCATTATAAGTTGTCGAGGGTATGGCTTGGAAGTCTTTAAATCAGCTCCAAGCTCAAGCTGGCCGCCCGGCCCGACAAAAATGATGCAATTGGGGGTACACGGATCCTGGGAACTTAACCAGTCGATAGTACACCTACTAGAATTTTCCTTGTGCCCGAAAACCTGCACGAGAGAGGATCTCAATAAAGCTGCACTGAACGCTTTCAAACTCGCCGAATATCTGATCAATAAAATATCGAAACATAATCGTAGAATAATTGACACGAAAACTAGAAGAAATACGACCAAATTATTGACGTGGGAGTGGAAATTTTTAGTTTTCCATCCATTCCATCAAATTGCCTACGTTTAGAAACTCACAGCGTTATTCCCTTTCATTGTGGACAGACGTTTTGCTATAACGACCAACATACGGTCGTCATTGTAGCCAAGTTAGCGTTTAGTATGATGACAACTTTTTGCCCATTTAAACAGTGCATAAGAATCTTAATCCTTAAGTTGCTTCGTATAACACCACCCACCATTTTGAGCGCAAATATCTTGAAATAGTAGTTTTAAATAATACAGTCCTTTTGCATAGTCACATTTTTTAAATTGGTCCACAATTTACGAAAATATTTGTGAACATACATTTAAATAAACAAGGCAAGTTAAATAAAAGCTTGTAAAAACGTTAATCCGAACATAGAACCTCCTCCATTTTTGAAGCCGGTGCAAAAAAATTGATTTCTGCTTTATTTATAATCACATTTCAGTTATTGGTTTATTATTAGTGGAAAAATGAGAGAGTTATTAATTTGAGGGATACAGACTGACAAAACAAAATAGCATGTCCGGAACTAAAAGGGTTCCTTGTTTGAATAAGGAACCCTAAAAATTACATGAGGGTATCAGACCAACATGTTAAGGAATCCTAAAATGTTTAAAAGTTTTGCAGTATTTTGTATCACACGTCCAAAGCGATTACTTGCGGCGTCGCTCTTACGACTGAAGACGCTTAGCACGAAGTAATCTCGCGAGTAAATCTAAATTTACGTAATAACCGTAAAGGTTCATGCTGGCCCTCCCCCGGACGGCTTACCATCTGTCATACATCGCTACTTAGCGCTCGACTTTCTGCTTTATTGCCTATTCACATAATGCCCATTATCATTTGCAGGACTAAACTGCTTTTTAGGGCGCCGCTGATACAAAAAAAAAATACATGCTTTTATGGAGAGACTTCGTTATTCGCCTTTGTGCCTAAGTAATATCTTTTTTAGTGTAACGTGAGCCATATCGCATGACAATGACTTGTGCCTATAATGCTGTAAACTCACGACCATAATCCTTTCAGAGTGGTCAGAAACACTGCTACATTTTACATTCGTTAAAAACAAAGTAAAACCCTATTTCAGCCCAACCCAACAAAACACCTCATTTCAGGCCTCTCCTTGAGGCACCGTACCCAGAAGGCTGACAGCATTCCTCCTCTGGATTACCAGGCTTATCTGCTGCCGGAGGAAGCTGCCAGCTCTCCTATCACCTGTGCACCCGATCGAGGAGTGCTGCCAGCTCTTTAACAAGCAGTTTTTCTTGCGGTCCCCATGGACCTATGGTTTCTATAGTCTACCCCAAAAGGTGTTAATATGTATTCCTCCCCAAAGTTGGCATAATACAGGGTGTAAGGAAAAGTATCATTAACCTTTAAACCACGTACTCTACCCATCAAACTGAACATCTTATACTATGGGAGCAAACCTGTCAGAACAATAAAAATATCAGCTGTCCCATACGTTTGAATCGAGTAGGTATTTCAGTTTAGTATGGGACAGAGACATGATATTATTTTTTCTGACAGGTTTGTTCCCATGGTAAAAGTTGTTCAGTTTCATGGGTAGCGTATGTGGTTTAAAGGTTAATGATAATTTTCCTTACACCCTGTATAATATTCGCCTGATGAGGCGTTCCGCAACAGCGTTAGTAATATTTTACACATTTACAGTCGAGTTTTATGTCAGTATTTATTTTACATCAAATTTCCTCGATAAGACAAGTTAGAAACGTCAGCGAGCGCCGACAGAACGATTCGTTAAACATTATACACACAATCAGCAGATTGACATCATTTGTTCTGTGTCAGAAATATCCATGCGACACATTTTTATTCTCTATCAACTCATAACGAACCACCCACCGCCCACACCAAAAAATTTTGACAGATATCGGCAATATCACAAATTACTCGGAAGTCTCCGCCACCGCGGAATCACTTCAAATGATATATACGGTGCGGAGTCCGCCTCCTCCTTTGTTTGGCGCAGATTTATCGCTGGCTCCAAGTAAAAATGTTTCCTCCGGGACGCCCCACACTGACTTATGAAAAAATTTACAAGCCCTTTGAAATACTAAAGCGGGGTCAAGGGCATGTCAAGGATTTCGCTTTTTGTGTAAATGCTAATTTCATTATGCATAACTCCTTACGTCCTCTGAGGTTGGATGTGAGATCCCCTTTGTGACCGAACTGCGTGCGAGTACCTACCTACCGCCGCGCCGGCGAGAGCCGCCTCACTGAGCGAAAAATTAAACATAAATAAAGAATGACTGCCCGGACATGTCAAGATTTTAAATAACTCCACTTTATGCTGTTGACATTTTTATTTGTTCGTTCCTTTTGGGATACTTTTTTATTTATTTAGGATTGCTCACAAGATTGTAAAATCTGTCAACGTATAATATACAACGTGTTAATGAATAAGCGCAAAACCTCATACACCCCAACTGATTTAAAACAAAATAATTAGATTGAAGCAATAATTTCATTATTTTGATAGTTAAAATTTAAAGTTATTCGCATTTTAAGTTTTCAGGCAAAAATTATTTGTTATCATTTCAGCAATGAATGAAAGCGCTAACGTGCTCATGGATACATTTTTAGAATCTTGTTTGGGTAGTAAGTAGGGTAAGAGTGCCCGAGCGGTGCGTTGAGATCGAGTTCAGTAAATTTTAAATTTTACAAACAAATTATATAATATTTCTAAAAAAAATTACCTATGTTGAAACCATGATAATTCAATTCTGCTCTCGATTCCAAACAAACTACTTTCTAGTTTTGCGTTAATTCATTAACACATTGTATAGGGTCCAACTTAATATGCTGATAGTTTTTTAAGAGGATGATCAGACCATCAAACTGAACAACTTTCTCTATGGGACTAATGTCGAAATCGCAAAAATAAATACAGCTGTTCCATACTAAACTACAGAACTACTTGAGCCAAATGTATGGGATAGCAGAATTTTTTATCGCGATTTTGACATTGGTCCCATAGAGAACGTTGTTCAGTTTGATGGTCTGATAATCCCCTTAAAAAACTGTCAGCATATTAAGTTGGACCCTGTATAATAGTGACGTGTAGTTTTGTAAAACGTAAACGACAATGAAGTCATTCAGAATATAGTCAGAATCTCTGTTAAATAAAGTGTGAAACACTTTTTATTTATAACGTAACAGGACCTGACAACCAACTGCCAATGCCGCAATTGTGCACTGTGCACTTTTAGTATTTTTACAATATCAGGATAAAATAACGTGTCCAGTGCTAAAATATTTGCATTTTGATGTGTTAATATTAACACAGTAGTATTGAAAAGCCTAACCAAAAGTTGAATATCATCTAATTCAGGCTAATTTTTAGGGTTCCGTAGTCAACAAGGAACCCTTATAGTTTCGCCATGTGCGTCCGTCTGTCCGTCTGTCCATCCGTCTCTAAAGCTGTAATTTGACATGGGTATACTGTACATATTATTCACGCCGATAAAGTGGTAAAATAAAATAATGAAAAATATTTTTTAGGGTAACTCCCCTACACGAAAAGTGGGGATGCCATTTTTTTCTCGTCTATCCAATGGTGTGGGGTATGGTTAAATAGGTCTTTTAAAATATTGTTGATGTGGGAAAACCATTTTTCGATTTAGGGATTCGTTAGTGAAATATTAAGCTTTTAATAGTCGAAAAACTTGTAAAATGTACTTTTTAGACTTTATTAGCCGTTAAACCGTAGCGTAGTATAAAACAAAAAGCTCCCTTCCAAGTCCGTATGTGGTGACAGGCAACTACGGAACCCTACCCTGCGCGTGACCCGACATGCACTTGGCCGGTTTTTTAATGTTAAGGTTGAGGACTCCGTTTTAGGAGCTCCTCATAGACGATTCTTACAATGTTGATGTTTTTCATCATATCAGCCGACAGACGTCCACTGTGGGACATGAGCCTCCCCCAAGTATTTTTAATGATTCGTAACATCGAGACAACCAGAAAGAAACAACAACAATTATATCAAACTTATAAAGAAATCTAAAGCGAAATAAATCAACTCGAAACCAATTCGAAACACTTCAACAAAAACTCATTTAAAAGCCGGAATTCAATACACAATTTGCCTGGTCAGTAGTTGCGCGCAGCGCTGAACCTCGGAAAGTTGTTTTAAGTTGTAAAGTTGTATTAAAAGTTGCTGCCGCGGTGCCGATCGGGGATTATAAACTATCCACTAACGAAGCTTGTTTCCATTAAAACCGGCGACGCGGGTTTGGGACTACTGGTCGCTTCCCACTTTTTTAGTACACCTATAGCTCACACCTACTTAAAAGTAAAGTGGATAGAAAGATGGTTCAGAACTAGAACACAACTTGTTAACTTATAGACTTCAGTTTATGTAGTATTCCATTTTATCCGATTATACATCGTGTTAATCAATAAGCGCAAAACCTAATACACCCCAATTAATTTATAACAAAATAATTTGATTGAAACAATAATTTAATTATTTTAATAGTTAAAATTTAAAGTTATTAGCATTTTAAATTTTCAAGCAAAAATGAATTGTTATCATTTAAGTAAGGAATGAAAGCGCTAGTGTGCTCGTGGATACATTTTAAGAATCTTGTTTTGGTAGTAAGTGCCCGTGCGGTGGGTTGAGATCGAGTTCAGTAAATTTTAAATTTTACAAACAAATTATTTAATTTTGAAAAAAATTACCTATGTTGAAAACATGATAATTTGATTATGCTCTCGATTCTAAACAAACTACTTTCGAGCTTTGCGTTAATTCATTAACACGTTGTATTTCCCGAAAGAGTAGTCCGAGATATCCTTAACATTTCATATTCAAAAACATCAACATTGCACATTGTTCGCAGAATCGATGGCCGATGGGGCCGAAGAGTTCTTAAGTGGTGACTGCGTATCGAAAAGCGCAGCGAGGGTAGACCCCGCCCCAAGGCAAGGTGGACCGATGACCCGGTGAAGGCGGTGGGAACCCGTTGGATGAGGGCAGCGCAGGACTGGTCGCTGTGGCGATCCTTGGGGAGGCTTATGTCCAGCAGTGGACGTCTATCAGCTGATATGATGAAAAACGTCAACATTGTCGTCGTCCTTCGCAAGCCTCGCATATAAGGAGCTCCACAAAACGGAGTCCTCAACCTTAATCATCCGGCTGCCTCTTGGCTACATTAACGTAAACAGTATTTGATCCAGCTGGACGGAGGCCGTTGTCTTCACAAACAGTCGTGATTTTAAGTCACCTAAATGACAACATGTGTCCATGTATGGGCTAAATTGTGATATGTCACCTGTCACCTGTCAATTTATTTAATGCGTTTGGCTAAATGAATATGATAGATTTGTGTTACAAAATATTCAATGTAATATTATGACAACTCGAAGTAATTACAAATAGCGCAGTTAGTGATACAAAAAAACGATCTTTCCACTAAATCCGATCCGATTTCTTTCCGCCAATTTTGCACAATTTGAACAAAAATATCCATCACGACAAGAAATGATTCAAGAAATCTCGTTTACTGTACGGCAAGATATATCGTTGAAATATAAAGTTTTAGTAATATGTTTATACAAACTATTATTACCATATTTTTATGACGCCGTACATAACATTCGGTTGTACAAAAATGGCCCGTTGTGGAGGTTGTCTTTTAAAGTCAGTAAGTATACAGGAATAATCAAAGCGTCAACTTTCCCTCCTGCTGACTCCCCCGCCGCTCACCCCCGGGCGCCGCGGCGTCACAAACAAGCCGCTTTCATCAAAGTTGCGCGTCCACTCCTCAAGATAACGAAACTTTCAATCATTAATTTAATCTACGTTGTTTTACCAAACAAAAGAGATGCACATAGAGTCTTGGAAACTTTGTACGAAGATAGAATGAAAGCACGTTTAAAAATGTTAATAAATGTTTAAGGGTATATAATTCGGAGCGCGCTCCATACAAACGAAGTCAAGTGATATTTTCAATATTAACCAATTAAAGTCAATGTAATTTTTCAGAAATAATCTAGAAACAAATCTCAATGTTTGTATGAAGTCAGATTTTCGTTTAAATGTATAGTTTTAAAGTAACAGTGCCTCAAAGATTTCTATACAAATCTTAAATTAATCCTAGCACTAAAACTTTATATTTCAACGAAAATCTGACTTCATACAAACAAAGGGATCAGTTTCTAGATTTTTTCTGAAAAATGTTATTAACTTTAATTGGTTAATATTGAAAATATCACCAGACTTCGTTTGTATACAGCGCGCATTTCGCATTTGCGCATTCGGAATAAACTTGTCTTAAAGTACGTATTTGTTATTTTAGGAATTATGTAAGGTTATCTTATAACAATACTATAGTCATGTCATCATGATACCACATGAGTAAATATCCCACAAAGACAAAACTTCTAAGGAGTGCGCAAAATGATCACGTGACGCGCTCGCCCATAAATTGTCCACTTGTTTTTCCACGGATGGCGGTCATAATGATTCTGGTGTTCTGCGACTGGGACTAAATAAGATGTGTGAGAGTATGAACAATGTGCATGCTATGTATCAACAAAGTTTTTATTTATTCCCAATTACAACGTAATTAATTTTCATCGGTCGTTCCGTGTATCGATACAACCCAACCCTAACTGTATAAAACTAAAGTAGTTTATTTAAAGTACGAAACAGTTATTTCTGCGTAATTTCCTCTACGACTACCATTAAAACTTTCCCAATTTACATGTTTATCTTTATTCATAAGTTTAATATCTTTGTGTGTATTCAGCCTACGCCTCTTCTGGCCTATAAGCATTCATTAACTTTAATATATTTATTGTTTTAACCCTCAATTTAAGCCAAGTCTGTCTTTTAAGGTGTTACGTACATACCTAGTAGTTACTCTATACTTCATTTCAAATAAGGACGAAAATATTTTCCGTTTCCTATTAAGCTTCCTAGCCAATTCTGATTGGAAAATATAATTTACTTATCAGAATGATATACTATACGACATATATTGAACGTTACTAAAGCAGTTCTAAGAATAAGTGCGAGGAAGTGTTTCAAATCTGTGTCTGTAATTCAAAATAGCCTTACAATTTCGTTGCTATTTGAAATGGAGTATAGATTGGATGGTATCAGGATTCAGTAGTTTAGTTTCCATATACAGGGGCACAAAAGAACCTAGTAATATTTTAAGGGGTAGTTTAGATTTTGGACCACCAAACTGAACAACTTTCAATATACAATTAAAAATTGAACAGAAAGAGTTAGTCAACACCGAGTAAAAAGTCAGCAGTTTCATACAAAACTGCAGTACCTACTAAACCTAGGTACTTCATCATCATCACAGCCTATATACGTCCCACTGCAGGACACAAGCTCACTCACAGGCTCAGGTTACTTGACTCAAATGTTTGGGACAACAGATGATTTTTTTTATTTTGTCTCCATACTTAAAGTTGTGAGACAACCACCTCTTTATTTTAACACTTTATTATACACACGGCGATTACGGCGGTACAAAGGGCGAGCTTATCTCTGAAGAGATTTCTTCCAGCAGCCTCTTTAAATATTACCAGGGTCTTTTGTTACTCTATTTAAGTAACAAGCTGATAAACAGATAAACACATTGGATTATGCAAAAATGGTTTATAAAACAAGTAACACCTTAATTAGATACTATACCTATTATTAGTCACCTATCATAGTCTGCGCAGCGTTTTCCATACTTCCTGTTTCCTTACATTTACAATAAAATAAATAAGCAATGTGAGATAAAACGATGTTGTATTCGAGAGTCTAAATATAAATTAAGAACTTGGTTAGCTACCTTAAACTATTCCGAAACAGAGCTTCTTTTAAACATCCCCGTCTAAACAAACGCTTAAAAACGGCAAACGTACGTTTATTTACGCAAACACTCACACACACAATATATTAGTAATAAACATATATATTAGTAATCCTCTGTTTTGGACCATCGTACTCCAGGCATTCCCTTGTACGGGTCCTGAAGTAAACCGTATGTGTAAACTAATTTTAGTAAATAAATGATTTTGTATTTTGTACTTGTATTAGACTGTGAATAATTTAACTAATAAAATATGAAGAAGTGTTTCTTAATTGACTTCATTTGAATAAGTTCGTTTAAGAGAAGTTTATTCCGAATGCGTAAATGCGCGCTGTATACAAACGTAGTCTGTTGATATTTTCAATACTAACCAATTAAACTCGATGAAATTTTGCAGAAACATTCTAGGAACAAATCTCTATGCTTGTATCGTGTCTGATTTTCGTTAAAATATACAGTTTCAATGCTAGGATTAATTTAAGATTTGTATGGAAATCTTTGAGGCACTGTAACTTTAAAACTGTACATTTTAAAGAAAATCTGACACGATACAAGCATAGAGATTTGTTTCTAGATTTTTTCTGCAAAATTTCATTGAGTTCAATCGGTTAGTATCGAAAATATCACCAGACTTCGTTTGTACGGAGCGCTCCAACAGTAATATACCCTTAATATTCCGTTTATCGTGAATCATCTATTGATAATTAAAAGTCTGTAAGTAATTCAAGGGCAAGAATAACTTGCCAAGTAATATTTTGTAGGTATCTGGTAACCAAGGAATTTTTTCTATCCTGAGTTATGTTTGTATAAACTTATATCTCGAAACTCTTTTCCTTGCCTTTTCCCTTTCATTAGTTTTACTTTTAAATGAATCTTTTTGTTTCATGTATCTTTGTAATTATTTTTTTAGATCAGATTATTAAGTTGTGTAACTAGTACCGGTGTAAAAGCGAAAACACAATTTTGAACAATGGGCAATTTTGTATGGACCCTGGGCTCAGTACTGTAGCACTTTCTTGCCTACTTTAAACTTTGACTATTTATATGTGGACTGGTTACACGTGTAATTCTACTAACAAACATTTCCGCCACTTTTCCTATAACTTTAGATTATAATTTAGATGTTAAAAATCATGAAAAGTAGTCTCGTGTGAACCCCAAACGTTCTAAGTTCGAAGTTATTATTTCGCAATTACAGGCTGTCTCGTTTAGTGATAAGGTGTAAAATTGAATGTAAATGCACAAGATCAATTGTGCTTATACCGTGGCAGATGGGAAATGCTACCGCAAGGCTAGTCCTTATAATAATTAGTCAAAGACTTTAAATAATATTAACGTTTAAAAATTACTGTAAACGTTTTAAGATTTTAAGATGAAGATTTGATAACACTTTCTTTGTAAAAGAACAATGGACAGAATGGGCTCAACGCTGTAGCACTTTCTTACCTACTTTAAATTAAAGACCTGAATAATACCAACATATTAATTTACTACAGCATAAGTGTAACGCGTTAAATAAAAAAGTTACAGCCGTTTAAAAATTCAATTGCAGTGAAACTTGGTTAAGTGGGACCTGGATAAGTGAGAAACCTCCATAGCTGGAACTCATGCTGAGGTCCCGACACTTTAGCACTGAATTACCTCTGTTAGTGGGACAAAGCAAACCTCTATATCTGAGATTCGTTCTTTCGATTTGATTGTCATAGTTACCTCTATAATTGAGACAGCGAGTGTATTTTACCTCTTTTACTGAGACTATATTTTAAAGAACACTTTTTCTACCTCTGACCTCTTAGTTACCTCTATAATTGAGACAGCGAGTGTATTTTACCTCTTTTACTGAGACTTCATTTTAACTTTATTTTCTACCTCAGACCTCTTAGTTACCTTTATAATTGAGACAGCGAGTGTATTTTACCTCGTTTACTGAGACTTTATTTAAATAATACATTTCTACCTCTGACCTCTGCAACTGAGATAATATCAATTCATCACCTCTCTAATTCGCACTGTATGTTTACTCGCACTATTTGTTTACTAATTCTTAGTCTTCGTGCAAATTCCGCACTTGTCTAATTTTGTCGAAATTAAGGCTCGAATCTTTATCAGTACGTGAAAAACTAAAGTTAAAATCCCATTATGAAAGTGGGGAGACAAGCGATGAAGTCTGTGTCGAATTTAATGTGCCCATCTACTCTTTGTCGAATCATTTAGAATAAAGATAAAATTTAGTGGCTCATGTTCTGAAGGACAAGGAAAACTAAAACGTTTATCAGAATATACTAAACTCGAACAGTGTTTGCCCTCATGGGTATGTTATATCTGAGACACTGGGTAAGTGGAATACCTCTATATGTGAGACAAATTTTCAGGTCCCTTAATGTCCCAGTTATCCAGGTTTCACTGTAATTAACTAATGAATGCTAATAGTTTTTGACTTAATCATGCCCATACAGTAGAAGAAAGAGTATGGTTCTGTGGGAGCTTGCTACAAATGACTCCAACCCCATATGCCAACACCTACAACATCGAATACGCCTATAGCCCCAATCCAAACAACACGCTATTTAACGCGTTACAGTTATGCTGCTGTTAATAAAATGTTGGTATTATTCAGGTCTTTAATTTAAAGTAGGTAAGAAAGTGCTACAGCGTTGAGCCCATTCTACCCATTGTTCTTTTACAAAGAAAGTGTTATCAAATCTTCATCTTAAAATCTAAAAACGTTTATAGTTTCTTAAGCACTTTACGAAGACAACAAATCAAAATAAAGAACACTTTAACTTTCTAAATTTTAAGAACACAAAACAAAAGGAAGACTTGCGAAATATCAGAGACAGCACTTAAAAGTGTATGCTTACCTCTAGGTACTTATACAGCAGGTTTAAATAAAAGCCAAGTAACTCCATTGTGTCCGAGAAGTTCGAGAAATAGCTTATTTCTAGCAGTATCGCTAACGGTGCAGATCCGCCCAGGAATGTTACAAAAGCGCTTCAAGTTAGCTGTAGCATAAAATGCTAGACGGTATGTCGTTGGCTCGCTTGCTACACGACTCACAATGGGCTTACTACAGCGGATTTATACGCTTACCAGTGTTGTACACGAGACTGCTTTTATTTGGATTTGTATCTTAGATGTACGGTTTTAAAGTTTCTCACCTGCTTCTGATAGTTTTGTTGCAAGTTTCTTTGAAATAAATGTTTTTAAACTAGTTTATTGCTTATTCAAATTCGATGTTGGGTGCGACGAAGCGAAAAAGGAAGCTGTCTTTTTCCTTAACAATGCTTTAGGATTTTTCTATTATAATAAAACGTTATTGGTGTCCGAAACCTGAGGTCGTCTGGTGCACACTGTGCAGTCAGCCTCGATACTACCATTGTTGAACAGCTAATCTTTCCACTACAGCTTGAGTGATTGTCATACGATACAGCTCATGCTGACATTAAAGAAAAGAAGATCTTGCGGTAAAGAGTATGAATAAATGAATTATTGCGCTACAGGTGATTTCTACCACAGCGACAGCATTATTAGTGCGTGCTAAACATATATTATTTCGTCTTTACCCTCCTGGAAACTACCTACCCAGATTTAAAAAAAAAAATTTAAAACCTTAAAAAAATACCTTTATTAAAATTTTACAATTTGTTAACTAACAATTGCGGCACTGGCTCCTAAACTAGTCAGGCCTGTAAGTCCGTAGCCAGATTTTGACTATAAAGCACTTTTGACGTGAAACGTCTTTCATTTCGGTCAGTAGGTAGTCACTTCGGTCACTTGCAAAAGCCATATATAACGAAATATGCTGTGACATGATAGCTTATTATTTTGGAAGTATAGCACGTACCAGCATTATTTTATTACCATTATTTACAAGGCGTTTCACGTACTCCACTGCGGCTGCGTCCCTGATACAGCCAAGCCGATTTTTTTCTACTATGTTTGAAAGAATTAGACGCCTCTTACGACGCTCATCTGGTTTGGTGCCGAAGCAGGACACCACACTGCATGACGAGTGTATGTGAATACAATTCAGAAGCGCTCGTTAGCGTAGTGGAGCTTCGGTATTGGAAACGATCACCGAAGTTAAACAACGCCAGGTCCGGTCAGTCTTTGGATGGGTGACCGTTTAGTGATATTTCATCTCGAGCGTTTCCGTGCTTCGGAAGGCACGCTAAGCAGTTGGTCTCAGATAGTACCGTGAGATGGCGTTGTAACTATTCGTTAAGCCAGGTCAGAGGCCTATTAAGGCGGCTTGAATATTCGCTGACAGTAAGTTTACCACTAACTTGCCTCCACCAACACGTGGTGGAGTAATGCCCACTTTCATCTCACCATTATTCGTGAGAGGAGGCCTTTGCCCTGCATTGGGATTCTACAGGCTGTACAGTTGTTTAGAGTTATAACATATTCAACTATTATTTCGACGAGCAATCCACAGTTTTACCAAGTTAAGATATCTATCAGTGAGAATTTTCACGGTTATTTTCTGAAATTGGCTCCACCACAGTCAGTCAAGCTAACGTATGGAGGCAATAAACCCGACATGTTGCCCATAAAACTGACACAACTTGCACAACACATTGTCCACAGTGCCTGCTACTACTCCCACCTGAATTTAGTGCATCGATAACTGCACTTGCATTCTTATATCTGTGCAAAACAAGCCATTATTGCACTATCCCGAGATGTAGAATGCAGAGGAGTAAAGGAAATGTACAAGAAACCTTGTGGATAAGTCTAGAAAATTGATGCTTTACATAATTGTAATCGAAAAAGTTTAGATTCTAAACCACCACTTTCAGTATTACTAGGGTGTTTTGTTACGCCATGTGCCATGAGTTTTCACTGCACTTTACTACAATTCAATTCAATTTTTGTTTAGTGGCATCCGATGTGTTATCACAATTCAGCCAATGTCTCGTTATGTGGATAGTATATGAAGGAAAATGATCAGTAGTATTTATTAAGTCTAGAGTGGCAGTTTTGCCAATGTAAGTACATAGTTTATAATCTCAAGTGATTGTTTTAAGGTTAAAACACAAAAGAGTTCACAAAATGGTGGAGCCACGTGCAATCCTAACGCGCCGATACGCAAGCGTCCGTACTCCGCCAGAATTGCAGCGCGACTCCCACTTTATTACTGTAGTCACGTTACAAATTTTGTATGACAGAAATTAGTTCTCAACGTAGCCACTAGGAGCGCTGTACGAGATTCGATGCAAAATTGGCGACGTAACTATATTAGTAAAGTACAGTGAAAAATCATGGTAGACCTACTGAATACCATTTTGATCAATAATTCGGTGTGTCAAGTTATTTTTTTGGTCTTTATTTTATATTTTTTACAGATAGAAGACATCAATTTAAAACACTAATTTCATTTTCTTTGCAATTCATCGAGTTTATCAATACAAATTTAATTTTTTAAATTTAACTGTAATTTGTAAATGGCAAAAGTGGTCGCGAAAAAATAATTCAATCTCCATGGAGAAAAACCTTTACTTAATTTTAAGAAATAAAAATCATTTGCTTTCTCTTTCTAACTCTATGCTGGAAACAGAAACGGGAACATCACTGGATGGACCGAAAAACGACGTTATTTTATTAAAAATATCTGTAATCCTTTCATTTTAAAATCTCTGACATAGAAAATATTATTATTGAGACAATTATCTCGATGTGGTTTTCGATTCAGACCTCTAAACCAAAACTTGACATACCGTATTGTCCTTACCCAAAACCCTACATAGCTGCGTCACCAGCAATGCTTTTAAATTGTCTATTAAGCAAAATGCTTGGGTCTGAGGTCAATAGCTTATAGTTTATTTACTTTACTGTATAGTATCAATTATTGTATTAAATAGACTATGTATTATTGTATACATAACTTTAGCTTAAGAATTTATATTGTAATAGTTATTAAGTCATGTTATGTTGTAGAGTTTCTGGCCGCATCTTCTCTACAGGGACAACACGTTCCGACGCGGTGGTAGCTTTAAAAAAGATTTGACGTTTGATAAGTGTGCTGCAAGCTCCTATATTGAATAAATTATATTGACTTGACTTGACTTGACTTGTCCGGAGACTCCCCTGGGTGCTTAGACTGGTTTAAGTTTACCCTGATTTCCCCCAGTGTTACCAATGATTTACAGTTACAAAGTAGGTCCTTCCTCAATATCGTTAAAAATGCCCCAACCAAATTGTTTTGCAATTTTAGTATTATCAAACTTACTCAATTTGATAGTATGTTCATTTTTCCTGCATTCGATTTTAGGTATAGTTATGTATACATGCAGTTCAAACAGTTACGTGCCTTTCGTGAAAAATTTAATAAACCTCTATTTTCCGGTTGCTATGGCAAAGTGAATGGCGAAATCGTAGAATAACAGGTAAAAGTTTAGCAGTAAATATAATGTGTGGAAACTGTAGTCGTTGCGAGTAGGGTGTGCTTGTTTTAGTTTTCTTGAGACTTTGTTGGAGGAATGCCATTCGAGCGTGGAAAAAATAAAGTTTTTGCAGCTGGCCAGGTTAGACGTGAGGTACAGAAAGGTTGGATTTTGAAACTTTAGAAATATTAATAAAACTCAATATTCAAAAGCTCTAGCGATGTTCGAATTATTGAAAAAATCAATTAGGTATGAATTTTGTACTTGTATATACCTATAATGTCTGATTCTCATAAGAAGCACTGGTACCGCATAACATTTTATGTACCTGCGAGTGCTAGTTTAATTATTTGTCACTCTTATTGACTGTCAAAACATTGTACCTAGGTACAATCACTTTGTTTTTTAAATCATCTGATTTCATATGTAATCCCTTAAGAAATCTTCAGAAAAAGTTTCTACAAATACCAATTTTAACTTTATTAGCTTACAGGATGCAACGACCGTGTTGATTAAGTCGCCAAAAAATGTTGCATGATAGTTTACCTTTTGATAACCAAAATTTTGCAAAAGAAACCATTTGTTTTAGTTGCCGCAGCCGTGAGATAGAAATGGATTGAACAGATACAAAAATAAATTTCATTCTTGTATTTAAAAAGTCCCAAGACATTATGCTTCTTATGGTTACCCTAGTAACAACTAAGAAATCTCAGTGCTTTGTGCCCCTTGGTTGCAGTTTGCAGTTACAATCTATACTCAATTTGCACTCTTATCTACTGCTGCATAGAGCTGGTTATCGCTGAGACTCCATTGTAATGTGAAATGTTTGTTACATAAAATGCGTCTAGATTTTATTTTTCGCTAGAGACCGTTGTATGGTCTTGTCTTGACATTATTTGCGGATAACAACTCGCTCTAATGACGTTTGAGGACTCAACAGATTGTCAACATCATGTCAGTAACGAGGCTAGTGAAAAGCTACTTGCTGAGCAAGTATCGCTAGGTATACCATGTGTCACTTTGGAAAAATATTTAAAAAAAAATAGAAAGATATTCCATAATATACGTAACTCTCTAAATATTTCAACTTTGTACTCTGTCTTTGGGCAAGTGAAGGATCGAAATGTGACTGTCTTTTTATTTTACGAATATCAAAATGAGTACGCATGGCAGATTTCTCGTTTTGACACTTTGTCGAGCCTTATGCCCTACTGTAGGCCTACCATGAGTTTTTAAATTACATTAAATTAAATTAAAAATCATTTATTTGTACACTGACAGAAGTAGGTAAATAATATACGATTTAAGAACATTAAAAATTAAAGTGTTTTTTTCTGTTAGTATGTTAATGATATTTCCCCAGAGTACCTACACACAAACAAGTTTGCTTGTGCACTGATACTCTGAGGGAAATGCCACTAGAATAAAAATTAATATAAAAATATTATAAGACAAATAGGTCTAAGGCTCAGCGTCAGTTGAATAAATCAGCTGCCTCTGTTATTTTGCCATAGCCAGACATAAATTAAGTGAAACACAGTACCTAAATATTAAAGAATGTATATGACTTCCAGGATACAAAGTAGAGAGATTTATATTGTTATGGATAGGTGAAAACGAGCAGTATGCAAATAAAATTTTCCGTAAATACGCCTAAAGAGGGACACCAGCGGCCAGGGATTGCTTCATAAATAGCCACTGGAAACATTTTTTCCTGAAGGTTGGTGCCTCCCGAACGGGGGGCAGAAGGTCGTTCCATATCTTCGAGGTGTGTTTGACAACTCTGGGTGCTGACCAGATAATATACCGGAAGATTGAAAAGATATCCTCGATCCCTTAAGCTATGATTTGATATATAAGATGTCCACTTAAGTTAATGATATAAGTATGTAGGGATTTCGGTTTTACAAAGAGTGTGTATAAAACAGGAATATTTCAATGTTCTTACATTTTCCATATTAAGAATCTTCTTCTCTAGTAAGTATGGTGTGATATGGTCCCTCCTAGGAATAGGATAACAGAAACGAATGCAAGAATGTTGGACTCTCTGAACGGCTTTTTTGGTTTTAGCGAATAGACACGGGCCATACACAATGTCGCAATAATGTAGATGCGATAAAACCAAACTGTTACATAAAAGCAATCTGATATTGTTATTTAAAAATGGTCTAATTTTATACAAGGTTTTTAATGATCCAAAACCAAAGAGATTATACCTAATAGAGTGAGCCATACCAATTGTAAAGTGTCCACTTGTTTTGACGTTAATGTTTGAGTGTGTGGTGTCAAGTAGTATGGACAAAAGGCACCAAGTGACATATGGCCTTATGTTTACGGTCACTTTTCACACACACTAGCTCAAAAAAAAGTGGACAGCTGCATAAACAAATATCTATAGTTCCATCTCCTTCTACTATTAAGAGTACGTCATAAAACAAAAGAGACTAACTACAATCGTAAATTTATGCGATCTATGGAGATCCTTCCTCTGAGTCCAAAACATTTCCCTATTTTATTTTATTTTCTCCACAGCTTAGGTACGGTTGACGGCCGATCCCCGTCGAGGGGTGAAGGCAATAGGTTAGGTATACCGTGTAAACTTCTTGGTCAAATCTCATTAGACTTGCCGCCATTTTGTGAGTGTCAATGCGAGACTTGAAAACACGCTAAGTCACGCTGTCAGTACGTTAAAGAATAA
Source organism: Agonopterix alstromeriana (assembly GCA_963924505.1). Lineage (NCBI taxonomy): Eukaryota > Metazoa > Arthropoda > Insecta > Lepidoptera > Depressariidae > Agonopterix > Agonopterix alstromeriana. Next base: position 20,280,184 of record OZ004663.1, read on the forward strand.
AAGATCCCTCTTTCATCTTTCAGCTTTTATGTCTAATTACTCGGTTTATTTTTGTTTTGCACGCGCGCCGTTGTAACAGTTGGAAGGTTATTCGCAAATTGTACAATAGGACTGGTCCAAATAACTTAGCACCTTATTGCCGTGCAGAGAGCGTCATTATTTATTAAAATCAGTTTTCGAAGTGATTCTTCTGTACGGGTAGTACTAGTATTTATTCTATGGTAATACTAGCTACCTATTCATAACATAACCTCACGATCACCTGTTCAATAAAAAAGCTTGAGTAGTAAAAGGAGATAAGTTAGTGTTTGACTTAGTAACTCAGTAAGTTGAGACTGTTTGTTACGAGTCCCTAATCCTAAGTAATCAAGGACAGTTGTTGTGAGCGTAAGCATTGCTGTCCTACTCTAGAAGCTAGCTCAAATCGTATTAAAGTTTACTTGGAAGAACATCAACACGTTCGCGACTCTCTCCCATTTGAGTTTTTTTCTGCAGGGCACACGCCTACCCTCTAGGAGGATGTATGGGTGTTAGTCCACCACCCGTGCCCAATGCGGATTAGTAGACTTCACATACGCGTCAGAATATCTTCTTCAGCGTATGCAGGTTTTCGAACGATGTTTTCAATTCACTGTTTAAAAGAAGTCGGTACTACGTAGGTACAAACGTTAGTAGTAAAACTCATTGGTACTATTTGGTACATGGCATGTCATCCGGTTTCGGTTGGCGGTTTCGAACTTAGACCCTCGCGATTGAGTGTCCATTCCTCTCTGCAATTTGCCACCGACGCTCACTTTTCATTCAGTGCCCACTCTTAAGAGAAGTTTATTCCGAATGCGTAAATGCGCGCGGCATACAAACGTAGTCTGGTGATATTTTCAATACTAACCAATTTAACTCAATGAAATTTTGCAGAAACATTCTAGGAAGAAATCTCTATGCTTGTATCGTGTCCGATTTTCGTTAAAAATATACAGTTTCAATGCTAGAATTAATTTAAGATTTGTATGGAAATCTTTGAGGCACTGTAACTTTAAAACTGTAAATTTTAAAGAAAATCTATCACGATACAAGCATAGAGATTTGTTTCTAGATTGTTTCTGCAAAATTTCATTGAGTTTAATCGGTTAGTATTAAATATATCACCAGACTTCGTTTGTATGGAGCGCGCCAACAGTAATATACTCGTACCCTTAATTCGCATGGTTGTCTGGGCACCTCTGCAAAGTCCGTAAAACCCGCATATGCGTCAAAGTATACGAATTTCTTGTCATTGTCAGTCACTGAACTGTTTTGTATATGTAAATAGTGCAAAGCGTGTCACATAAGCTCATCCACAAGCCATCGTATCGATTATTAAAATGTACATAAAGACAAAGTTATATACACAATGACCTTAAATACTATTGTTCTGTATTTATGTACGATTTGTAACACCACTGGCTTTTGCTGGTGAAGGAAAACATCGTGAGGAAACCTGCATGCACCAATTTAGAGGCATGTAGTATACCCACTGTCCATTATAAGTGGCGACGGGCTCACCCCCCGTCACACTGGTCAGTTTCGGTACTACTGGTGAAACGTGGATGTTCTGAGGTTTCAGAATATCTCTGACTACCCCCTCGGGGAATACAGTCGTGAGCATATGCTTATGCTTACTATTGTTCTGTTATAATTATAATAATTCAATGTTTATATATTATGAATGCAACATGATGACTCTATGACCTATTTGTAATATTGCTTAGTCATTAATTAATGTAACATGTTTGGAAACAGTTTGACGTTAATTAATTATTATGTTATTAAATAATTGGATAGTGTAATACAAGCTCATTTGAAGCGTAGTTAAATATTAAAGGTTGGGTTAGACCATCAAACTGAACAACTTTTACTACAGAACCAACACTGATGAGATCTGTGCCATACCTTGGACACTTATGATAAACAGTAAAACTGAAAAAAGGTACCTAAGCATGTGCGATGATGATGATTATAATCAGAATCTGTTATTCAAATTAATGTTAAGAGAAGTTTATTCCGAATGCGTAAATGCGCGCTGTATACAAACGAAGTCTGATGATATTTTCAATACTATCAATCAATCAATTTTTTTTTTTATTTATTTATTTATTTAAATATACCTTATTTGACACCAAAATACAAACATAGAGAAATAAAAACAAGAGGCACAAAATAAGGCAGTCTTATCGCTAAGAAGCGATTTCTTTCTACTAACCAATTAAAGTCAATGAAATTGTTCAGAAGCAATCTAGAAACTAATCTTTATGTTTGTATGAAGTAAGATTTTCGTTCGTTTCGTTTTAGTGCTAGGATTAATTTAAGATTTAACTTTAAAAAACGAAATCTGACTGACTGTCCTGATCATACAAACATAGAGATTAGTTTCTAGATTGTTTCTGAAAATATTAATTGACTTTAATTGATTAGTATTGAAAATATCACCAGACTTCGTTTGTATGAAGCGCGCTCCGAATTATATAGGTATTCCCTTAATGTAAGCTGTTAGATTCCGGCTTAGAATGAACCATCCGTGGGTGTATATAAGGCTACTAAGGGATAATGTTTCTTATACTGTGTAGCTACAACTTAGCAATCTACTAGTTGAGACTTCCTTCCACCCTGAAACCTTCTATATTCTAAAGGTGAGCCTAGTAGGTGATTGGAATAATGCTTCTGACCTCTCCAAATGAGTTTTGGTCAGGATTATAGTCGTGATTATGTCAATAGAAGAACTTTAATCTATAAAGTAAAGGAAATAAATGTTTATAGCTCATCTCATAAATAAGTAGTTGTTTCCAATCTTGAACCTTAAAGCAATGAAATCCATCACTCAATTCTGGACCGTAAATTAAAGTTTCATTAAAGTCGACATTAGCTTGACAGGCAATATATTGATAAGCCAAACATAGGAAGAAAGGACATTTCATAATATACCCTCAAGCTATATTACAGAACCAAAGGGTCGATGCAATCAATCAAGTCGCCTCAGGCGATATGAAACAAGTTCTTAGGAAACACAAGTTTGAAGGTTTTGGTCTTACAAATTTACAAAACCCCTTCATAATAGAGTTGTAGGTTGAATATTTGGAAAGTTCTAAAGGTTTCTAGTGACTTTCGTTGTTATAAATGAATGAAGGTTTACAAGCAGAGGTACTTGGGGCGTAGTGGAAGTTTGGTATTAGAAACTCGAAGCCCAGAGCGAACTAGAGCTGCCGAGGCCGATTTGGAAGTGCTTAAATAGACTCCTAACTCAGGTTGGCCGGAGTAAAGACAATTTATTCAAGTGGGGTTCAGGTCGGACCTTAGGTGTTAATGCGTTGTTACTCCTCTCGTATCCTGCCCGGACACCTGCACGCGAACGGAGATTATAGACGCTGCCGGCTTTGACTAATTATTATAAGGACTAGCCTTGCGGTAGCATTTCCCCTCTGCCACGGTATAAGCACAATTGATCTTGTGCATTTACATTCAATTTTACACCTTATCACTAAACGAGACAGCCTATAATTGCGAAATAATAACTTCGAACTTAGAACGTTTGGGGTTCACACGACGAGACTACTTTTCATGATTTTATTGCGGATTTCATGTTACCTCGCCCCCCGCAAAAAGTGGCAGAAATGTTTGTTAGTAGAATTACATGCGTAACCAGTCCACATATAAATAGTCAAAGGTTGCCGGTGATGATAATGTGTGGTGAAATACAGGGCTGGAAAAATTTTGAATGACATGCCATCGACTCGATAGAAGCAGAAGATTAGAAACGATCCGTGAATTTGAGCAAAGAATGGTTCATGTACAGGTACATGGCTGATTGTAGCCATGATATTAAACAACTTTCTTTACGAAACCTATAGAAAATTCGAAAAAATTTTTTGAAGTTTCCATACTAAATACAATCTACTGATCGAACGTTTGTATAAAAGTCGAAATTTTTTTGGCAAATTACCTACAGTTTTCTTAGGGAAAGTTGTTCAGTATCATGGGTAAAATCACCCCTTAAAATAATGCAACTGTTTACCCTAACGCCCTGTATATAGATAAGTGACCATCTTCATCAGCCTGACATCGTCAAACGAAACAAAAAAATTTTTCTTCAGTCTTTCTCATCCAGTCGCTCCCCCCTTCCTGTCTCAGGAAGCGGGGAGTGACTCACATTACGCTCGCCAGTTCGTGGTTCCTGCCAACTCGCACTGGAATATCGGTTGTCATTTCTTCGGCAGATGTACTAACACAAATCTTTATTAACAAAAATAAGATGGTAAGAAGTCAGTACAATAGACCCCGCATGGAGGAAGATAGAATCTCGGGAATCCATTACAATTAATCAAATTTTAAATTTTAGGACAGAGTGTTCAAATGATTATGATAATTTACATTACAGTAATATCATCATCAAATACATTTTAAGTACCAGTAGACATGCAATGAGCATAAGCATATGCTCACGACTATATTCCCCGAGGGGGCAGTCAGATATGTTCTGAATACTTAGAACATCCACGTTTCACTAGTAGTACCGAAAATCTGTCCAGTGTGACAGGGAGTGAGCCCGCAACAACAACAACACAACATGCAATGAAGCTATTTAATAACCTATTACATTGCAAATTCTCAAAGTTATCATAATTTCAAAGAATTTTGTGATGGGGACCATCTTAGTACTGCTAGTGTTTCTTTAATTGAGCGCCTTTGTGCTTTAAAAGTCAAAAAGCAATACCGTGATGTCGCTAGCTAGCGATACAAGCTAGGTATGATGTCACCCAGAGTAAACAAGTAGGTACGTCACAAAGTTAGAATTGCGCTGTATCAACATTTGCCCTTGCTTAAAAAATTACCACTTACTCGATTTACAGAATTCTGAACCAAACAAACCTTTTTTTTTTTGCTTAGTTCTTTAAACCCTATCATTTCAAACTTCTTTCTACGACCTTATGCGACCGAATATAATTCTTAACAGCTCTAAAACGGTTACCAAACTGGGTAACCTAAATTAAGATTCACCTCCGGTCCAAATCGCATAACCATTCCTTAACTAAGCCGTCGTAAGGATTTCCTATAAACATGAAATCACAATGAGACCCCGCCCCGGTGGCCCGATGGCGCTTTAATGGTGCGATCACACATACCGTGTCCCCAAGCCGCCGCGCCGCGCCGCGCTCTGCTGAACGTGCCCTAATAGAGCCGATGACGGTGTACAACATCTGAGCGGGACTACAATACAATTTGCGTTTGTCTACGTGTTGTAAATTTTACAAGCTTTATCGATGCGTTTCGTATTAACAAGCTGAATTAGCAATGAACTGGTCCTGGATGTGGAATGGACAACATGAAGTAGCGTACTGTATAACGATATCTGGCATAGATCGATGACAACCTGAGACAGGCAGCTGGTAACGATTACATAAAGAAGACCGATTACTCAGTTTTATAGCATGCCTTGGCATGGGCAAAATTTTTTAACAGAGTAACTTTATGATTAGCAGTACATTATTAACGCGCATTGGCTACTCTGTAAGAAATATAGACTATTAACTTAAAACGCAGTTCAGCATTTAATGTTTAATAAAACTTTAAAAAATAGTGCTTGCTACACTTTAAAAAATAAAGAAATCGTTAGGTAATTCCAGAATCATGTTGTTATTATTTATAGTACGAAACAGAAACTTTATTCCGAATTTTACAAAAACATGACTGTAGTCCTTCTAGTGCAACGCATACGGGCTGAGGGTAGGAAGTTATCAACTATGCCGGTTATGTTTCAATCCGGCGTCCCCACATCGCCTATTGATTATCTTCCGAGACACTTACCGAATATATTGTAATTGAGTTGTAAGGTTCTTACATATATTATGGAACGAATTGAATGGGAGGGTTCTACTATGTGAGCGGGGCTGCCTAGAAGCTTACTGTTAGATATAACAATAGATTGACTATGAGATAGACAGTTCTAACTATGTAATGTCCCGGAAATTCATATAACAAAATAACCAAACATAATTCAAATAACGTAATAGATACCTTGAGCACCCTTGAGATCAAATCTCAAGATATTTCAGCAAAGAAATTTAATTCCAGCCAATTAATAAAGCATCTCGAACAAACTCCAAGAGACACGGAAATTCTTCACAACAGTATGTCGCTCCCTAAAGTTTATTTATAACTTTACAATAGCCCTCCCCCCACCTTCCCCCGCCTTCCGAACAACAAATTGCTTATATTTCGTTGAATAAATCCCTTTTGTCCCACATCAAAAGGCCTGAAAAATGAGATATGGGCAATAAACAATAGATGCTTGTTTCCATCACGCGGTTATCGTGCCGGGGTAGGAACGGGACGTGGAGACATAGCTCAGACGAGTCAGGTGTCCCGGGGCAGGGTCGTACGTCATGTTTGACAGTTGGAATAGCCTGCGGGAATGAAAGTGCTGAAGCGATTTAGTTTTGATATAGTTGTGTGAACGGGGGCGTCAAAGCGGAAGGAAAATTTATTCAAAAACGAATTGTCTTTTATTCTCTTTTTCGTAGTCAGAGCTATTATAACCACATTACAATACGAATATTTACATTGCACTAGCAGTGCAGTTGCTATCGTTGTCTAGTCATCATAATACAAGTCCAGGCTAGATTCTGGTACTTTAAATGTGACTAGATAATTTGTGTGACAATGTCCAAGACATTTATTTTTATTTTTTTATTTTAGTGCCCAATCTCTATCCAGTGTGAAAGTTATCGCTACTTATAATGGACAGTTGGTACAATGCAATTTCTCGAAATTGAAGAATGCAGGTTTCCCCACGATATTTTCTTCACCGAAAAGCCAGTGGTGATACAAATTGTACATAAGTTCTTAAAAAATAAATTCAATGTGGTTGAAACCCCGCGTGCAACTTTAGACTATTCGCTAAGCTGCTTGGCTTAGCTCAATTATCAGCTTAGCTTAGCCGCTTAAACTGATAGAGCTTTTATTCGCTCAGAAAAAACCCAAAAACTATTTCTTGTGCAGTCTGAACTAAATCGATGGGTTGTAATCTTGAAACTGACACATCGATCTCCTGATTCACAATCATACTAATTACGGGATAAGGGTGGTGTAATCAGGATGATAGTGTACAAATCATAAAGTTACAATTTCATGGACAGTAAAAATGTAATTAATATGATTTTGAAGAACAAAACAAGCAGTGTTGCCTAACTATGGTTAGTTAAACGTGGATTAACTATCTAGGTTGACCTTGAAAAAAAATAAAGAAACAATGTCGGTAGTGCTATCCATAGAATCGATATTTTCGATAGTATTACTTTAAAACAATTGATATGAAGATGGAATACTATCGATAGTTTCGATAATATCAATCTTTTATCTTAAAGTAAAAACTATTGATATTATCCAAAATATCGATAGCACTATCGATATTATTACTATTTTTCAAAGTCACAATAGTATCGATAGACTAGGTATCGATATTTTTACTACTTTTAGGCAACACTAAAATAAAGCCCAAATTCTTTAAACTAATTTCTATACAATGTAAATCATCAAACCAAACTTTTATATCCATGATAATCTTCTTGCCAGCTTAAAAAAAACTTCATTAACATTTCTATCCCATTTTTCGTCGGGCTGCGGTGCAAGGAATTGATGGGCCCTCGTGTCCTCCGACTTAATTAGAGATGGGGCAGGTACCCGCGCGTGACCGGCGTACGTAACAGTGGGCCGGCCGGTTCCAGCTTCCAGGGTAGACTTGTTGAACGGAGGTGTTAGATAGGTATCTTTATTAAGGAAAGTTTTGCATTGAGGATTGTTGGCCCTTTGTTATCGGTTGGACAGTTTTAGTTCAGGGCAGTTAGTGAATAGTAATTGAATTGGAATTTTCCGGTTTGTTGCTTTATGAGATAAGTTATTTTAATCTGTTTCAAAAGTGTCACAACTATTTATTGACAATAAGAACATTTTTTTTTGTAGTTCAATGGTGTATATTGATCGATAACGGACAGTTTGCGTATTTTTGACAACTCTAAATAATAAGCCGCCGTGAAGCCGTAGTGGTCCAGTGGCGAGTAACCTTGCCTGCCATGCAGGAGGTGATGGTTCGATCCCCGTCCAGGCCGACTCATACCTACCTTGTTTCTCGGAATTTGTGTACGATTTGTAACACCACTGGCTTTTCGGTGAAGGAAAACATCGTGAGGAAACCTGCATGCTTCAATTTCGAGGCATGTATTGTACCCACTGTTCATTATAAGTGGCGACGGGCTCACCCCCCATCACACTGGACAGAGTTTCGGTACTACTGGTGAAACGTGGATGTTCTGACGTTTCAGAATATCTCTGACTACCCCCTCGGAGAATATAGTAGTGAGCATATGCATGTATGCATCTAAATAATAACAGAAAATTTTTAGTCAGTGCGGATATTTTACCTTGATTATACTCGTCAAACTGAACAACTTTTACTATTGGAGCCAACTGCGGAATCACGAGATACATAAATGTATCCTGTATATTCCAAAGACTATGCAACAACTTTTTAAGTGGGAAAATCCAAATATTTTAGCTGGCCACATGAGCACATTGTACCATAGTGTTTTCAATGTACCCATTTAAAATTACCATTGCCTGAAAACCATATCAAGAACCCCATACAGGGTGAAATTGATAGCATTCGCATCCTTTTAAACTAAGAGTCTACCCATCAAACTGAACAATTTTTACTTTAGGAGCAAACCAATCGGAGCAAAAAAATCACCTGTAGCATACATTTGAGTCGAGTAGGCATTTTTGGAACAGCAGATTTTTTTTTGCTCCGCTCTGTTTGCTCCCGTACTATAAGTTGTTCAGTTTGATGACTAAACTCTTAGCTTAAAAGGATGCTAATGATATCAATTTCACCCTTAACCATCATTCAAATGTATAATTCTGACATTAGCCACTTTTTTAGGCCTTTACTTGCTAAAAAAACATAATTATTGCCACCACGTTGCATTGCCTTATGAAAAATATAGGTACACTACTCACATCGAAAAAAGCAAGCTTAAGTCCTCAAGAGTAAAAATAGCAACGTTACTAATAAGTCATCAAAGCCGATAAATGTCAAGCGGATGAATACGGCCTCCCCCACCCTCTTGCTCCCCACCCCTCCCCCACGACACTTGACACAAATATCTGCTCACTTACTAGGTGAAGATTCCGTTATTAATAGTTGTGTTTTGTTATCGATTACCTTGTTATTAGTGCTTGAAATTAGACTGATTTGTTACCATTCGGCGCACGTCTGGTTAACGAGACGGCTTTCCGCCGGGGCTACGCATGGTTTTAAACCGTGCCTACGACCGGTCGTCAGTTAAATATGGGATATTGAATACAAATTAAATTCAATGAGATTTTGCATAAACAATCTAGAAACAAATCTTTAGGCTTGAATGTTGTCCGATTTTCGTTTAAATATACAGTTTCAATGCTAGGGTTAATTTAAGATTTGTATAGAAATATATTTTCAGGTACTGTAACTTTAAAACTATACATTTTAACGAAAATCTAACAACATAGAAGCATAGAGATTTGTTTCTATTTTGTTTCTGAAAATGTTTTGTTAGTATTGAAAATATAACCAGACTTCGTTTGTATGGAGCGCGCCAACGCTATTATACCCTTAAATATAATTTGGTAGCAAAACGTTATGGAAACAAAGACGCTGGTTGTTTCAAGATTGGTCCTCTTAGGTTCGAACCTCATTATATTCACGATGGGCGACCGCTTGAAAAATAGTAGGGGATTTACAGCACTAGACTCCACGGTGTTTTACTTTTTGATATACCTACCTAAAATCGTATTCACGAAAAATTTTAATATTCGCAGGCTCGGATTACGCTGAGCCTTAATTCGAAAGGAATCAAAAATGATATTCACTGAATGATACAATTCTAGTCATAATTTATTAAAAACCGGCCAAATGCGTGTCGGGCCACGCGCAGGGTAGGGTTCCGTAGTTGCCCGGCACAATATACGGACTTAGAAAGGGGGCTTTTTGTTTTATACAATGGTTTAACGGCTAATAAAGTCTAAAAAAGTCAATTTTACACATTGATCGACTATTACTCGTTAACTTGTAAAGCTTACTTAGCGGTGATAGTTTTCCTTTTAAATTCGTTATATACACTACTGCCGCGAATTTTTTCACGTATTTAGAAAAATTGCATCCCCACTATTCGTGTAGGGGAGGTACCTTAAAAAAAAAACGTTTTTCAAGATTTTATTTTACCACTTTGTCGGCGTGATAAATATGTATACCCATATCAAATTACAGCTTTCTAGTACTAAGCGTCTCTGAGCTAAGCCTTGGACAGACGGACAACGGACAGACGGACGGACATGGCGAAACTATAAGGGTTCCTTGTTGACTACAGAACCCTAAAAACTACTAAATAATATGCATTAATTGTTATATTACTCTAATACAGCATCAGCCTCGATGAGGATTTGTGTTTTGTCGAAATGAAATAAACGCTTTTCCGTGAATAAATCCGTTTAATGAAAATTTCCAATCAGACTAAATTTATTCAGCCATTACGGGATGAAATGCAAAACTTTATTCATTGCGGGGAGCAATATTATTATATTTACCCTCATTATTATGGATGAACTTATTTTTATTTCAGCTTTTTTCCGTGTCATTATCATCAGCCTGTCATTGAAACCTGCTGAGTCTGTGGAACATAGGCTTCTCCCGTGGTTATGGGGATATTACCTTTGGCGCGCTCCTTACAAACGAAGTTTGGTTATATTTTCAATAGCAACCAAGTAAAGTCAATAAAATTTTCCAGAAACAATCTAAAAACTAATCTTTATGCTTGTATGTTGTCCGATTTTCGTTAAAATATACAGTTTCAAAAGCCGTGGTGGTCCAGGGGCGAGTAACCGTGCTTGCCGTGCAGGAGGCGATGGTTCGATCCCCGTCCAAGCCGACTCGTACCAATGAGTTTTATAGAATTTATGTACGATTTGTAACACCACTGGCTTTTCGGTGAAATAAAACATCGTGAGGAAACCTGCATGCTTCAATTTCGAGGCATGTATTGTACCCACTGTCCATTATGTGTCGACGGGCTCACCCCCCGTCACACTGTACAGAGTTTCGGTACTACTGGTTAAACGTGGATGTTCTGAGGTTTCAAAATATCTCTGACTACCTCGGGGAATATAGTCGTGAGCATATGCTATACAGTTTCAATGCTAGAATTCAATTTCAATTCATAACGCCCAATTTTACCGCCCGTTTTCAGACATCCAGCAAACAAAGACGAATATAAACAAAAAAAGCAAAACATACAGACATAGCCAAAGTATCTCATGTTATTATTGAAATAATTTATTAAAATCGGTTAAGTTTTGGAGGACGAAACAGAGGAATACGAAATTCAGATTTCATCCATTTTATGTAGATAAAATCAGTTTGAGCTGCAGTTGTCTCTTTCGCATTCTAGTCAGCGGGTTCTGTGGGAGGGGCGGATCGGACAAAACCGTAAACATTTCGTTAAAGTGACCTATTCTCCAAATTTCTTCAAGTGCCCGCCTATCATCTTAAACTCTATAAGTCACCTCCAACGAGAAGAAACGGGAAATCACTTAATATCTCTTGCAAATAGGCCTTTGGTCTTGGTATAGTATCGAGGGGTGCTACAGCTTAGAGGAGCGCAGAGCCAAGTTATGCTATTGATACCTGACCCGATTGTGGGTGCTCGAGAGAGCCGCCGAGCCGCTTTAATTACGACGGACTCCCGGCTCCATGGGGCCTTGAGACGAGCGGGAATCATCGAGTAGGCTTTCAATATCGTTTGTTTAAGATACGGAATGACAAAACAATTGACTGTTTTTTAACTTTTGGTTCGATCTACAAGCCAATGATGAATGATCTTGTAAATACGCAGCACTTCAAAGAGATTGCAGATCATTGTTAAATGTTGATTGTATTGATCCCTTTCTCATATTTAATACACAGTTCTATACAAAATAACAAATGAAAATAATGTTTCTTTTTAAATTCGAAAAAAAAAGTCTTCACACTAATTTTAGAACGAACTCGGTCGTGTATATTTAATAAAATCTACCTATCCATAGCAATGGAATGGCCCCATTTTTATATATGACATGCTAAACAGAGTTGGAGGATATGATATGCCAATTATTCCGTTAGTTGTTTGTTCGTTCTTTCATTGCCTTTTCCATTCCGCATTGCAAACTTCTCCAGCAACAAGATCTCCACCCGCTCTCCGCTCTGCTCCCGTCCCCGCTGTTCTTCAGGCCTGCGAGCTCAGTACGCCTCTTGACCCGGCCCCGCGGACCAGAGGCAAACGGCGCGGAAACCACTCGGATACAAATAAAAATAAACCCTGAAATATTGCTCGTAGAGTACAAATAGAGCCTGCTCGTTGTGCCGACTATGTTTGTCCTCTCTTTTTCTTGACGGTTACTTTACTTTGTGATTTTGGCGGTCGTCGTTGTAGGTTTTGTCGAAAAGGTTTTTTTTTCGGTTGATTGAATGTGGACGTAATTGTTCGACAAATAACATAATTTTTACTGTTTCTTCCCCATAACTGGAGTTCTGCACATATCTGAATTTTTGTTCTTCATTATAACATTTCTGATTTTGGATTATTATTGTATTTGAGGTTGGACATACCGACAAATAGAACTGGACAAAACTATATGAATTTCTTGTTTACACTACGGAAGTATAAAAAGGTATATCCCAAAACAATTAGACATCCATAATGCTGGTTACAACACATTGATCGATGGTTAGCCCATACAAAAAGCACGATTAGTATAGGGTCGCCGTACGCATACCTACGTATTGACGACGCGGTGAACGGAGTGCCATTCTAATCGTGTTTTTTGTATGGGCAAACCGTCGATTGCCTTTGATCCATGTATCGTAACCATAACTCTATATTTTATTGTAGAGGGGGTCTATAAGTTCCACCCAGTATATTGTCATTATACAAGTTACTTCCAATAACTGGAGCAATCACTAGTCCCCAGGCAATGCAATGATCTTTCCAATTCCTTGCGAAGATATTTTACACACGCTTTTCAATAAGTTTAAAAGAAAAGGTCAAAGTGCGAAGACGTTAATTCATTTCGTAACAATACATCGGAAAGTAATTAAGAAGCATCACGTTTTTCGACAAACAATAGACAAAAGGAGTAACATTATCGTTCTGGGGGAGCGGAGGGGAAGGGAGGGGGTACAGGGAAATCCATTCAGAGCCTTAAATAATACAGCCTCCGTTAAATCTAAAAATACAGACAATAGAGAAAAAAAGAACGCTTAAGTTAGTGAATAATCCGCTCGAGGGAAAAGTTGTGGGGAAAAAAGTGTGAAGCTAGAATCGACGGCAAATAGTTTTTATTACTGACAAACTTTATACTTGTTTGAAAGTTTTAAAGCTTTGCAATAGTTTCTTTATCTTGTAATGTAAATTAAATGAAGCCGCGGGCAAGCGTGAGTTTGTAAAACAAACGAAGACGGTCGTTTCTTCTAAAACAGTGATGTTTTTTAACGACCAATGTTGATATCACTCCCTCTCGGTGGTACGGAAGGTTGGCGACAGTAATCAGTAGTGTATTTCTCTCTCGCTCGTACTCATTCAGCATACATATGCTGGCCTGTTCTTGTCAGTGCGAGCCTCTCTGTATGAAGAGCCACATTGTTTGCTTGGAAACGAAATGAGTTTTAACATATTCGTCATGTCGCTATACGATCTTTTCGAAGTATCGTGGGAAAAGGGTAAAAGTTACATTGCAAAATCAGAAACATTTGATGTTATACCCTTAGATTTCGCTGCGCTTTTATTAATCTTATCTAATCTGACGGCCCGATAGCACAGTCTGTAGTGAACCTGCCTTCTGTGCCGAGGGCCGCGGGTTCGAATCCCGTAAGGGACAAATATTTGTATGATGAATATGAATTTTTGTACCCGAATCATGGATGTTTGTATCTATATATGTGTACTCTATATCGTTGTCTAGTCATCATAACACAAGTCCAGGCTAGATTCTGGTACTTTAAATGTGACTAGATAATTTGTGTGAAAATGTCCAAGATATTTAAAAGGTTATAATTATAAATAAAACAGGTCGGTTTCAATGAATTGTATCTACACATTTGTATGCCACTCGAGGCAAAGCGCTCGGTACCACTGCGGAGCGAATAGTATTGGAAACGAATACCTTAAACAACGCTTGGTCCGATCAGCCTTTGGATGGGTGACTGTATAAGCGGTATTTCATATCTCGGAATGCACGTTAAATAATTCGTCTCAGATAATGTCGTTTGATTGTCATGTAGGTAAGCCAGGTCTGAGGTTTATTTGATAGAATGGAAAATACTCTGGATAGAATTGTGGCGTACCCCGCGTACCTTAAATTTAAATAATCATAAACTACATAAAATACTAAATAAACATATAATAGATATCACATAGTTCGCATACCTAAATAATACAAAACTTATTATTATATAACTATAATATAAATACATAAACATAGTGTATAATAACGTAAGAATCTATTAAGTAAAATAAACACAGTAATATTGCAATTACATACTTACCGTGTGTCGGACACAAATTATGTGTCGACGATCAGCCGCATTGGAACTGCACCGCGCTTGCCGCAGAACAAAGGACCCGGTGACGTAGCACGCAGGCTGCGCCCGAGTGCGTCCTTCACCGCCACGCGGTCCAGTCGTAACCTATATCCGACGCGAAGCGCATGACGCTTATGCTAATTCCTATGCTTGTTCTCGCTTACCGCTGTGCCTTGTAATAATTATAAACTGCTTTCGTATTGTGCTTGTTACTTTCTCTAGCGTGTTCGCTGTGCAACCTAAACTGTAACGTGTGTTTATAAACAATAATAAATAGGTGTGATAAGTAAGAAGCATTGTTTTCGTTGCTACCGCCGCCAACACCCCGGACATCGTCCTACAAGAGGTACCTACTTACACTCCTATACTGGTGACCCCTGTGGAACACCGCCTACGTGGAAGGAAGTTCAAGCACGATGAGCAACGACAGCGAATTTGGCGACGCGCGGGAGATACCGGTGAAAAACGCCGAGCGTGAAACCGTGGAGCGCTTGTCCACTGATGTTTTTCGTGTCGGAATGAGACTACCACCATTCTGGCCTCAGGAACCAGCAGTTTGGTTCGCTCAAGTAGAAGGTCAGTTTGCACTCTCTAATATAACAGTCGACACGACCAAATACCACTACATTCTGTCAAACCTGGAACACCAATATGCAGCCGAAGTTAAAGATATAATTATCTCACCACCGGCTACGGACAAATATGAAAAGCTCAAAAGTGAGTTGATAAAACGATTGTCTGTGTCACGCGAGAAGGAGGTCAAGCAGCTCCTTTTACATGAGGAGCTAGGAGATCGCAAACCATCGCAGTTCCTGAGGCACCTCCAACACCTAGGTGGCCCGACGGTACCAGACGATTTTTTAAAGACTATATGGTCAAGCCGCCTGCCACGCAACATCCAGACGGTGATCGCTTCGCAGCCCAGCTCTACTCTGGAAGCTCTTGCTGACCTAGCCGACCGCATACAAGAAATCGTTCCAACAACTCCTCAAGTCGCAAGCTCTTCAGGATTCGGCCCGGAAAAGGTATGGGAACAAATGGTGAATCAAATAACCGAGCTCACAAAGCAAGTGAACGCGCTCTCAACCCAGGTGAACAGATCCCGCTCCAGAACAAGGGACAACCACCAGCGTGGACGCAGTGCCAGCCGATCTCAATCCAACTACCGTAAGTACCCCGTGTGCTGGTACCATGAGAAGTTCGGATCAAAGGCCACCAAGTGCATGAAGCTATGCGACTATAAGGGAAACGACCAGGGCGGTCGCTAATGGCGACTGGTGACTGCCAACTAATTGGTCGCCTTTTCATAACTGAGCAGAATACGAAGATGCAGTTTTTGATCGACACGGGCAGCGATCTCTGCGTTTTCCCACGATCTGCACTGAAAGAACGTCGACCAAAAACTAACTACACACTTTTCGCCGCCAACGGATCAACTATCGACACATACGGCTATGCACAACTAGAATTAAATCTAGGACTCCGTCGCGTGTACTCCTGGCGTTTCATTGTTGCTGACGTCACCAAAGCAATAATCGGCATCGACCTCTTGTCTTATTACAACTTGATGGTTGACTGCCGTAACAAGCGTCTAATCGACAATACCACAACGCTAACAATAACAGCAGCGCTAGCCAAGTCATCCAACAAGATATCTTCCATAAAGACACTGTTTGGAGACACGAAGTACCACAAAATGCTCAGAGATTTTCCAGAAATTACTAGGCCACCAGGCACTCAAGATTGTGTGACGCACAATACAACACATCACATCAGAACGACTCCAGGACCACCAGTCTCATGCTCTCCACGACGTTTAGCACCGGACAAGTTAAAAATCGCCAAACATGAATTCGAAATGATGTTGAGAAGTGGAACATGCAGGCCCTCGGAAAGCCCATGGTCATCACCTCTCCACCTAGCGCCTAAAAAAGATAATGGATGGCGACCATGCGGCGATTTCAGGATGCTCAACGCTAGAACCATCCCGGATAGATACCCTGTACGCCACATTCATGATTTTGCACACAGCATAGCAGGATGCACGATTTTCACCACCATCGATCTTGTTAAGGCGTACAATCAAATCCCAGTCAGCAAGGAAGACATTCCTAAGACCGCCATCACTACACCGTTTGGCTTGTATGAGTTTCCTTATATGACGTTCGGTCTTAGAAATGCAGGCCAAACCTTCCAGCGCTTCGTAGACGAAATGACAAGAGACCTTGATTTCGTATACGCTTATTTGGATGATTTCCTAGTCTTTTCAAAAGATGAGAAAACCCACGAAGACCATCTACGACAACTGTTCACAAGATTGAAGAAATACGGCATCGTGATCAACGTAGCAAAATGCCTATTCGGGAAGCCAGAAGTAAATTTTTTGGGCTACTGCATCTCTCAAAATGGGACGAAGCCACTAGACACCAAGGTTGAGGCTATCAAAGCTTTCCCCACACCCAAGAGCGTCAAGGAGCTTCGACGATTCTTGGGCATGATAAATTTTTATAGAAGGTTTTTACCAGACGCAGCCAAAATACAAGCCCCACTAAACGCTCTTCTTTGCGGTTCCGTCAAAGGCTCTCACCCTGTAAACTTAACGGGTGATACACTGAAGGCTTTCGAAGAGTGTAAAAACAGCCTATGCAGAGCAGCTCTCCTCTCACATCCTGACTGCCAAGCCAAGCTTGGACTGGTCACTGATGCCTCAGACACGGCAATTGGCGCAGTCCTCCAACAGCTCAAACACAATGCATGGCAGCCCCTTGCATTCTTCTCCAGAAAATTAAGTCCAGCACAACAGAAGTACTCACCATATGATAGGGAGCTACTTGCTATATATGAAGCCATCAAATACTTCAGACACATGGTGGAAGCAAGGGAATTCATAATCTTCACAGACCACAAACCAATTTGTTTCGCGTTCGAGTCACGTAAAGAAAACTGCTCACCGAGACAATTTAGACACCTGGATTACATTGCTCAGTTCACCACAGACATCCGGCATATTTCAGGCAAAGAAAACGTCGTCGCTGACACACTATCTCGAATAGCAGAGTTAGAGCAGCCGATAGACCTTCAAAAGTTAGCCGAAACTCAGCGCCAAGACCCAGAACTGAAGCAAATACTGAAAGGTACTACCTCACTTCGTCTTAAGAAAATAAAGATACCAGGTTTCCACTCCGAACTATATTGCGATGATAGCACTGAAACACAAAGGCCTTTTGTAACCAGCGCCTACAGGAAACAAGTCTTCTCCAGTCTCCACTCACTCAGCCATCCAGGCGCTAATGCAACCGCAAAACTGGTGGCTCAGCGTTTTGTATGGCCTAGTATCAGAAAAGACTGCAGAAAGTGGGCACGCGCTTGTTTAGCGTGCCAGAGATCGAAGGTAAACCGACATGTCACTTCGCCGCTATCATCGTTCCCTCTTCCACGTGCTAGATTTGCATACATACAAATAGACCTAATAGGACCCTTGCCAATATCACACGGTTATAGATATTGCCTCACCGCCGTCGATAGGTACTCACGATGGCCTGAAGTTATACCGATTATGGATATAACCGCCGAAACAGTTGCAAAGGCTCTACTGTCAGGTTGGATTTCTCGCTTTGGATGCCCAACAGATATTGTCACTGATAGAGGACGACAATTTGAGTCATCACTGTTCAAACACCTGTCTGTGATAGCAGGATTCCAGCATAGACGAACTACAGCATACCATCCAGCATGCAACGGTCTCGTCGAAAGATTCCACAGGCAGTTAAAGGCAGCCATCACATGCCATGCCAAAGAAAACTGGACCGAGATACTGCCACTTGTATTACTAGGTATCCGTAGTTCCTACAAGGAAGACCTAAAAGCATCATCCGCAGAAATAGTATACGGCGAGACTCTCAGGCTGCCAGGAGAATTTTTCAACCCAACCACAGACACAACAACGGATATAACAGACTTCACAGCGCGCCTACGCGCAATCACAGAACGTCTTCGCCCGGTGCCAGCTTCGAGGCACGGAACGAAGGCAACATTTATTTTTAAGGATTTAGCGAAAACCACTCACGTCTTCTTGAGAGAAGATGCCGTACGTGGTGCATTAAAATCCGCATATACTGGACCACACACAGTGCTAGAAAGAGGAGACAAAGTATTCAAAATAATGTACAATGGCAAACCTGTAACAGTCACAATAGATCGACTCAAACCAGCCTATATACTACAAGAAAGCGAAGACAATAGCACCAACGATGAGGAAATCCACTCCGAGCCTGAAAAAGAAAAGGAAATAATTAATAAAACCCGCTCAGGACGCCACGTAAAATTTCCCAGCTATTATCGCCCGTAGGGACGGTCTCTGGAGGGGAGTGATGTGGCGTACCCCGCGTACCTTAAATATAAATAATCATAAACTACATAAAATACTAAATAAACATATAATAGATATCACATAGTTCGCATACCTAAATAATACAAAACTTATTATTATATAACTATAATATAAATACATAAACATAGTGTATAATAACGTAAGAATCTATTAAGTAAAATAAACACAGTAATATTGCAATTACATACTTACCGTGTGTCGGACACAAATTATGTGTCGACGATCAGCCGCATTGGAACTGCACCGCGCTTGCCGCAGAACAAAGGACCCGGTGACGTAGCACGCAGGCTGCGCCCGAGTGCGTCCTTCACCGCCACGCGGTCCAGTCGTAACCTATATCCGACGCGAAGCGCATGACGCTTATGCTAATTCCTATGCTTGTTCTCGCTTACCGCTGTGCCTTGTAATAATTATAAACTGCTTTCGTATTGTGCTTGTTACTTTCTCTAGCGTGTTCGCTGTGCAACCTAAACTGTAACGTGTGTTTATAAACAATAATAAATAGGTGTGATAAGTAAGAAGCATTGTTTTCGTTGCTACCGCCGCCAACACCCCGGACATCGTCCTACAAGAGGTACCTACTTACACTCCTATAGAATATATCACACAACTAGAAGAGGACCCTTGTAGGTTTCCTTAAAATGAAACGACACGAAAAAAGCAATTTGAAACCAATTTTTATCTGGCGTAAGATTCAAATTCCTCCCTTACCCCGAAATCTCATTACACAAACTTGTCATAAAATTAAATTATGTACTGCATGTATACCACGCACATAATTTGTATGCTGCGACAACACTGCGAAGTATGAACCCGCGAGGAAATTGATTTATGACTATATTATGTGTTTAACCAGAGCAAGAGATTATAAGCGAATACGTACCAATCTACTTTGAATGTTATGAGACTATTTTAATATTTTCCTGGAAAAAGTCAAAACATCGTACCACTAAGTACCACTGGAAGAAATGGGTCCATTCTAAGCTGGAAAATAATTATAAACATCAAATTATCACAATCAGTCATTGACGTAGAATACTATGGACGCCGGGTCTAGTACAAAATACTCGAATAAAGTGTCCGAGACTAAAATGCACAAAACTAAGTACGTATAGTAATATAAACCAACTAAAAACATTGAAAATGCTGAAATTCTTTTCCGTCCCACTCCCCCATCGGTGCACGGCGCGAGCCGCGCGCCCACGCGTGCGCGTAGTCGGCCGATCAAACGAAGACTGTTGCGTAATTCGTTCTCTTTTTTACGTATTCGTTCTCTTTTTATTCGGACACTTTTGAGCACGGACCCTCCGTCCAGTAGTGGTAAGTCAATGTCATCAGCCTATCCTCGTCCACTGCTGAACATAGGTCTCTCCTAAGGTGCGATACAAAACTCTATTCTCGGCCTTCCTCATCCAGTCGCACCTTTTTTAGGTCGTCAGTCCAGTCGGTCCACTACGGTAGCCGGTTCGTAGCCTCCACTCTAGAACTTTGACTTCGGTTTTCAGTTTTTCAGCAGAAATGACTAGCTCATTGCCACTTCAGCTTGCTAGGTTTCGGAGCTATGTTAACCACACTTTAGTTCTCTGACGTACCACCTCATACCTGATGTAAGCTCTTAGAGAAACACCGAGCATAGTTGTCTCCATAGCACGATGAGCGTCTTTGATTTGATGAACTATTTGCAATTGCAATCGTAAACTCGTTTTACGGTATTTTTTAGTCTCCGTACTGTATGTAGCACTAGACAATCTTTCTTATACTGTGGTATGATTTTGAGCCATGCATACGCATTTGCACTACTCATGCTCGGTGGCCGTGGGGTCCTGGCGATGCGGGGTCTAGTAACTTAATGGTTTATTTACAGGACTTACGGTGGTGGGAAAATACCCAACAACAACACAAAAAACAAAAAATAAGCACGTACAAAATGGCGACGCAAAACCATTACTCATACGAATGTAGAAAATAACAAAACAACCTCGCCAGTCTTTAATATTAAACACAACAATTTATATTTGAATACAACCAAATATTCGTTATCGTATTACCTTTTGTTTTCCTTTGTTTCACACTCTAAACACGCGTGTAAATAATAATATAACAAATATTAATACCTATTCGATAGAGTAAGAACCCGTTCCATGTTTTCCGCACCCAGATGTTTAGGTAGTGATACATTATGCCCATAGACATAAATACTATAGATCGTACCGTGGAAATACACGGCATGGCGCCGTGCCGTAGTATGTAGCCGGGCTTTCAGGCTTGTTCAAGCAGGCAAAAATGTTGAAAAAAAAATTTCGAATCCAAAAGAATCATCAAAATTATTCTAGTAGTTTTTGAGTGAATCTTCTTCATTCGAAAGTCCAAAAATAACGTGGCATCCATAATTTTGCCAACGTTTTCATGTAGGAAAAGCCTGCTAAGTTTAAACAAATTAACGTTATGATAATCAATGGAAGCAATATTTTTGAGCCTAAGAGTGGCCTCTTGGCTCAAAAACATTGCTTTGCCCATTGCCCACTCCATATTTTTTAAGTATCTTTAATCTCTAAATTTTTTTAAAATAATTAATATGTTAGACATCAAAAATACGAGATACAATATACATATTTAAAAATAGACCCAAGTAAGCGTCTCCAATATTGTGCAGGTGTTGCAGTAACAACCCAACCATTGATGTCTTATAAAAGTCAATGATCGCAATCCAATTACGCTAGAATATGTATCATCACCTAAACATTTGGGCGTTGAAAACTTGTAACTGGATCTTGGAATATAATACGTAAACGAGTTTAACCCTTTTTATCTGAACCGCAACAAAACAATCCGGTAACAAAACGGTATTCAATTAAAACGGGTTTCAAAGGGACCGGAGTCCGGACGGTCCGGTGACGGATAGATACCGCGTCCGTTCCGTCAAGCGCCGGATATCGGCCGGTATCGGCCATCGGGCCGGGCCGGCCGTGGGCATTGCTCACTCTTATCGCGGCTTTGTTACGTTCGGCCGCCGTTGGATATGTGACGGATATAAGCTACGGTTCGACCTCTGTGGCTTTACTCAAAAAGAGGTCTTTGAAACAACTGCTGTGAGCTTTGATGCGATTCATTGGCTGCGAAATTAATATTTTGTTCTGGACTTATAAATTCCTTGGTTACAAAATTTGTTCGTAGTCATTGTTGCTACGCCGTAGCACACGTCTACGAACTTCGTGTATCGTCACCAATCTATCATTAGAAAGATAACTACTGGATAGTGTTATTTGTGAATAGAGGCCTATGCCCAGCTGTAGGGCGTTTATAATGTTCCAGGCCTGCAAATGCTGCGAATGCTGGCAGAAAATGTTATGGCTATATAGCACTTTTAAACAACGATGTCTACACAATGCTACTTACTACCTACCTATTTAAACATGCAGTTGTAGCAAGGATCACTTTCGGTATATGTAGGGCTGCAAGATGTGATAGGCGTCAAGTGATTACAGGTGGAAATGACTTTTTGTATCAACAAATCTTATGAGTAAGCATCTTTCAAATGGTTTTAAAATAAAAATCGGTCAAGTGCTAGTCGGGCTACACGCGCACCGAGGGTTCCGTACTAGACAACCACAAAACATATTAACCTACGAAAAAGTTTTGTTTTCTCCGGGACCTATAGCGGGAGACCGATTCACACTTGGTCGGTTTTTATTACTTTTATTGTACTGTAGAGTTTGCTCTATAATCACACCAAGTTTGACGCTTGAATATATTATCGTTTCTACGATAGAGCGAGAAGAAAAAACTTTGATAAAACTAGTTTCTTGTATGAGGACCCCCCTTAATTTATATTTTTTTGAATTTTTTATTATTGGTTAACAAATCCGCCGTAATAACGCATATTCTGCAAAATTTTCAACTGTCTAGCTATTACGGTTCAATAGTGACAGCCCTAAATAGGTCGGACGGACGGACGGACGGACAGAAAGACGGACAACGTAGGCTTAGTAATAGGGTCCCTTTTTCACCCTTTGGGTACGGAACCCTAAAAACGCATATTATTAAACATGGGATTGACTCTTTACCATTTAGCCTCAAAACCTACGTATCTTCCCTTGCATCTTCCAGCAAGGCAAAAAAAAAAAAATATTTTAGTGGAATCTAGAGGCGTTTGTACGCGGCACACGTCCGCACCCATAATGAGGCCTCGAACAAAACCGAGTGCGGCCCTCCTCACCATTGTACATTCAATCTCACCAATTTACCCCCCGCCCCTCCTCTTATTCTTACCCTCTATAGATCTTCCCCCCTATTCTTGCCCAAAAGGTCCATAAATAACCAAACTAGTGTTTCACTTCCTTCTCTTTTTTTTCAAACTGTGTAAAAGATGAAATTGATATCATTAGCATCCAATTTTTACTAATGGGAGCAAAAAAATAATCAGCTGTTCCATACTAAACTGCAATGCCTACTCAACTGAAATGTGTGCGACAGCAGATTTTTTTTTGCATCGATAAATTTGCTCCTATAGTAAAAGTTGTTCTGTTTGATGGGTAGACTCTTAGTTTAAAAGGATGCTAATAATATCAATTTCATCCTGTATATTGTAGACTAACTTCATCTTTGTTTAATTACTTTAATTGTTTTATTATTTAACTAAATGAATGTCAATTTAAATCATTTTTGATAATATAAATAAAGTAATGTAAACGTCTTTGTTTGGATTATCGTATCTTATATATTATCACACAGTACTATAATTACTACCGTAAGTATATAGTGCTTCCAAGATAGCTCCAATTTTTTGAGAGGCTGTTTTATAGATTATTTTACTTATTAAAGCTATTTGAGCCGTCAAAACTTTATAATACACAAAAAATATACAAAATTAATTAACATTTAAGAAGATATAATTCGGAGCGCGCTCTATACAAACGTACTATGGTGATATTTTCAATACTAACCAATTAAACTCAATGAAATTTTTCAGAATCAATTTAAAAACAAATTTTCGTTTTCGTTAAAATGTGTAGTTTTAAAGTTACAGTGCCTCAAAGATTTCCATACAAATCTTAAATTAATCCTAGCATTGAAACTGTCTATTTTAACGAAAATCTGACTCCATACAAGCGTAGATATTTGTTTCAAGATTGTTTCAGCAAAATTGCATTGGCTTTAATTGGTTAGTATTGAAAATGTCACCATAGTACGTTTGTATGGAGCGCGCTCCGAATTATATCCCCATAAACTAAAATTTTACATTTTCAGAAAGTAAAATAATCGCTCTAAAACGATCTGCCAAAATCACGGAGCTATCTTGGACGCACTATAATAGTTAAGATTGTATGTTTTCGGTTGTTATGTTTTGACAGATTCAAGGGATATTTTTCATTTGCTCTTTGTAGTATTCACTTCCCATATCGCTAATTAATGTTTTAAATTGCCTACCTTACTTAGCTACCTACCAAATTGATCCTTTCATTTCACATTAGTTAGTAATCCCTTTTTTATGTGAGTTAGTTAGGCACTAGTGCGGCTATGTAAAGTAAAACGCGTGTATTTTATAAACTGCATTATGTACCTAAAAGCGATGCAATAAGAGCCACTTTACGAGTAAACATTATTATATTCTTCTTGTTGAAATATGGACACAATATAAGCTGTGTTGTTCCTGCTCGTGGTTATTGTACGAAGGGAGTAAGGATACTGTTTGTTTTGCACTTTTACAGCGTTTTAGCAGTCGAAATGTTATAAATCTAATACTAATTTAACTCTTAACTATGAAAGTAGTTGTATTTTGACACGTCGTCGTTCCATCCTAAAACCTGCAAGGTGAGCCTTGCTACAATTCCCACTCCGAAAAGGATTGTATATTAATATTAATATAAGATATATAAGTATCAAAAACCGGCCAAGAGCGTGTTTGACTCGCCCACGATAGGGTTCCGTAGCTATTGTATAAGTAGAAAAAGATGAAAAGTTTTAATCGGTTTATCTTACCTGAGAGAAATTTTTGAAACACAATGATAGCGCGATTTATTACGCCCTTTTGTTTTCTTCATAAATACTACATTTCTGTTTTGGGTTAGTGTTATCTGTCTTCATGCCAAATTTTGATTCAATAGGTGCAAAAATGAACGAGTTATTGACGCGGGGCATACAGACAGACAGAATGGTCGAAAGTATAAGGTATTGTTTGACTACGGAACCCTAAAAATGTATGCAAGTTCCCTGTTACTCATTTTAGTTACAAACTACGTATAAGGCTTCATCTACATTGTGCCAGCTACTCTGAAAATATTCACCCATCGCCACAGCCTACCCCCTCCCCAGTCTCCCCACCCCTCACATCCTACCCCCCGGACGTCTGGACCGTGTTGATTTGAAAACGTGCGCGGCTCATCCAGTTTTTATGTGTTATCTTTTATAGGGACCTTATTAAAGTCAGTCGGTTTGGGAGCCGGGGTGGGGGGACGTTTACTGCTGTTCTTTGGCTTTTTGTTACCGCTCCCTGTGTATCAGTTTCAATTTGTTTTGCGTATTGGTTTTATATTATTACCTACTTTTGTTTTTTGCTGAGAAATCGAGAGGATCATTCCTATTTGATATGGATATCAGCAGTTATTTAGCAGCGTCGCTCTGAATAGAGTATTTGACTACATTACATTTTTATAGCGCTCCGTGGCCTAAACCCGCAGATAGGCCACGCTTTTCCGTTAACTAAGTAGTCCATTAATATACACTGTACTAAAATTAATTGACTTATTGCAAAGATGCATAATAAACAAAAGAATGTACTTTGACACTTAAAAACAGTTTCAAGCTGTTTCAAGTTGTAGAAAAAGTGAGAAGTAAAAAAGAAGAAACGCTTATAGAGCGTCCAAGATAGCTCCGTGATTTTGAGGCATGGTTTTAGAGATTTTGTAGTACTTTTTAAAGCTGTTTGAGCCATCTAAACTTGATAAGAAGTTGAGAAGAAGAACATTGTTAAGAACCATGTTTTTTCAGTATTATTACTGTGACTTTTTGGAGTGTACGTACCTATTGAGATTATTACCTATTGATTGTAATTGTGTGTGATTGCGATATATTAACGAAGCTTTTAAAGTTATGGTTGTGTCCTTGGGGGGCTGACCCCGTGCCCCCTGAGGGCTCTGCTCCTTTGTCCCCGTACCCCCTTTGTCCAGATTTGGTTAGTGTACGTGTTCATAAATTAAAAAGTGCATCATTAAAGATATATTCAACAAATAAAAAAGTTGGCGGGTTTAGGTCATACGAGCTGAATAATAGTACTGTATGTACTATTATACAGCTTATATGTATCAACTACAAGGCCACTAAAGGTTATCAAGCCCTCACTATAAACTATCCTTTGTTATGTAATAAGTTTTAAAACAGCGTATGAAAGTGTCCTATCGAATATCAATAGGTAAATGCTTATACCTAGGGTTACATATTACAGCAAAGCGTTTAAATTCGATAAATCAGGTACCATCGGAAATAGGGAAGAATGTCTGCGACGTCCGAATAGTTGGGATTGGTATAGTTGGGGTTTGTGAAACTTGTCGAATCGCATATCTGCGGCCAGAGAGTCTGGAATTCGGTAAATTTGACTCGTGGAAGTAGTAGTACCTACACTCTCGACGAGTTTAAGGCATATTCAGCCCGGAAACACGTCTCTCCATAACTAATTGATGTGAACGAGCGCGTGGCTATGGTTAGAATTTTATGAATTTTGTATAGGTCATTAGTTGTAACTAGGATCATTATACTATTATTTTGGTGATTTACATGAAAACAAAATCACTCAAATATGACCTTCATATTGCCCAAATCTTTGAAAGAACACCGCTATTTATCAGCTTTCATTTGACGTCAGATTTCAAGTTTCCAAATAGTTTCCTAAACACAGGCGCTAACACAATTTATACGTAAATCAATAAATTTGAAGCTCAACTTGAAGCCTCTGGGGACTGGCCTTGAACCGAGAGCTACCGTAATCTTTTCTCACATTTTTCATAACAGAAATTGCCTGGATAATCAATTTGATTATATTGAAAAGATAGACAGATAGATGGATAAACAATTTATTTGTTCAAATCATTCTGGTCACTGCAAATAGGAGGGATTGTGATCGTGAGTTTGTGTATTTTTATCAAAATAACTACACTATTTTAGGCTTTAGATCCAAACTCAGATTTTCTTAGGCTTATGTATCCATCTTCTATATAAAAAAGTAAATGTGAGAACGGTAATAGTCAGAATAATATTTTTACACGAGACAAAGTTTGTCAAGTCAGCTAGTAATAAAAAACCTAGTGATACCGGCTTAGAATAGACCAATCAATTTCTTCCTGTGGGTGTCGCACGAAGGGTTATGGTCATGAGTTTATGTTTGTGTGTTAGGTAAGTATAATAAAATCGAGTGCCCATCCATTTCTGTCACATGCTGTCACACGACTAGGTGATTAAAAAAAGGCTGATTTAATCATAACGCTGGAACATGTCCTCCTGGGGACGGTCACCTGTTGAAAAGTTAGACGGTCTTAGTATGGTTGCGATAAAAAACACAGTGAATCTAAACTTTGAAGACAGAGAAATACCAAAGCACCGCTACAACACGACCGCCGTTCTTCTCTTTATAAAAATAAAACCCTTACAGAAACGATTAGCGAACCAAAAGGATTTAAGTAAAACTCGGCAGACAACAGTGATTCAGTGTTTTTGTTCAGGGGTGATGGGAGGGGATAACATCCATCATAGCCTTCTGAGATAATGATAGCTGTGCGAATGTGACTATAATTATAGGCCGCAGCGTATTATAAAAGGGGAAAAACGGAAAACTTACTTAATTTACTAAACATTTAATGCTGTTCGTTGGTAAGCGCATCACTCAAAACCGGCTGGACAAATTTCAAAATTTTTGTAAAATGTTCGTTCTAGTCTGGATAAGGTTTTTGGATAGAACTGTGTCTGTCGGGTCAACTAGTATTGAATAAAATAGTTTCCTACAATCCGTTGTATACAACGTGTTAATGAATTAACGCAAAACTAGAAAGAAGTTTGTTTGGAATCGAGAGCAAAATCTAATTATCATGTTTTCAACATAAGGTTTTTTTCAAATTAATAAATTATTTTTATGTAATATTATTAATATACAGCGTGTTAATGAATAAGCGCAAAACCTCATACACCCCAACTCATTTATAACAAAATAATTATATTGAAACAATAATTTCATTATTTTGACATCTAAAATTTAAAGTTATTCGCATTTTAAGTTTTAAGGCAATAATGATTTGCTATCATTTCAGCAATGAATGAAAGCGCTAACGTGCTCATGGATACATTTTAAGAATCTTGTTTTGGTAGTAAGTAGGGTGAGTGGGCCCGTGCGGTGGGTTGAGATCGAGTTCAGTAAATTTTAAATTTTACAAACAAATTATTTAATATTTTGAAAAAAATTACCTATGTTGAAACCATGATAATTAGATTCTGCTCTCGATTCTAAACAATCTACTTTCTAGTTTTGCGTTAATTCATTAACACGTTGTATACTGTATACTTATTCTCGGCTTAGTCATGAGGCGTCTAAAAAAGTTCACTGAACTCGCCTATGTATTTGTAATATTATAATAATTAATCTTTAAGAATTAATTATTAACTGCTTTCAGCTTGTTCGGTGCCTGTATAGTAGAGTAAACAGAGAGTTTGTAGAGAGTTTCCGATGGTTTGTATATAAATATACCCACGCTCTATATACTTAATAGGCAGAACATAGCCTCAGGCCTCAGGTGTGCACGAAAGCGTACAATAAAACAATCTTACACGAAATTTATAGCAAATTGTCTTGAATGCCCCTTATCAGTGGCATAATTATTGTAGTGTATGAATAACCTGTTATTTACACGTTTAAGTCTTGAAGATTAATTTCAGAATTTTTGTAGACGCCAGACTAAGCGAAGAATAATACATACATAATAATAGTACATACGTAGGTACATACGTACATATAGATAATAATATATTAATTATATTATATGAATAAGTACGTATATAGAATATATTAATTATATTGTATGAATAAGAACGTATAGAATATATCCTACTAATATTATAAATGCGAAAGTTTGTATGGATGGATGTATGTTTGTTACTCTTTCACGCAAAAACTACTGAACGGATTTTGATGAAACTTGACACACAGATAGAATATGATTAGGATTAACACATAGGATACTTTTTTAAAGTCTTTGCAGACGGTGTCGCGGGCAACAGCTAGTTAATTATATTATATAAACTTTGTACTGTGTTCACTTTCATAGTGGTCAGAAACTTTACTCCACCCCTCACATACAACGTTTTAGATAGATATAAAACATTATTACTATAATAATACATACATTAGACGTCTAACCGTGAACAAATAATAAGTATAATTTGGAACTATGTATATTGCCTAATGAAACCTTAGTGGACTTGTGTAGACTGACATACGCTACGGCGTATGGTGAATTGTATTATCTGCCCACCCCCGTGAGAAAGTGGTGCATAAAATAGTTATAACTTTTCATAAATCATCAGAAAAGTTTTCAGGTTTCATTTAATTCCCAATAATATTGGATTTCAACATGTTACTTTCAGGGTTCACTAATGTTTGTCCAAAAACTTTTTGGCAAATTATTACTTAACAAGCAACGTTTCATGTAATATTCATTTTACAAACACCTTGTTCCGCAAATTGATCATTTTACAAATAATCGCTTAACAAAAATATTTTTTGCAAAAGCTTGTCTTTACAAATGTACCTAATGTATTTTTTTCTTTTATGTATTTTTCATGTAATATTGTTACTATTTTACAAAATCACGTATTAACAAAATAGATAGCTTATAGAATATGGAACAGAAAATAACATTGATTTCAAACCAAAAGTCTGCATATTAGACTTTGAAAAAGCAGCTATCTTAAGCTTGCGATCAAATTTTGAAAACACAGTCCTGCACGGTTGCAATTTCCATTTGGGTCAAATAATTTACAGGTAAGTAAGTACTAAAGTTTTTTTTTTTCTAAAAACAAAAATGGTTTCTGGCATCATTGTTGTCGCAAGTCAAACCTAACCTAACCTACTCATTTTACTTTGGATAGCCTAGTGAAGTCGGCTAAACTAGTTTAACACGAGCGATTCGGTTCTGGCACTCGCCGGCCGCTGCCGCGGCACGCTCGCTCCGCTCGCTCGGCTCGTGCGGCGTGGTCGCAAGTCAAACCTAACCTAACCGACTCATTTTACTTTGGATAGCCTAGTGGAGTTGGCTAAACTAGTTTAACACGAGCGATTCGGTTCTTTCTAATTTTTACTTTTGTTGATTTATTAAAATTACGAATGATAATGATGTTTTTTTTAATTAATTATTTTGGTTGACATTAGTAAAATGTGTGCCTAATAATAATGCA
The DNA here is from genome assembly GCA_963924505.1 of Agonopterix alstromeriana. Taxonomy (NCBI): domain Eukaryota; kingdom Metazoa; phylum Arthropoda; class Insecta; order Lepidoptera; family Depressariidae; genus Agonopterix; species Agonopterix alstromeriana. Next base: position 20,310,681 of record OZ004663.1, read on the forward strand.
ACATGTCAAATAATGCAATACACCAAGTGTTGTTTGTTTAAATAACATGAATGATAAATGAATCGTTTGTCAAATGATATGTCGCAAAATGAAAATAAGTCAGGTGATTAGTTTAATACTTGAATAATTTGTAAAATCAGTAATTGTGTAAAGATGAAATAACGATTCATTTTTTTGCCAGTAGTTGGTTGTCAAGTAAAAATTTGCAAATTGACTGTCGGTGAAATGACAGGACACCTACTTTCAGCTTTCAGCAGCATTTTTGAATAAAATTAAATATTGAAAAATCCCGTCCCTTCCCGTTCCGTCGCGTCAATCTTTAATTTGATTTGCATTAATTTGTTTACACTTTCCATTGTAGACATTAAATTTTTATTTCTTGAAACAGCCGGACTTGGTGGAACGTAACGAGGGGATTTCCTGTTTATGGCGTATTCAGACAATGGAACTAAACAACTTTCCCTAAGGAACGTGGGTCAAAAAGCATAAAAATGTTGTGCCTTCCATAGAAAATAGATCGGCTGATCCGCACTTTTGTATGGGAGATCCAAAAATTATTTATATACCCTAAAAAGGAAATCCCCTCGTTACGTTCGCGTTCCAGTATAAAACGGTCAAAATAAAAAATATATTTGTCATCTCATCTTATTCTTATTCTGTAGGTACTTACTAGTATGTAAACATTTGCAGTGCCCTAGAAGGGTTCATATTGTTGTTTTGTTTTACTAATTGTTTTCTATTTGTATGTAACAAAAAGCCGTGGTGGTCCAGTGGCGAGTAACCTTGCCTGCCGTGCAGGAGGCGATGGTTCGATCCCCGTCCAGACCGACTTGTACCAATGAGTTTTTCGGAATTTATGTACGATTTGTAACACCACTGGCTTTTCGGTGAAGGAAAACATCGTGAGGAAACCTGCATGCTTCAATTTCGAGGCATGTATTGTTCATTATAAGTGGCGACGGGCTCACCCCCCGTCACATTTGACAGAGTTTCGGTACTACTGGTGAAACGTGGATGTTCTGAGGTTTCAGAATATCTCTGACTACCCCCTCGGGGAATATAGTCGTGAGCATATGCTATGTTACTATAAATTCAATTCAATTCAATAGACATGACAAATAAATTTTAATATATGATTATTATCATTATTATTCTAGATTTAAGTTTTGCAATGCCCATCAGGGTCCGTGTGTACTGGAATCAATATTATGTAACTTCATTTAAACCCATGCTTGCAATAAATAATAATATGACTATCAGATACATTTATTTACCTACTAGCTGTTGCCCGCGACTCCGTCTGCGTAGACCTTAAAAAGTATCCTATGTGTTAATCCAGATCATATTCTATCTGTGCGCCAAATTTCATTAAAATCCATTCAGTAGTTTTTACGTGAAAGAGTAACAAACATCCATCCATACTTACAAACTTTCGCGTTTATAATATTAGTAGGATTCAGATTAGTGACACGATCGTTATAACGTAGTACGTTATAACGTAAACAATTTCAACTTTACCTAATTTCTTACGATCAAAGCGAAAGCTTGGTTATAATATTTAAATTGTTTGCACAAACATTTGGTTTGCCTATTTTTTACAATCTTCACTAGTGTGTATAAATTAATGCAATCTGTAGATAAAGTTATCTATTTGTCTTCTAGTTTGACCTAAAAGAATGAAGAGAAGCTATTTGGATGTGCTCCAAAAGATTTGGTCAAAATTTACACATAAAAGAACGGAATGGAATCAGAGAGTGCAGGTTTCTTATCCTATTGAGCGGTGACCACAATGACACAACGATTTTTGGAAAAAAAATCTGAAAATAACAAAATTTACACCAAATAACATTTTTTTTCCAACATTATCAACGACAAGACATTTTTGACAAGTTTATAAGTAACAAGGTTAATAAGCATTTTGCAACATTTATTTTGGTCTTCTTATTGTGTGAGCAGCAAGCCCTGCCGTCAGAGTTTTTTCAGACCGTATTTTTAATTTTGGTTATCATATTAAAATAGCGTAAATGCCCCATGATAGATGTGTTTACCTTACTATGCCTGTGGAAACGCAAGTTCGTAAGGAGCCAACGGGATCCTATTACTAAGCCTACGCTGTCAGTCCATCCGTCTCGCCCTTTGAATATTTATTATATGGACTGGTTACGCGTGTAATTCTACTAACAAATATTTCTGTCACTTTTTGCGGGGGGCGAGGTAACATGAAATCCGCAACTTTAGATTTTACTCCCCATAACTTTAGATTCTATTTTGAATGTTAAAAATCATGAAAAGTAGTCTCGTGTGAACCCCAAACGTTCTAAGTTCGAAGTTATTATTTCGCAATTATAGGCTGTCTCATTTAGTGATAAGGTGTAAAATTGAATGTAAACGCACAAGATCAATTGTGCTTACACCGTGGCAGAGGGGACATGCTACCGCAAGGCTAGTCCTTATAATAATTAGTCAAAGGTCTCGCCTACCTATAAAGGACTGTATCTTTACCGTAAGTACCGTCCCGTAGCTAGACGGTTGAAATTTTCACAGAATATACGTTATTGGCGGATTCGCTAACAAATAATAAAAGAATATAGTGATGTATAAAGTTTTGTATGGTGGTACGGAACCCTACTTGCGCGAATCCAAATCGCACTTGACCGGTTTTGTTTTCTCGTGTTATAATTGTGTTTTGTTTTATCTTGATTAATATTTTTATTTAATTTGTTTTTTCTGGCACTGTTCAGATATTTATGTGAAAAACAAATATTTTATTTTTTTATTTTTTGATAAAGTGTAAAAACTATAAGCTGATATAATGAGACGCTTTACTGTTGTAAAAGAGAGTATTAAAAGGATATTTCAAGAGCTCTAAATATCTCAGCGCAGCTTCGTCTTCGCCTTCGCCTTATCCTCAAGGCATCGATAGGCTCTGCCGGCCCCGCGCGAGGCGTCCACTATAAATCTGTCAGGCTATCGGATCGGTGACGCGGGTCGTGCTCGTGCCGCCATTCTGTGCTTGCCTCTATCTATAGGTATTTAGTGTACCACCTAATCTACAAGGTAGATTTTGGGTATACAACATTTGCAGGAATGGTTCACATGAAATAGACAATGGGCAAGAAATAAATAGCGACTACACGTACCGACGCGATGGTACTCGTAGCTTGAAGAAAAGAATTGGTTTTAAGTTCGTTTATCAAAATACCATAGCTATTTCCATTAAAAAAAATATTTTGACTTTGACTTTCGAAAGCGTCAACGACTCGACTCAAATGTATGGTTTATTTTTGCGATTTCAATATTGTTTTCGTAGTGAAAGTTCACCTTGGTTGTCTGAAGCGCCCCTAAAATATTCACGTACCTAACGCATATAAAAATTCGCAAAATATCTTTTTCTTGGCTTTTAGGTGCTAGAGAAAGATGATAATATCGAAATCATCATCATCAACAGCCTAAATACGTCTCACTGCAGGGCTTACCCTCAGGGACGGTGCATGGGCGTTAGTTCACCACGCGTGCCCAATACGGATTGGTACACTTCAAATACGCATCAGAATTTCTTCTTCAGCGTATGCAGGTTTCCTCACGATGTTTTCCTTCACCTTTAACTCATTTCATATAAATAATGTAATAACTTTAGGTAATAACTAACCTGTCTGTACAAAATGTGCTAAAGAATTAATTTCTCAAGGTAGTTAAGTAACTAGATTATGCCGAGGTTACAAAGAGTGACGGCAGAGGTATTACGGCATGTGTGAAAGCATCTCAAAGGAGGCGGATGATCCTCCCCTCCCCCGGTCCTCTCACCCGCTGCACATTATTGCACGTTTGTAAGCAAATTCTCAAAGAAAATGTTGTTAGAGCTATTTAGAAGTTTAGCGTCAACTATATAGGGAGTGAATTAACTCATGTAAGAGCTAAGTAATTTGAGATGGTAATGAAACCTGAAATATTACGGTAACGTTGCAGTTGTTAATCTTAAATGTTGATAACTGCCCACACAGCACAGAATATCTACTAGATGTCTATGAGATTATTTTGTAGACACTTAGATATTTTGTAGATATCTATTAGATATTTGTGCTGTTGAGGTGAGCGCTTCTTCTTTTTCCGGTTTCAGTTAAACCCTGTTTCATCTCATGGATATCATACCAGGTGACTAAAGGGTTCTTTGACATGGAATTAATCGTTTTGTATGGAAATGCAGTTGTTAGAAGTGACGGTGACGTATACACGTTCCGCTCCGAGCGATAAAACTTCGAAGCATACTGCGATAAATAATTGAAACTGCGCCCGCGGCATGATGGTGCGATAAAGTAGCGCTCTTTCTTTTTGTGCGTGAACGAACGAGTTAACAGGCGCGATAAAACGTATATCGTGGAACCATCCCGCGGGCGCTGGAAGCGATCGACAGAAGAAGTTAGAATATTATACTGATTTTGATTCCATGTTCGTTAGGTGCCACAAACGTCGATTTACCAAGGAGATTTAATAAAGTTCCATTCCTATCTATTCAAATATCACAGTTGTTTATTCAGTACAAACTGTTACTGGTTTTTCGATTTTTGTTTAACTACTTGTTTGTACAATCAGGATTCAAACAATTAAAAGTTAATTTAAAACAAGCCGCCCCCGCGCGGGATGCGGGCGAGGGGCGGAGGGGAAGGCTAACTAAAATGCTTTCCCTCATAACTTCCATCAACCCTCGTTCCACGGACCAAGTAGGTAAAGAGGCGTGAGAGAAACGCCTTAGGGCTCCGGCAAACTATCTTTAGTCGCATAACATTAGTAAAAATTGTGCTAGAGCAGGGAGGAGACAAGACGACGCTACGCATTTACTACCTATATAATCAAAAGCTACGTTCTGTAAAAATGTAAATTAACCTATTTATTGTCATTGGAAATCCAAAAGTAGCTACACACGAAATGTTTGCAATAAAGCCAGTGGGCTAATTATATGTGGTGCTTGTGTAGACAGGCATTATACTCATGATACTGAACAAGTTTTATCATGGAACCCAAAGGAAATAAAAAAATTTAAACCGGCCAAGTGCGTGTCGGGCCACACGCAGGGTAGGGTTCCGTAGTTGCTCGTCACAATCAACGTATGATCGACTATTACTTGTTAACTTGTAAAGCCTACTTAGCGGTGATAATTTTCTTTTTAAATTCTTTATATACACTACTGCTGTGAATTTTTTCACGTATCCAGATACAACCGTTTAGCTGGCAGGGGGGGGGGGGGACACTTGACTCTAACAAAAATGGTTTTCCCACACCTACAATATTTTTAAAAGACCTATCCAACGATACCTCACACCATGGGATAGAAGAGAAAAAAAAATTCCATCCCCAGTTTTCGTGTGGGGGAGGTACCCTAAAAAAAAATGCTCAAATTACAGTTTTCTAGTACTAAGCGTCTCTGAGCTTAGCCACGGACAGACGGACAGACGGACGGACATTGCGAAACTATAAGGGTTCCTTGTTGACTACGGAACCCTAAAAAATGCACTAGAGTAGGGAGGAGGCAAGATGACGCTACGCGCTTACTATAATCAAAAGCTACTTTCTGTAAAAATGTAAATAAGCCTATTTATTGTTATTGGAAATCCATAAGTTGCTCTACAAGAAATGTTTGCAATAATAGTATAAGAGATACCAGGAATTTGGGTAACCATCAGCTGCATGGCTGATTCAGTATTCATAGGGTGTAGAGCATACCTGTGATGGGGATGGACCAGGTCGGCCTGCATAACTCCAGTCGGTTTAGGAGTTACAGCCATTCAAAGATTATCCTAAGAGTTTCAAGAATAACAAAAATGAAAAATATAATACATATTTTTATGCTATTTAGTCACTGACTAATCGTTCAAGAACGAACTGACTATAAAACGAAATTCTTTATATCTATAAGCAGGTCTAGATTATCCTTACGTCTAAAGATAAACAAGATAGATAATCATAGCTCAGTGAAACTAGCAGTGTGGCGGAGGCCTAAGCGGGCACAGCGAGGGCGCCAAGTTCAAAATTGAATTATAACGCGGCGGGAAAATAACACGATAATGTAAGATAAGAGGCAACCCTACTCCGCGCTGCAATTTTTGGCGCGTAAATCATAACAGCGCTAACTAAAATTGGATGTTATGGCTGAAAGTTTTGCACAAACACTGTTATTACATTCTTCCTGTTCCAGTTTCTTTGATTGTAGACCGTCGTGAGGATACATTACTTGGATTGAGAAATTATTTGGTGCGGAATAAAATTTGTATTTTTTAAATTACCTGTGCACTACGTGTGTAATGTACACTGTGTAAATTAGCTTTTGCCCGCGTCTTCGTTCGCGTGAATTTTGAAAAACTTCCACATGGATTGATTTTTGGAAAATCTTTTCGTAGTGCACACATCCTCTGTAGAAAATTTATTTCTAACATTTTTCTCTCCTCAGTGGTCTAGACTGTGCATTATCTGTCAGTCAATAACGAAACTGTTTTATAAATATACAGGGTCCTTTTTAATATGCTGACACTTTTTTAGGGGATGATCAGACCATAAAACTGAACAACTTTCTCTATGGGACTAACATCGAAATCGAGAAAAAAAAACTGCTGTTACATTCGACTCGAGTATGATTGCAGAGCTGATTTTTTTTTCGCGATTTCCGTGTTGGTGCTATAGAGAAAAATTTTCATTTTGACGGTCTGATCATCCCCTTAAAAAGTGTCAGCATATTAAGAAGGACCCTGCAGATAAACTAACGACCATACGGTCAGTTGCACGTACGTTCATTAAAGTTAATCCTCCATTAAATCTCTTGCTAGCTTTTACTACGTCAACCAGACAAAAAGTGTCAGCAAGAGAATTAATGGAGGATTTACTTTAATGAACGTACGTGCAACTGGCATTGCTGTATAAAGTTGACTAAAAAATTACGCTAGAACTTACGATGGTCTTCGTGAAAAGGCACGATATTATCTGAAACTCAAAAACTAACGACCGTATTTCCTTTTGGGGTAATCTTTAACTTTGCTACGAAATTGCAACACATTTTTTCTTTATCATTGTCTAGTCATCATAATGCAGGTCCAGGCTAGATTCGCAATGTCCAAGCTATTTATGAATTTATTTTAAATACAATACAGAAATTCAGTTACAAATTTGTTTTTCAAATAAAGAACAAGACTACATCCATGCCGATAGTTCCGAACCTCAGTACCCAAGTACTTACAGATAATTCACCTACAAACTACTCCAGCACTTTTCACTTTACTACCACCATAAAGTTAACAAAAGAAGCTATCAGAGGTCCGTGTAAACGAAGGCGAAGTGCCGATAACTCAGCAGAGGGGGAGTATCGATCCTGCAGGGGCGGGGGGGACCTGGACAGCTTCCAAGGATCCATTGACCAGGCGATAATTCAGCCAAGTCGTTGTTCACTGCTCGCTCGGTACAGCCCGGAGATATTAGGCGGCTTGTAAACAAGCGTTGTACGTGGAATATTACTTGTGTATCGACTTGCGAATGGTGTTGCAATGGTAGTATGACCGAAACAAGGTTTTACAACTAAAACCGGTTTTCGGCTTACGTTCACTTGAAGCGTTAACCGAACGAGGAACATGCATACTTTGAGATATTGCATGCTAGCCTACATACAACATGATGCCACAGAATATTAAATAATAGGTAGAAGTACCCTAGACAGTTCTAACCAACGGGTTCGCACTGACAAGAAAAACCACATCACAGGTTCATGTCGGGTGTAACCATGAGGGGTTTAGATCGAATCTGGTTGGTAGCTGGGACGGGCGTTTCCATACAGTACGTAGACGTCACTATAACTCATGTAAACCGGGATCAAGAGCGGCCACCACTCACGACACTAGACAAATGAAGTCCAGCGAGCCTGGGGGATGACTCTATCCTGGAACCTGTAGGTACTATACGTAGTACTCATTCGTATATACCTGTGTATATTCGAAAGAGTACCCTCCTGATTACTTTTGTAACAAAGCAGTCACCGTCATCATCATCAGCCTATCATCGTCCACAGCTAAAACATATTCCTCTCCCAAGGTGCGGCACAAAAGACTATCCTCACACTTCCTCAAGCAGTCCCCGATACCTTTTTTAGGTCGTCGGTCGAGCGGCCCACAGGGCGTCCCACACTACGCAGTTCGTGGTCTCCATTCTAAAACTCTGACTCGCCGCCATCAATTGTCATTTCTACGGCAGATATGACCAGCCCATTGCAACTTCGTAGTTCGACCGTTGGTTACTGATCTATTGTTTGTCTATTAGCTGTTACGTCACGCACGCTGTTCTATATACTCGTCGCTGCTTTGGTTGCTGATCATCCAAGATATCCTTGCTGCTGCTGCTCAGCATCAACCCTGGATGCTCCTTCTCCAACGTCTTGGCTTACCACGCTGAGGAAGCACTTCAGTGACGATCCGCCACTGGTTTCCTATGCTTGGTACCACTGTACCACCGTATAAAATTGCTACTATCCGGCTCGAAGGACCATGTTAAAAGGGCCCCCAAGCCAACCCCTGGGTTGAATGAAACACCCACTGAGGGATAACAGAGTTTTATTGACTGCTTGTTACGCTTTGGCTAAGTTTTGTTATTATGAGTATGAGTAACGTTGTATGGAGAAATTTTTTTTGTTGAGCGGCCAGTAACAAAATTTACATAGGTTTTTAGAGGTCCTTTCAAAATACATTAAAAACATTACATTCATTGCTAGGCCGCATCGAAGCTGTGCTATTATGGTACAATTAACTTTTAAATAGAAGAAATCGCTTTTTAGCGCCAAGACCGTCTTGTTTTGTATGTTATGTATTTCTTTATAGTATATTTTGCTGAATAGGTAATATGCTTCGAGTGATTGATTGAAAATGTGTTGATTCTTAAAGGTTTTGGTTACTTTTTCATGAACCTGTAGAGTATATCTTAGGAGAATATATCTCAGCTCCGATGCGAACTAGGCCATAAGTGTCTTTTTACAAAATATGTTTGTTTTTATAGTACTATAATTATACAATACTTTCATTGGTGGCCGCGACTGTTAAAAAAACTTTTACTCATACCCATTTATTCTTACTTCATCTTTCGTCGAGTACTTCGTCTTGTTACTCTGAGCATAATGAAATGTCAAACACTTTGGTTCGCTGACATTTCACCTCATCAACAAAGCAGTCGATGAAGCCGAAATCGTCAATAATCATAGTTAGCTTCACACTGTGTGTGGCGGCACGGGCCGCGACCCGCGACAAATATTGTCAAGCGTCGATTTACTATGAATTATTGGTCTCCTATTTCTTTTCGGGACACTGAAGTATGACGCTGTCCGGCTCCTGTTCGTAACAATATATTTCGTTATGGAGGTCACCCAGTTACGAACGAGATGGCACGGATTTCAGAGAAATGAAATTACTTGTTACTTTGTGTCTCAAGTTTTAGTTATTTCCATTTGGCATTTACCTAATTCAATTTGTTTTTTTGCAAATCAGTTCTGTCAGTTTTTTAATCTTCAAGATCAATAAGATGTTTCTTATAATAAGATAATAATACAGGGTGTAAGTGACAGCCTAGCAAACTGAAACGGTGAACTCAGACCATGAAACTGAAAAACGTTCACTATGGAGCCTACCTCCGGAAATGCGAAAAAAAATCATGTGTCCCATACAGTTGCGTCCAATAGGTACAGAAGTTTTGTATGGGACATATGATTTTTTTTCGCGTTTCTTGAGTTAGGCTCCGTAGTGAAAGTTGTTCAGTTTGATGGTCTGAATTTACCGTTTCAATATTTGCTAGGCTGTCACTTATACCCTGTATATTTAACTAATTTAATTTCATATAGAGGAAAGAGGTGAACGAGTGTAGACAGATTCGGCGAACGCTCCACCGACAAGAACGTAAGATCTTCTCTTCACACCCACATCATCATCAATATCATCATCAGCCTTTCACTGTCCATTGCTAAACATAGGCCTCTCCCTTTGACTATTTATATGTGGACTGGTTACGCGTGTAATTCTACTAACAAACATTTCTACTACTTTTTGCGGGGGACGAGGTAACATGAAATCCGCAACTTTGGATTTGGAATGTTAAAATCATGAAAAGTAGTCTCGTGTGAACCCCAAACGTTCTAAGTTCGAAGTTATTATTTCGCAATTATAGGCTGTCTCGTTTAGTGATAAGGTATAAAATTTAATATAAATGCACAAGATCAATTGTACTTATACCGTGGCAGAGGAGAAATGCTACCGCAAGGCTAGTCCTTCTAATAATTAGTCAAATGCCTCTCCCTATAGTCGACTCCTCTATCTATTTTCGACCTTGAACCCACAAGTCCAATAATTATTACAACCCTATATGAAACCTGTTAGAGCTGAAAGTCAAGCAGTTACCTTACCTCGTAAATGTTTTCCCTTAAATTTGAACGTAAAGTTGTTACGTCCGTCAAAGTATCCCTTGTCCTAAACACATTCCGATTCAGAAGTATGTGAGGTTTTAGCGGAGGGCCCTCGTGGCGAGATTAAGGTAATGTATGCTGGAGGTACGAAACGCCTGAGTGGCCTGTATACACGTTCCTGCATGGTCCGACTTAATGAACTAAAGATGATAGGTAAAAAAAAGAAGTTGTAGAGTTTTTGGCCGATTCTTTTTATAACGAACACCTTCCGACGCGGTGGTAGAGTCAAAAAAAAATGACGACAGAAAGCTGAGTAAAATGTCTTGAATTGATTTGATTAGAATTTTTAAATTAAGAACATAAGCGTGAACAATTTCAATAAATGCTTATGAAAATTGTGGCTATAATATGGTTACACTTAATCATATTTCATAGAAAATAAACTTGTAGTTTATTTACTTTACTGTATAGTATCAATTATTTTATTAAATAGACTATGTATTATTGTATACATTACCGTAGCGTAAGAATTTATATTGTAATAGTTATTAAGCCGTGTTATGTTGTAGAGTTTCTGGCCGCATCTTCTCTACAGCGACAACACGTTCCGATGCGGAGCTAGCTTTAAAAAAGATTTGACGTTTCATAAGTGCGCTTCAAGCTCCTATATTGAATAAATTATATTGACTTTGACTTTATCATTTCGCTATACTTACTTAAGTTAAATTCTGTGCGATCCCACTGCGAGACAAAGGCATCTACACAAATAAGGGTGCAGATTCCAGATTAGTAGTTGTGGTGGTGTTCTGAGACATGCTAAGATTGTAACATGCTCCATTTGCTTCTTTCTTTTTGGAGAAGATCCCGTGTCTGATGTAGTTCTTTTTTGATGTTTTTCTTTCAATTTGCATCAGAACTGACAGTGGTGGGTTGTTTACGGATTCAAAACTCGTTTTTAAGATTGAGATTTGGGACCAAGTTGCAGATGCTTCTAGGGTTACTGTACTATATTTTGGGTAATTGTATCATTTACTATTGAAAAAAAGATTTAGGATGGAAGATACTTAATTCTTATAGCTCATTAGCCTGTCGCGGAAATGATTGTAAAAACATTTTTTTTTGTCAAAATTTAACGCAAGTAATAAAAATGTCTCCTTTTTATTTATTTTTGTAATATTTTAGTAGGTACATTTCTGCAATATCTGTTTTCGCTACATAATAAGTTAAAAAAAAATTGTTTCTTATGATTTCTCCCAAATTTCCCGAATGTACTATATTTTTTAGACTTAAATACAATTTTCCCCCCGAAAAAAGGTGGCAACCCTAGATGCTTCCCATCATCTCCTTGCTTTTTCAATGGCTTAGCTTTCGGTTATAAGGTCATCGTTACATCTCTTCTCTTATAAACAAATAACTTTAAATACGAACTTGTTTGTGATATAACCCTATAAGTGAAGCAAAGCCAAGCGGCAAGTTATATTTGTAAGCTAACAACTGTAAAGCTGCCAGCACACGTGTGTAAGAGGCTTAGTGTGACCGCGGCGCGCGGCAGTGTACACCCGCCGTAACAATAGCCGGCCGCGGGCAACTTTAGTACTAGTGTCAAGCAGTGACATGGATAGATAGGGTAGCGTTTATTCACCTGGGTGATCATAGGCAACTCAATGGTGTCTTATGATCACCAGTAGGCCTACCATGAGTTTGCACTGTACTTTACTAATGTATATAGGGTCCTTCTTATTATGCAGACACTTTTTTAAGGGAATGATCAGACCGTCAAACTGAACAACTGTATCGCACCAACATTGAGATCCCGAAAAAATCTGCTGTTCCATACAAAACTGCAAACCTACTCAAGCCAAATGTATGGGACAGTAAATTTTTTTTCGTGATTTCGATTTTGGTGCCATAGAGAAAGTTGTTCAGTTTGATGGTCTGGTCCCGCCCTTAGAAAGTGTCAGCATATTAAGAAGGACCCTGTATAGTTACAGCGCCAACTTTTTCAGACGAACAGTACGAAATTTAATATACAAATGGGAGTAAAACTAGTACATATATATTTTTCGCTCTTTGGAATTCATTAAACAATCCGAAGTCTAAAATACAAAAAGGCAACCACTATAAACAATAATTGGAATTGTGTACTTTTTGCTGCCTAAATAAATAAAATAATATTATAATAAAATAATAAGACATTCCACGTTGAGCAACAATTTAAACATCTATATTACCGCACCCAAATTATCCTAAATAGTGCATAAATTTGGTGGTCAATGCGGAATTTGATATTTTCTTATTCCCACTTGAGCATTTTCGTTTTTGATAGGTCTACAGATGTGGTCGCCGAAGCAACACAAAATTGAAAAGTGTGTGTGAACTGTAAGAAGTTAATTATACTTCTTAATGTGAATAAATAAAACTCTCATTAAAAATTTCATAGTGTGTTACATCGGCACGCGACTTTCGTCATATTCTGAAAATACACTGTGGTAAATTTAATATATTTTTCGTTCCATTTGGATCTATTTCTGCTAATGCGCCAAAAGAAGCATAACTACAAAAATTTACTTTACTATTCTTTAAGACATTCTACTGTTTCATGAAGGCACAGACCTCGAGCCGGTCGGCTCAGGGCCCTTTGATGTTGCGTCATTACGGCGACGATGTACTCGTCCCTCTCTCAGTACGGAACACTCCAGTGCCAGTATTGGCTTCTACTTGAGCTACTTTTGAGTTAGCTATGGATTGCTTACATCTATACTGTGCGTATGAGACCGTGTCAAGAAGCTAGAAAGAGACACTATCTTCACATTACGCTTAATTACATAATATGCATTTAAGAGGATAGTCCTTACAGCGCGCTCTATCCAAACGAAGTTTCGTCCTATTTTCAATTTTAACAAATTAAGGTAGATGATTTTTGAAACACAATCTAGAAGTGAATCTCTGTATCTGTATTTTGTCAGAGATCATTTATAATAAGTAGATTGAAATTTAACGTGGCTTTAAAGATTTTCATACAAATCTTAAAGTAATCCTAGGATTGAAACTATATATTACCAGAAATCTAAAAAAATACAGACATAGAGTTTAAAAAGTTTCATTAACTTTTATTGATTAATATTGAAAATAGGACGCCACCACGTTTAATGCAGCGCACTCGGGAGCCCACACAGTTATATCCTATTAAAATTTAAAGTTAATGTAAACCACAAACTTAACTACTTACGATAGTCATATTAAGTTTATGGTGTTAACAACAGATCTAGGTCAGTGCATGTGACTCAGTACTTCTCACGAATGACAGCCAATCAGAAGATGAATTTGTCCAACTCGTCATAGCGCGTCTCAAGTAACAAGCCAATACCATGACCAGTCCCAAATTGCACTGTTAAAGCCAGATTAAAGTTATCAAGATACTTTGCATAAATATAACGTTCAACAAAGAACAGTAGGACCGCGGTGCCGGGCTTTCCAACAGCCCGTGGGAGATCTTCCCTTTGTCTTCAAAATAACCAATAACGAAAAAGAAAAAAGAACGCGTAAATACTTCAATAATATGCAAAAATAACAGAATATGATATGAAGGATACTGGACAAAAAAATTTAACGATTCCAAATATAAGGAGGTAATATGATATTCTGTGGTGAAACGAAAATATCAAATGAATTATTCAGTTTCGGTCTGACCGCAGCGTTTCAACCGTTTTCATTTAAACTATGCAAATTAATGCGTTTTATTTGAGGAAAAGCAATAAATATTAACATGAACAAATGATGCTTTAACATTTCTTTCCGTGGGTATGGTACGAGGTGGCTAAAGGATAAGATTTCAAAGGCTAGCGAATTATCATCACTTGACACTCACGCCTTGCTATAACTGCACGCCCTAAGATAGTTGATTATTAAAAAAGAGGCTGGTCTCAGAGAGACGTTATGGTTAGGAGTTTGTATGTAATAAATCATCATTAGCCTATACACATCCCACTGCAGGGCGTAGGCCTCTAACAAATAAACATAACAGGCTATACTAGTACTCCAACACGCGAGCCAAGTGCATCTTGCTTACCGTGCCTTTCGTAACACAATTGCTACGCGCTCGTAGTACTCTGCTACGCTCGTAGCACGTAGCGCGTTGCTAGGGTTTCTACGCTCAAGTCAAAGTCAAAGTCAAGTTTAAGTCAAAATTGTTTATTCAAAATAATATCACATAGATAACTTTTTGACGTCATGTGTTTGAATCTACCACCGCGTCGGAAGGTGTTCCGTTGTAGAGAAGATTTGGCCAGAAACTCTACAACATACTTCTTTTAAACAAAACAAAATATACAAAGTACAATTACATAAATTCAATATTAATTTACATAAATTCAATATTAAAGGTTAGCTAGGTTTTGTTTCTACCGAAACTCTCACTGTTGCTACGCTTTGACTATTTATATATAGACTGGTTACGCGTGTAATTCTACTAACAAACATTTCTACCACTTTTTGCGGGGGGCGAGGTAACATGAAATCCACAACTTTGGATTTTATATCCTATAACTTTAGATTCTAATTTTGAATGTTAAAAATCATGAAAAGTAGTCTCGTGTGAACCCCAAACGTTCTAAGTTCGAAGTTATTATTTCGCAATTATAGGCTGTCTCGTTTAGTGATAAGGTGTAAAATTGAATGTAAATGCACAAGATCAATGGTGCTTATACCGTGGCAGAGGGGAAATGCTACCGCAAGGCTAGTCCTTATAATAATTAGTCAAAGTTGTTACGTAATACCGACTGGCATGGTATTTTTGAAACACACGTTTAAATCAGCAATAGGACATTTATGTAAAATTACTATGGAGATTATGCGTCATTCGAACGTTATTTTAAGAGTGTGGGGCGCTTGCAAGATTTAAAAAATAGTATTCTGTTCTCAAACGGTAAAGGAAAAGATTGTAAGGAAACCTGCATACGGTGAAAAAGAAAGTCTGATGTGTATGTGTAGTCTACTAATTCACATTGGGCATCGGTGGCCTGTGTCAAAGTTACCGATAGAGGCTGATGACGATTTATGATATCAATTTAGATGATTAAGCCCTATTGCAACTTGTAGTTACCGCAGTAATGTTATAATACATATATACAGGATATGTCCAAAACTTGTAACGACATAATATTTCACAATCCTCGACCGTAATATTAATTGATCACACCACAATGCACTCTCGGTTACATCAATATTATCATACAATTGTCCGTGATTGGATTATGTATTTATGACCGTACTAAATGACGCTATAATAAAAGAGACTCATGCCTATGGTGTAGTTGCATAGAGGCTATTTATATGTTGTGGGTGCACGAAGATAATATTAAACCCCATAAAGGTACCTCCTCCATCGCTCTGCGGGCTATTGGCAAGCCTATAACGCCGTTTTGCAAATCTTTTCACCACGATGACAAGTCAAATTTAATGACGTGCAATCGACTCTACAGAAGAAGAATGATTTAATTATTATCTACATCATCATCAACTTTTGCCCACCAACGGCATAAGCTTCCTCCCCATTCTGTCCTGTGCCAGTCGCATCCAAGTCCATCCAGCTGCCTTCCCAATATATCATTAGCTGCAGATCTGCATTAGGAAATAATGCAGATCTGAGGAGTTCTACCTCAGCAGTCTTTTGCGCATCAGTAGAAATTTAGACTCCGTGGTGAATGTTGCCGTGGTTTAATTTCCCCTCGGCGTCGTAAAGAGAGGGTTAAAGTTTAACGGCTCGTCCGTCACGTCACGCGGTTCAACGCGCGTTAATATTAATTTTAACGATCCTTGCTTCACGTATTATGCATAACGCAGTACTACTATAACTGTAGAGATGGAGGATATAAAAAGATTCTATTGAGTTTCTATGTACTACGTACGAGAGATGATACCACAAACAAACGTGCCACATTTTTACTGTTTATGAAATCAAATCAATTCAATTTATCAACTAGGTGCGTGAAGTCTGGTGGCTGAAATGGGTACATAAGTGCTTCAATGTCGTGTTCGTGGTAAGACACACACAGACACAGTGAGTATATTTTGTCGTGCTGGATTCTTCGATCAAAGTTAAATGGCTGGACCAAGTGACAACAGTTAGGACGACTTTCGAGTGAGTTCCGATAGTAGTTCGTAGTAGTTCCGGAGCAAACGAAGAAGAATGAGGGTAGACAGATTTGACTGCTCTTAAAAATATACCTGCAGTTTTATCAGTCATCCCATGATCATGGCAGTTGTAACACTGCTGATTTATCGAGAACTAATCAACAATAAAAAACGCGGTTAGAACCTGTCAAAATGATTAATTTTAGCTTAAACTTAAATATAATTTAATCATTTGAAGGCAAACGACATTAAGTAACATTTATTTTAATTTATGATCCAAAAATAATCAAGCTCTTCGATCATGAATATCTCATCCTGACATGAAATTAAAATTGATTGAGACGCGATTGATTGATTAAGTAAACTACGGTTTAGTAGGTAAAAGTTATAGTAAAGGTTCTTTAGACCTAACATACGTGTTAATACTGAAGTATACTACAGTATACCACGTAAATGGCTCTAATTCTTTGACAACTCATTTGGCAAAAAAATTCATGCCACTACCACAGTTGAATTAGTACTACAGTGGTAACTCATGGTAGGTCAGTGACTATTAATTATCTGATGGTTATCATCATCTTCAGCCTATATACGTCCCACTGCAGGGCACAGGCCTACCCTCAGGGAGGTTGTATGGGCGTTAGTCCAAGACGCATGGCCAATGCGGATTAGTGGACTTCTCATACGCTTCAGAATTCCTTCTTCAGCGTATGTAGGTTTCCTCACGATATTTTCCTTCACCGTTTGAGAACAGTCAGTATTACGTAAATAAGTAAGAAAAAGTCATTTGTACATGGTATGTACTCCGCGTGTATTCGGACCGTGAGGGTCCCCTCATGATTAAGTGTCTATACCTGATGGTATGTATGTATACATACATATTTCTTATTTCCTCTAGATTAAATTCACATTGACAAAGTCAAGGTCAAAGTCAATATAATTTATTCAATATAGGAGCTTGCAGCACACTTATCAAACGTCAAATCTTTTTTAAAGCTTCCACCGCGTCGGAACGTGTTGTCGCTGTAGAGAAGATGCGGCCAGAAACTCTACAACATAACACGACTTAATAACTATTACAATATAAATTCTTAAGCTAAAGTTATGTATACAATAATACATAGTCTATTTAATAAAATAATTGATACTATACAGTAAAGTAAATAAAATATAAGCTAGTGACCTCAGACCCAAGCATTTTGATCATTTAAATAATCATCCAGTTTATAATATGCTTTTTTACAGAGGACTTTTTTGATTTGAGTTTTAAACTTGTTTTCGGAAAGATTCAAAATGGTCTCGGGGATTTTATTATAACAACCTGTCAAACATTGTTATCCGTTTCGGCTACTTTTGACCTATGTTTTTCTACTGACGATATTTCAAATTGTTTCTGATACGTCTCACTAGATCTGCCTTGTTGATAAATGTTACATTAAAATTTTATAACCTGATTAGGTGTTACATATTATAATTTTTTAGTCACTGCAGATCGGTTTTTTTCAGAGCAACACTTCTGACTAGTCTTGCCCAATAAATCAGTTTCGTAAGTAGAATTTCACACATCATTTCAATATATCCACCAAAGCATTCCTATCTTAAACTTACACTGCAGTCATTGCGATCGCAGACCATATCCGTTTAACCGCACGTAAAACGCAAGCGCCTTAGAGAAACTCGTTATTTAATGTATTTAAAAAATGAAAATAACCAGGAAGTGTAAACGAATACTCAACGAGCGGCATTAAACAACAAAATGGCGCAGACTCGCGGGAATTACAAGAAAATACCTCTTAAACAGAGGATGAGGAAAATGTAAAGAAACCCGGCGCAGGTCCCTAGTTCACATTCACCTATAATTAAATTACCACCGTCCGTCCGTCGCTTGTCGTCTATAAATGTCTTGAAACTTTTCAAAACACTCGCTGAGTTATTTGAAATTTACTTTATGTTTTTATTGAGCTAGTTTCGTTTGCGAATGCAATTTGCTCGCGTAATCATTTTGTAGAATGAAAGTAATCAAGCCGTTCTTTAAAGTAAAGTTTACACAAATGTTTGTAAATAGCTAATTTGCAATCCAAACTGCCAGTTGCACGTACGTTCATTAAAGTTAATCCTACATTAAATCTCTTGCTAGCTTTTACTACGTCAACAAGACAAAAAGTGACAGCAAGAGATTTAATGGCCGATTACTTTAATGACGTACGTGCAACTGGCAGTGAGTCTACGTAAGGATGTTATGGCTACAGAGAATATAGGACCAGAAATTATGTCTATGTTTTTCATAATACCGTAAAAAACATTTTGGAAAAAATTGTGGACGGTATGATTGTATCTCCATCATTATCAGCCTGCCATCGTCCACTGCTTAACCTAGGCCATTCCCAAGGCACACCATGATACATTATCCTCGGCCTTCCTCATCCAGTCGCTCCCCTGTCTCAGGTCGTCAGTCCAGCGCCACCGGAACGTACCAAACTATCAGTTCGAGTTCTCCATTCTAAAACTCGGACTCCCCATCGGTTATCAGATCTTTAGCAGATAATAACATTGTCACTTCAACTTGCTAATTTTCATAGCTATGTCAACTAAGATTGTATAGTTGATAGCAATCGTTTTAAAGATTGGACTCGAACTACAGGAAAACCTTTCCTAATCGTATCTTAGACTGTCAAGATGTAGATCCAATAAATAACAAACATGATGCGAAGCCACGGGAGTCCCGCAAGCGAACTATGAAATAGGGCAGTGGATCTGAATATTCATGAGCCAGTCATTACCATGAACAAATACATAAAATTATAAAATTTACGGCGCTGAGATATTTAGGCCGGCCCTGTATTACCCGTACTTACTTAGGGTTGATGGAAATCATTAAAGAATTAAATTTGTTTTTTCAATGTACTGTGAAGGTACAACCTTTTTGTATCGACAACATTGCAAATGTCAACGGTGAAGTGACGTCAGATAGAGCAAACATTTGTAGTTATGAGTTTTGGCCTAGGCGAGTGAAGCATGGGTCGTCCGATGGCGTGGGAGCTACATGGATAAACGATGCTCAGGACTGAGGAGAGTGACACTAATATTATAGTCAGCAGTGGATGATGATGATGATAAATTCTATGATCCTGACAAAAACAAACGTTGTTGCGTGATGCTTGAATAAACAAACATATCGTGACGAAAAATAAAAAAATCTGTGATTTGGAGTTAGGTACACCTGAACACTATATCGTAATTTTTGTGTAAATATCTTGGCACACAGACATACTCCTGTTACAGTTTTATGATATATGTATTTATTAAGTACTATCTATGGCCTCTCCCTGCCCTACTGTCATGTAATAACTTTACTGCGGCTTCGGTTCATTTCGGCGAAATCGAGAATTTTGTGTTTAATATAAATTGTTATGATAATTAGATAGCGAATTTACAAGTTTACTTTGAATGTTGTTATTTGTGTTCTGCTTATGTAAATAGGACAAGTTCTGACACATAAATATACAAGTACTTTACTTTGGGTCTACGACGTTGTTTAGATAATAATTTAATTTTGATTAAATGTTACATAAATAAAGGGAGGTATTCCACGAGGGTACTGTTTTTGAAAACTTCCAGAGTTTGAGCACATAAGCTAAGCTAAGCACAGGACCTAACAACTATTCACGAAGAGCACCTGAGTTGGTGTTCTAGAGAGATGTTGTGTATACTTTTGACTTTCTACACATTTCGGTCGAATTTCGAGTTCAAATTATATACTCATTTTAAAGAAACTGGATTGGCGAATACTGCACCACCAAAGAGTAGAGCTCTTAAATAAGATGATAATGGAACATAAAATACATAAGTTCAGGACCGCATTATTTTTTCGGGTTGACAGAAACTTTGCTTCAAAAACTTACCATCGTTTTAGGCGTGCAGTTAGCAAGGTTCATTTTTAATTTAAAGATCTCTTGATGGAAAAGCGAAAAAAGGTGACAGGCCTGCTCCCAAGGAAAATGCATGGGCGTTATTCCACCACACGTACTCAATTCGGATTGGTATACTTCACATACGCATCAGAATTTCTTCTTCAGCGTATGCAGGTTTCCTCGCGATTTCTTTTACCGTATTAGAGATTTATTACGTACATAAGCTAGGAAAACCTATTGGTACTTGGCATGAGGTCAGTGCGGATTCGAAACCGGACCCTCGTGATTGTGGTAGGCCTCGAGGCCATATAAAGTGTCCAGAGTGTATAATAGGCCTATATTTGTTTATACCACCCTCCTGTTCTGAGCATCTCGCATCCACGTAGCTCCCGCGAAGCAACACTTTAATAAAATCCAGTCTTAAACTACAACTATATTTCTTTAGTATTTAATCTTCAGCATTTCAGCGTGCACTCCTCGGCGGAAGAGCACCCCGGTGCGCCTCGCTCGAGCGGAACACGGCGGGGGTGAGTCGCAGGGCGGACGGGGGAGGGAGGGGGGCCAGTACAGTCAACGGCATCTGTGGCTCGGTTCGAGTGTCCTAGAGTAGAAGACCACGAATGGAGGGTACTGGCCATGGGGCTTAAATCAAAGGGCTTCGCTTTGGGGTAAGAAATGATTATAGTGCCAATGGAAGGAACCTCCTTGCGAGACTGAGATTCAGAAACAAAATGTGAGTTTGAGTTCGAAGTTCCCGTGTGTCAAAATTCATTGAGTTTAATTGGTTATTATTGAAAATATAACCAGACTTCGTTGGTATGGAGTGCGCTAAGAATTTTTTCCTTACAAGACGTCTCAGTTTACATCTCAGTCTAAGAGTTTACGACATAACGAACGATTTTTTACCGCGTTTATAATATTTAATTTAAGATACAAAAAAACAGACCCTATCTATTTATATGAAAAGTTAAAAAATTTGCAAGTATCATATTGGCCGGTCATATCTGCCGAAGAACTAACAACCGATGAGAAGTCCAAGTTTTATAATGTCGATCTTGAACCGGCAGATGTAGTGTGAGCCGCCCTGCAGCGCTGAACCGATGGCCTAGTAAAGTTTGCTGTATGAAGGCAAGTAAGAAAGCAAATATTATATGTAACTTTTTCTTTTAAACATAAGACCTGAGACCGGTAGCAGAGAACAACTAATGAGGAAGGCCAGAGTTATGGCGCACCTTAAGAGATAACTATGTTCTACAGTAGACAATATAACAGGCTGATGATGATAAACCTACTACGAAATGCTGTTCAGTTATCAAGTCTATTTCTTCCTTAATTTGAGAACACGTACTATAATGAACACGACTGTACCAACAGCAAGTGGCGCCCCCTCACGCAATTATCACGAGCAATTAGACGACGCCGCTCGCTGCGACCCGCTGCGGAAACGCTGCGTGGGCTCCTCCGCGATTATTGCGACGATTGTCTGCTGTAGTAGAGATAGCAAGCGATAGTGCTCACTTGTTTGCTACGGATGCGGTTGGCTTTATAATACAGCTCTGTTAGGTTTTACCCTTTGCATTGGGAAATGATATACGCACTGTATTATACTGATATGAGTATACAGAGTGTAACAAAACACCCTAGTAATTCTTAAGGGGGAGCTTCAGACCATCAAACTGAACGACTTTCACTATGGAGCCAGCGTCGAGAAAAAAAAAATCTGCTGTCCCATACATTTGAGTCGAGACGGTACTGCTGTTTGGTCTGAAGCACCCCCTTAAGTATTATTAGGGTGTTTTGTTACACCCTGTAATAAGTCGATTTCTAGAAACCTACATTTTTCAATTTCGTTTCTGTTAAAGCACACACGCTGAATGAAGCACACTTTATCGTTGTCTGAGAGCGCTGAAAAAATTTTTGGCCGAAAGCGCTACTCTCCCTATTGGTCAAGATGTTTGCAGCATACTGTGTATAATCGTTTTATAATTATTGATATTGGTTACAGACGTGCTATTTAGCTATGAAAATATTTTTTGCTTATGCTGCCAACCGACCTCCACCTCCGAAATAACGTTAGTACGAACATTATAATTATGTACGCCAAATTTTGATAAGCTGGAACTTTAAAACGGTTGATAATTTTAACATAGTTTCTTTGGAGCCGAATTTTTCACAAATGCTATAGAACGTGAAATTTTCGGGAAAGCCCCTCGTTCAGTGCTACCCAGTATAATGTATGTACATACCGTTCTGTTGCCGAGGTTGCGCACGCGACAGCTCAGGTATGCGGACTTGCCGACGAGCGCGGTCACGTTGCGCGGGGTCGCCGCGTCGAAGGAGGGCGCCAGCCGCGCGCCGCCCCCCGCCCCGGCCGGCAGCGCGTTCACCGACCCCGCCCCGCCTGCTACGTCGCACACACCTACAAACAAACACACAGTTCAGTCACAGTGTATCTTACAACATTTGATTAAATTAAAAAAGCGGAAGATATTGGACTACGCGTATGGAACGCATAATTTGAGCCCCCGTCGCCTAACCTAGTCGCAATCCGAGCAGCATTGCGTGATTGAGATACATTTTTAATTTTAGGTGAAATAAAAGTACCACAGTGGCTTCGTGTGCTTTTACTCGTTTTAGAAATCATTCAAAAAGAAAAAACAAATCACACGGCATTACTTTTCGCTCGTAGTAAGTGCATGAAAAGCAGATCCATTATTCGAGTAGTGCAAGAACGTCACTATCTTCCTCTACTTTAATTTAACCAAAGATCAGGATGACTATTTGTTGACAGGCCCCATAATCTAAATTACGTGAATCCGATTATAGGATCGATCGTGTATTATTAGATTATTAGAATAAGTCACTACTGTGTAACGTAAGATAAATAGTAACTAACAAAAAATTTCGCAATATTAGATACGAAATTTTTTGTACATCCAAAGATTCCAAACCAAAAACTGCCAGCTGATTTGCGGAAAATCTACCTTTTTCTAAGAGAAAAGTCCTGTAAAAATACTTTCCTGGGTAGGTTCTCTGTTTGTCTTTATTATGTTTTCACAGTTATTAACGTCACCTTGAAAATGTTTGCTAAATAGGTACAACAAGGTTAAATAATATTTCCTGCATCATCCCCGCTTGTAAAACTACCATAGATACAGCACAAAAAAATAGTTGCAGAAGGCCGGCTCCATGCAACGAACTATACAAGCGCCTGCCCGCCCGCACACATAGTCATGCGGAAATCTCGGATCATTTCAATCGAACGCCAGTACTATTTATTTTGTGGCCAATATTTAACCTCTTTGTATGGAGCCAGCCTTCTGTAGCGAATTATTTTGTGGATTCTTAGAGTGGATAACGATTCATAGAGCAGATTCCATGAACGATTTTAAAATAAACTAGAAAATTCCTTTTGCGTCGTAGGAATATTCTAGTTTTAAACTTTGGCACTTAAAATGTAAATGCATTATTCAGAATAACATCTCTAAATTCATTAAAATGTACATTTGTAAACAATGAAAGAATGTTTTAGTTCTTTTAAACATTTATACAATCTTCTTCTTCAAACAGTGTTTACGAAATTCAAGCTTTAAAAAGGCTTTTTAGACAGCATAAATATAAAATATATGTATTCAAGTAGATAGTCATTTAATAAAATAATAGCACCATAGAGGATGACATATTTGTTAAAAATACATAATTTTAGATATTACGAGCATTTACCCTCGACTTTGTCCGCACGGGTTCCCGTCATCGTAGCGAGATAAAATGATGTACCATATTCTAAGTCTAATCATAAGCTACTAAAAAAAGATTTATCGAAATCGGTCCAGTATTAGTTTCTGCGTAGTGCGTGAAAAAACAAACAGACAGACAAAATATACAAAAATTGGTGATTTGGTGACCGACACCTAAAAATATATAGCTCTTTTTTAACATCATTGCAATTTTTTCAACCACCTAGCCAGCCTAAATTGAAATGTGGGCATTCTGATATGATTTTTTATTTTAGATTTATTGTCAAGACAAGGGGTAACATATTTTTAAATATAACCATTCTATGCAGGGTCTTTCTTTAAATTCTGACGGTTTTTAGGGGGATGATCACTACTTTGAATTCAGTCTCTAATCGGCATTCATTACCAGATTTTCACTCTCCACGATTAAAATGTAGCAATCAAAGCAAGTAACGGATGAGGAATCAGGCTCTGAATTGAGAGTAGTTTAATTGCTGCTTCCCTATGAAGATATCCTCCTGTTTGTACGTACCACAGCGCAGCGCAGCGGCGCGGGCGGGCGATGGGTCGGAAACAGTTCCGCTTAGCTCGCGGTAGTTTACTGTTTGATTGATGTTCACTTCACATCCACCGATCGGTTTAGAGAGCTATGAACACTATCAGTACATAGACGGATAGGTACCTACTGTTTGAATTAGTTCATTTTGTGCTATAGAAGAGAATTCGTTTAGTCGCGAATAGCTCTGCCACTTTGGGCACTGCTATTCAAATGTGGACATTTTGACATGCTCATTTGAGACTTATAGCATAAGCTTATGCTCACGACTATATTCCCCAAGGGGGTAGTCAGAGATATTCTGAAACCTCAGAACATTTACGTTTCACCAGTAGTACCGAAACTCTGTCCAGTGTGACGGGGGGTGAGCCCGTCGCCACATGATGGACAGTGGGCACAATACATAGCTCAAAATTGAAGCATGCAGGTTTCCTCACGATGTTTTCCTTCACCGAAAAGCCAGTGGTGTCACAAATCTACACTATATATATATAATATAATTATAATTATAATTATAATAATATTATTATAATTATAATTATAATTATAATTATAATTATAATCTACATCTACATCTACACTAATATTATAAAGAGGAAAGATTTGTACCTATTTTTGTATGTTTGTATGTTTGTAATGAATAGGCTCAAAAAGTACTGGGCCGATTTAAAAAATTCTTTCACCAATAGAATGCTACATTCTTCCAATTTGACATAGGCTACATTTCATTTTGAAAAAAATTAGGGATCCTTGGTAAAATTTGAACAATGTAACCGAAGGTGTAGAAAAAAATAAAAATATTTGTCAAAAAAAGTGTTTTATATCCAAATTTCAAAAAATAAATAATTGTCTACCCCGTGCGAAGCCGGGACGGGCTGCTAGTAATAATATTATAAAGAGGAAAGATTTGTACCTATTTTTGTATGTTTGTATGTTTGTAATGAATAGGCTCAAAAAGTACTGGGCCGATTTAAAAAATTCTTTCACCAATAGAATGCTACATTCTTCCAATTTGACATAGGCTATATTTCATTTTGAAAAAAATTAGGGATCCTTGGTAAAATTTGAACAATGTAACCGAAGGTGTAGAAAAATGAGTCTTAAAATTTATTTGTCTACCCCGTGCGAAGCCGGGACGGGCTGCTAGTCGTACATAAATTCCAAAAAACTCATTGGTAATAGTCGGCCTGAACGGGGATCGAACCATCGCCTCCTGCACGGCAGGCAAGTTTACTCGCCACTGGACCACCACGGCTTTTTTGAGATTTATTGTTATACTAATTAAGCATTGAGATTTAGTTTCTAGATCTTTTCTGAACTTTAATTGGTTAGTATTGAAAATATAACCAAACTTCGTTTGTATTGAGTGCTCAGCAAGAACTATCCTCTTAAATGTAGTTATTTGCTAGTTCACTCCAGTTCATCGGCAGTTTAATGGCGGCTTAAATTTGGACTATAGCCAGCTTCACCTGCGTCGAGTGGTCTCAGATAGATTGAAAATCTGCACCAAACGTAAATAGTACGGTTTTTTTAGGAAACTTTTTGGTTGGGATTTACTACAATTATTTGAGATCCGGGTCACTGTACCGATTCGGGCCATTAACTTTTCAGTTTAGTTCGAATTAGATTTGGGTTCGTAGCTTCATTCTATATTAGTAATAGCCAAACACAAAGAATATCAAAATGGTGAATTTTTAACGCAGTTAATTAATTTTATTTACTACAAATTATATACCAGTTTGTAACGGATCATATGCTATGAAGCAAAAAAAGTTACAGCAAAATCGGTTCAGTAGTTTTCACGTGATGCTCGCACAAACAAACAAACAGACGGACAAACATTCTAAAAAAGGTTGATTTGTAGCCAGGGACACCTAAAAACCATATCGTCATATTTTTTTAAATATCTGCAATGTACAGACACACTTCTGTTACAGTTTTATAATAGTTAAGATAGGGTTCTTCAGCGTATGCAGTTTTCATCACGATGTTTTCCTTCACCATTTGCGTTCACTCTGATGCGTATGTGAAGTGTATCAATGCGCATTAGGCACCAGGCGCAGTCCGAAGGAGGGGGGGGGGGGGGGGGGGGGGGGGTTTCACACATGACCATGACCCCAAAATCATCATAATGTGTGCAATAAAATTGTATAATGTGCAATAAAATCTAATTTTGTCATGCGTTAGGCACGCGGGATGGACTAACGCCCATAGCCCCTGAGGGTAGGCCTGTGGCTTACAATGGGACGTATAGGCTGATGATGATTATAGGGTTGTCGCCAATATTAAATGTGTTGACTAAATTAACTCAAACTAAATTGAAAAGACTTTTCTAACACAATAAATTGAGAATAATCTTCTACATAAAACTTTCCGAAGTGGTTATAGATTCATAAATAATTTAAATCAAAAGTACAATATTATGTGACTATTTTGAATAACTAAATGAATTGAAATAAAGTAACTCGTTTTCACTCAGCTAAATAGGTATCAATTTGAAAGATATGTTGACTGATACATTTTACGTGCCAAATTTATGAGTAAGTAAACTACGGGAATAACCTCTCTAAGTGCATTCATTAAATGATTCCATATCTATATAGGGTCCTTCTTAATATGCTGACACTTTTTTAAGGGGATGATCAGACCGTCAAACTGAACAACTTTCACTATGGGACCAACATCGAAATCGCAATATTATGCAAATTACTAATTAACTAATTTATTTATGTTGTACTATAAAAGGAAAATCAAACCAATTGTTTTACGCTAAACCTACAAGATGGCGAAGCAAATAAGAAACTGGCAGCGAATTGAACCACGACCCCAATAACGCTCCAAGCACAACTAAAACTGACAACATGCCTCCAGAATACAAACCGAATTAACCTTACTCAATCATCCCCCTCCCCAGCCCTCCCCCGCACAACCCCCAGAGACCAATCCCCGCTAACAAGGCTGACAATCAATCTCACTGCCCAAAAAATGACACAACACCAACTTAATCAATGGTCCATCAATACCCCCGCTCTGATCGATGTCCCTTAATGAAGCACCCGGTAAATACCCTCCAATTCAACAAAACTCAACTCTACTACAACACAATAGGAACCATAACGACCGTATAAAGTTTTTGCAACAGCAACAAAGTCAGGGTTTTTGTTAGTCCGCTCAAACACTAGAAATTGACCTCTAATTTCTAGGGCGTAGAGGTTAAGCGAAAGATAAGGGTAATATTGTGTGGACAGATTGTGTACGCAACGAGCGGACGAGAGTGATGAAGTGACCTCAAGAACTGACTTGTCTCTATAGATAGACAGACTCTGGATTCAGATTATTCAAATCAATATACATTATCTGTTCATTTTATTGATTTCCAATACAAAAAAAAACCCGACTGCATGAAAAATTATTAACTGAAAAGAGAAAAACAAGCTCTACAATCAGCTATACGAACTATGTTTGATCAAATATAATTTGAATGTTATTAGGTAGGTATTGCAGGTAGGTATAACCAAAAACCAACAAATAGGTAGGTATCTTTGTACCCGTTTGCGATACCTACCTAATAACATTCAAATTATATTTGATCAAACATAGTTCTTATACCTGATTATAGAGCTTGTTTTTCTCTTTTCAGTTAATAATTTTTTTCATGCAGTCGGTTTTTTTGTTTTTCTTTCTAATTTCGTACTTTCAGCCTTATTAAAAATGGTAGCAGAAAAGTACTATTAAATCTATGTATTTGGAATCTGCTCTTTACTAGCTTTCATTTGATACCCATATTGTAAGTTTTTACAAAAAACAATGTATTATCTCTCTTTTTTAATTCGTAGACGTCATCTTGAAGTAATGTACTCTATGTCACTTTCACGATTTTTACGAATCTAAAGACACCTCGTACGTCAAAATCCATAAAGCCGTTTAGGCTGTAGGGTGTGCCAAAGAAATAGACATACAAACATACATACATACATACATACGCTCGAAAGACATAACCAACCAAGCGTAGTTGGGTAAAAATATTTCAAATTAGAACTATCAATACGTACATTTGTTAGCGTATCGTTTTCTAGATGGTCACAAACTTTGCTACATCATACAAATGCACTAAGTTTCAGGAAAAAATTACGTAACCAAGTTACAGCCAGCTTTTCGATCACAAAAACAATGCAAAAGAAATCTTATTTCAGATTCAACACGGTTTAAAATAGCGCGGAATCCGTGAGAACATTATTTAATATTAATAAAGCAAAATCCTCCTTTTATATAAATATCATAATCAAATTATGATACTGAGGCACGTTCCCGTCTCTCGATCAAAGCAGTTGAAATACTTGCCTATATACAGCAAATCTTTATCAAATAAGATAAATACATAAATACGATGGCATTTAGAAAATCCCGATCCCTTTTAAACTGAAATTGCGAAAGTATATTGAAGAGCGATGAACTGCATAAATTCTGTTAGACGATGTAATTTGAAACGAGCATTTTGTTGAAATTTTCTATTGAAATAGTAGTGATTGTACGTGCTATGACTAATAAAACCATTTTAAAGCTTCACCGGCAGCAGAAAGCCGCAGAATGAAGAAAGTAATTTATTGACATGAAGCGAGAGAACAAACTTTGCAGACGATAGAATTATTTCAGTCATTGTAATTTGAAAGCTGAGGGGGAGGGAAAAGAAATGTTTTTGAGTTGGAAATAAAGTTAGGTGGAGCGTGACCTTCATTCATCTCATTTTCACTGACTTTGATGGAATGCGTACAATGGCCGGCTAAACAGGTTCCAAATTAATATGCTGGTGTTTTTTATTGAGATAATCAGATCATCAAACTGAACAACTTTCTCTATGATACCAACGAACATCGAAATCAATAAAAAAATCAGCTATCCCAAACATTTGGATCGAGTTAGGATTGCAGTTTTGTATGGAACAGATGTTTTTTTCGGGTTTTTGACGTTGGTCCTATAGTAGATAATGTCGTTCAGTTTGATGGTCTGATCCCCTTAGAAAACCGTCAGCGCTAACACACAGTGTAAAATTAAATACGTTACATTTCAAAGGATGATGAAATGAACAACTTTCATTATGAAGCCAACATCGAAATCGCGAATGAAAAATCGGTTGTTCCATACATTTGGGTCGAGTTGGCGATAACGTTTTCTATGGAACAAACTTAAAAAAATTGTTTTGATGTTCTGTTATTGGAATATTGAAAGTTGTTCAGTTTGATGGTCTGAAGGACCCTCTTTGGTATTTAATTGTATTTATTATACCTACACGAAACTATTATTAAACACTATCGGCGTAGCAATTCCAAGCCCATCCCAGAATCAAAAGGAATCACTTATTTTAACTTTCCCGAAAATACATTAAAATCACCGGCCTTCTCTAACTGTATGCTGGAAATAAAAATTTCAAACATAAAAAACTCTGAAGTTTACCACGGAGTTTACGGGTCGTCGAGTGACGTCACTCGTAATAACGAAAATTTTGTAAAAAAAATATTGTTATTGAGACAATTATCTTGAAATAGTTTTCGATTCAGCCCTCAAAACTTGACATACCGTATTAGTTAAATTAGTGTAACAACTAGCACACGCCGTGTGTTAGTGATATAGTGCTGTAAACCTGTCAGTAAGAATACTACACACTAGTGAGGGGTGTGGTGGAACGAATGGAGCGATGCGCTGTTTGTTTATAGGCTGTTCAAAATAGTAAATTCGATAATTTTAGAGATGCTTCGTGATCAATAGAAGATTATACTATTGCATATTGATTGATTGTATTATTTTTGATTATTTCATGTCTTTTCTATTGTTTGTATCAATATGTCTGTGTACAATAAAGTGTTACAATAATAAAATGGTACCAAAAAAGGCCTCATCGTGTTGGCTTCGGCCCCATGTATGCCTCCCATAGGACCGGGTTTAAGTGGAATATACCAACTTTTATGTACCAACATAATAATAATTATAAAAACAGTTATGTTTATTTTTGCGTATCGTCCTATTCACAATAATTCAGCTGTAATTTTTAAATTATTATTTTAAATCTGATGTTTCTATTACCTAACAACTATTCTAACATGTATTTCAAAGTGCGGTTAGTCCAAAGCTTTTGAGCTTTATTAAATTTTCTAAATTACCACTAAAAGAGAACTTCGACTAAAACACCTAAATTATTATCGTTACTGAATCACCCTCTTAAAATATGTTTCAATCAATCAAATGATTTATGACACCTAACATTAACAAAATAATAAAGAAAGAAGACAGAGTTTTCTTACAAAAAAGAATAAAGTAAGACCACGGACTTATACAACGTGTTACATAATTAACCAAAAAAAAAACCGTCATCGAAACCAATTATTAAAAAAATCCCAACTCTAGTGTGACATTTGAAACATAGACTATTTTCTCAGAAGGGTAGTGTTTGTAAATCATTTGTACCTACATTTCAGTAAGATACGAAGAAGCTTTCTTTGTCGAAAAAAACGAATTGTAAGATCCTTATCTTAAATGTTGACAAATATGAATACATTATTGAAATTATTCTTTATTTTTTAAATTATGTACCAATAATGTAATGTTTTTGTCAATCTGTTATTTATTGTATTTTTTTGCAATAAATAGGTCTTAATATTCATTTTAGCTTTAGTAATAAAGATAACTTAGCAAAAAATCTTCTTTTAAATTAATAAGTACTTACAAGATACTGGTGACATCGCAGTGGCCTTACGACATATCTGCTGCCGTTTAGTATTTCAACTAGCGGACAGTCAGTAAAATAGTTCAACGATTACTATTTGATAATTTTATTATAGATTTTTTTTTCGGTAAATAATAATATTATACTAGGGTTGTCATACATTGTCAATAGACTCTTTACAAGAGACCCTTTAACACCCTTTTTTCTTTAAGGGTATTTTTGTAACACCCTGTATACTTGATGTACGACTTGTATTCGTTAGGGACTTATCGGGAGCAGTGGGACTGCGTGCGTTGATCGCTGTCAACGCAAATGTCAATCGAGTTTGAGAATAAGCATTCACACCTTTTTTTCTATTTTCGCTCTCTCCAAATCACGAACAGCAGATTTTTTCCCCCGATTTCAATGTTGTTCCCCATCCATAGAGAACATTGTTCAGTTTCATGATCTGAAGAGCACGTTAATAACCTGTGTAATAAAATTGAGAATATCACAAAACTTCACGACTAATGTTCTTTGTCGTGTCACCTCTAGTAATTAGTAATAGCTCAATGGCTACAAAGAATTTATCTCCATTTCATTATTAAAAAGTAGCAATAAGAATAATCTAAAAATAGCTTGTCTAGACATGTTTAGCATTGCTCAGCAAACACGTCAGCATCACGTCACGTCCCGCTCACTGTACGTTTCCACTCAATTGAAAGTGTTGGTATCAGAGGGTATAACCGTTGCGTTGGTCAGCGTTTTTGATATGAAAAAATGAAAAGTTAATTATCCGTAAAGATTTATGATTTTAAGGTCAATAAGTCAGCTGGCAGTGAACCTGACTGCTGATCCGAGGGTCGTTTGTTCGAATCCCCCTAGGGGCAAATATGATATGAATGAATATTTGTACCCACGTACGTTTGAATCTATCATCATATTATTTAAGAGCTACGCTCTTGTCGGTGGAGTATTCGCCAATCCTCTCTCTTTTCCGCAAGTGTCTTGAGTTCTTGATACGACTCGACATCAACCTTTTCCTTCACTTGGGCTAGATAACTCTGTCTGGGTCTTCCTCTGCCTCTTTTCCACTCTATCTTCCCTTCCAGGGAATCTATTTTAAATCTATACAGGGTGAAATTCTTGTCAAAACGACCTTAAACTGAACAACGTTTACTAACGGAGCAAACCTGAAATGGAAAAAAAGAAAAAACAGCTTTTTTGTGCATTTGAGTCGAGTTGGCTTATCAGATTTATTTATAACTTTGCTACAAATTCCAACTATATTCTTAACACTATCAAGGATAGTGAACGAGGCACAATGGAGCTTTTATTGTTATCCCGTCTATAGGGTCCTTCTTAGTATGCTGACACTTTTTTAAGGGGAAGATCAGACTATCAAACTAAACAACTTTCTCTACGGGACCAACATCGAAATCACGAAAAAAAATCGGCTGTCCCATACAAAACTGCAGCCTTCTCGAAAGCCAAATGTATGGGAAACCGGTTTTTTTTTCACGATTTTGATGTTGGTCCCATAAAGAAAGTTGTTCAGTTTGACGGTCTGATCATCCCCTTAAAAAGTGTCAGCATATTAATTTGGACCCTGTATACGTTAACTGTCCTCGAATGTGTTATGATAGTTGGTAGCTATCTTCTAACCACCAACTATCCTTATGCAATAGAAACCATAGCCCTTAGTCGCCTTGCCTAGTCAGTTAACACTAATTATTATTCATCCTAAGAAAGTCGTGGTTGTCCAGTCCATCGAGTAAACTTGCTTGACGTGCTGGAGACGATGGTTCGATTCCCGAATAGGCCGACTCGTACCAATGAGTTTTTCGAAATTTATGTATGATTTGAAACACAACTGGCTTTTCGGTGAAGGAAATCATCGTCAGGAAACCTGCATGCTTCAATTTCGAGGCATGTATTGTACCCTCTGTCCATTATAAGTGGCGACGGGCTCACACCTCGTCATACTGGACAGAGTTTCGGTACTACTACTGAAACGTGATTTTTCTGGGGTTTCATAATATCTCTGACCCCCTCGGGGAATATAGCCGTGAGCATATACTTATTATTAATCCTTCAATCAAAATATTGTTTCTAAAGTATTAAGCTAGACATTGTTGTGTTTAAGATCAGGCAAACTTGTGTTTATCGGTTTAATTACAGGGTACAGAGTAAACAGCCGCGGGGAGGGGGCGGGGTTAAACGATCGGCCCTAAGATAACAAATAAACACGCTGCCTGCCAATACTAACTAAACTTTGGTTGTTACGGGCCGTGGTCTCGAAGTATGAAAAATCTTTCTATTCCTCAGTTGAAGCAAGGACTTTTAAACACCGAACGAATCAAAATGTTAAGTAATTATCCCTAACACAGACTTAACTTAACATTCGATGCATGTATGGTCTCCACTGCTGCCTGTATATTTTAAATGTTTCGACTAAATCACTACCTGTCACACTACTGGACAGAGATTGGGCACTACTAGTGAAATATGGATATTATTAATATCCATATTTCACTAGCAGTGCCCAATATCTGTCCAGCAGTATGTCAGAGATATTCTAAACATAGCTTATAATATCATATTGTAAAGAAATCTCTGACCATACAAGATTTTAAGTCAGATCATAAGCTATCGAACAAAAAAATGTCATCAAAATCGGTTCAGTAGTTTTTGCGTGATGCTCGCGTAACACACAAACAAACAGAACGACCAAAATAATAAAAAAGGTTGATTTGGAGTCAGGGACGTCTAAAAACCATATTGTAATCTTTTTTTGTAAATATCTTCAATGTACAGGCACTTCTGTTACAGTTCTATACTAGTTAAGATTGAAGGATCATTAAAAAGTGCAACAAAGTATTTTATTCCTGCAATTTTCGCTATTTTTAACTTCGACACGTGTTTTAAAGCAAGAACTAATGTATTGGTTTCACAGGGCGAGTGCGCTTCGTTAGTCCCGCAACACAACACACGTGTGACAGAGAGGCACATCCATCATTGTCAGCGGTGACGCGTGCGAGCGGGACTGCCCACCCGGAACCCACCTCGGGGTTTCACTCATTGCACACTTGCATCTATTTATATATCTTTGTGTTTGGAGTCTTGAGAGATAAGCAGAGGTGTTGAGATACTTAAAGCATGTGATTTGTAGATGAATTGGTTGTGATACTGGGATGAAATAAAACCGGTCAAGTGCGAGACGGGCTACTCGCGCACTGAGGGTTCCGTACCACAGCACCATACGACACAACATAACAACTTACAAAATAACTGTTTTCTCTGGGACATTTAGCGCGAGACCAACTCACACTTAGCCGATTTATATTATTTGTTGTTATATTGTAGAGTTTGCTCTATAATCACACAAAGTTTGACGCTTGTATATATTAATCCGTTTTTACGAAAAAAAGTTTGATAATAACTAGTTTCTTGTTGAGAACCTTCCTTAATTTTTAATTTTTTTGTCATTTTTATTATTTGTTAACAAATCAACAGTATCCAAATTTTAACTATCTAGCTATTACGGTTCAAAATTTACAGCCCTAAATAGGTAGGACGGACGGACGGACGGACAACACGTATGCTTAGTAATAGGGTCCCGCTTTCATCCTTTGGGTACGGAACCCTAAAAACGGGATACTTGGCCGGAAAGTACCTTTAATATTGAAGACAATTATTTTTGAAACAATACTCTACATGTCTACTTATAAAGTACTGGATAGCCTATCAGTACATTCTTCTTCTTCCTGCCCTTATCCCATTATTTGGGGTCGGCGCAATATGTCGTCTTCCTCCATTCATCTCTTTTAGCCGTCATTTCAGCGCACTCACCTTTTTTACACATGTCATCTTTCACAAAATCCATCCATCATTTCTTTGGTCATCCTCTCTTCATGCAGCCATCCACATTCAGATTTAACATTCGTCTTGTAATATGCCACTCATCTCTTCTCATCACATGTCCATACCACGATAACCGATTACCGCGCAGTTTTTCATTCACAGGAGCCACTTTCAAACTTCCTCTAATATACATGGATAGCCTATCAGTACATTGTTAGGTAAATAACACTGTCTCTTGCAATATCGGCTAACATGTACCCAATATCACTTAGCAGCCTGGTTTAGTTGCTGGGGACGGCGGCGAGGGGAGAGATGACACCAGTTTACTCAACTAAATACATAAATGCTAAACGAAAAGTTGAAAGTCAAGAAATACTATACCTACGTATTATGACAAACCAACTTTGACTAATTATTATAAGGACTAGCCTTGCGGTAGCATTTCCCCTCTGCCACGGTATAAGCACAATTGATCTTGTGCATTTACATTAAATTTTCCATCTTATCACTAAACGAGACAGCCTATAATTGCGAAATAATAACTTCGAACTTAGAACGTTTGGGGTTCACACGAGACTACTTTTCATGATTTTAAACATTCAAAATTAGAATCTAAAGTTATGGGGAATAAAATCCTATGTTGCAGATTTCATGTTACCTCGCCCCCCGCAAAAAGTGGCAGAAATGTTTGTTAGTAGAATTACACGCGTAACCAGTCCACATATAAATAGTCAAAGCAAACCAATAACAAGTAAGTTTACTTTTTTTCGGGCATGGACTCACCACACATTCCCACCGCTGTAACTCCTGTAAACCAGGATTGACAGCGGCGACCATTCACAACACTAAACAATGAAGTCCAGCGAGCCCGGGACTCAAATCTGTCTTGGAACCCGCAATGAATTTAATCAAAGAAGATAGGAGAAGTAGGAAAATTAAATACCCGATTTCCCTCCATTGCAAAAGGGAGACAGTATAAGAAAAAGCATGCATATTAGAGAGCCAATTCCAGAGATCATCATTAAGCTTACTTAGTAAGTAAGTAAGTTATAGCACCAATAGCATTCTGAACATGGTAGCCAGTAGATACTGTGACAGTAGCGTTATTAGGCGCTGGATCAGTTTACACTTAAGTGTTTGTACTAACATAGTTATTTAAGTGTGTTACTAATTAATATGGATGTAATGTCTGAAATAAAGATTTTTTTTTTATTTTTTTGTTTTTTTAATTGCCTGTAGAATCCCACTGCAGAGCGCATGCCTCCTCTAACGTATAAGGGTGATAGGGAGTGGGCCATACTCCACCACGCGGGCCCAGTGCGGATTGGTGGAGGCAAGTTAGTGGTCAACTTGCCGTTAGAGAATTAACCGCCTTAACAGGCCTCTGACCTGGCTTAACGGATAGTTACAACGCCATCTGACGAAACTATTTGAGACCAACTGCTTAACGTGCCTTCCGAAGCACGGAATCGCTCGAGATGAAATACCACTAAACGGTCACCCATCCAAAAACTGACCGGACCTGACGTTGCTTAACTTCAGTGATCGTTTCCAATACCGAAGCTCAACTACGCTAATCCCTTCAGATATCGTCAACATCTCTTCAGCCCTCACCGTGTGGATACAGGTTAGAGTCACTGCATCCGACAACACTTCTGATCGAAGCAGTTGGCCGTTCCATCACATTCACGAGGAGTGCATCTGTGATTAGCGCACGTCACACATATATGCACATAATAGAAGTACCTATTACCTAAGCATAACAGTATCACAAGATCCATCTAAGAACAATTGGACGGCGATCCGGGGCATTCCACAATCATCCCTTTTCCTTCAAAGTACAAAAAAACCGGCCAAGAGCGTGTCGGATTCGCCCGTGATAGAGTTCCGTAGCCATTAGCCGTAGCATAAGTAGAATAAGAAAAAAGTATAAATGTAAAAATAGGCGGGGCATACAGACAGCCAGATAGAATGGATGAAAGTATAAGGGTTCCTCGTTAGATTACGGAACCCTAAAAAACATGGTTAGAGCAAAAAGGGCAAGACACTGCATAAATAATCTAAAAAAATCATGATATGATGAATGTCAAAATCAAAATATTCATGAAAATTTAAAATTTTTGCACAGAAATTATATAGAATCATCCAAAAGGCACGAATGATCTGAAAATTATTTGAATCCATATATGATTGAATTCATACAAAATTATTATTAGAATTCCAATAACGAGTACATTATCCACAGAGTAATTTCAATTAACTACAGAGCATCAATATCTAATGTTCGGCGCCGACCGTAAACACTTCCTAAATAAAGCTATTTATAATAGAGTTTCAATATTAGCCGATGATTGAACTCCGAATGTGTGTACGGAACCGCAGAGATGATTAATTAAATCCTAAATTATGTTCGAAGTTCATTAAAACATGATTTAAATTTGGTTTTCAACAATCGTCTGGTTCCGTGCTTTCAGTCAGGTAAATATTAGTTGTTGGATAATAAATCTGTTGGGGCTGAGTTTCGGTTTAATATCCTGAGCTGCCCCCTCTGCGCCCGCGCCTCTCCCCCTCGCCCGCCTGCAGGCAGCACCACGAGGCGGGGTCGCAGTCTCAGCGGGCAGGGGCGGAAATTAATGTAGTTTGTAAGTGTAGTTAGACTTTACTGATACATTAACATCTAGATTCTAACTTCGACTAGAGTGTAAACTGTTCTGATACAAATTGTTTTATGTGTACATACTAATAGGCGGCTGCAGCTGTACGCGGCGAAGGAGGCATATTTAACGTTTCCTATTGTGGGTCTTCTTTTCGTGTCATAATGAGTTATATACCTTGGACAGCGTGTCATTTCTCTGTGGTTATATGGCATGACAATTTCTCATGCTGCGGTGTAAAGATTAGCCAGTCAGAAATGGTCGTATACACCAAATTTTTTTAATTACTAACGTAACTTTAAGGTTTCATCACACTGGGAGGCTCTTTCCTTGCACCCGCTATTGTGGGTGATAGGCGTCAAGCGATAGTCATCATCAGACGTCAAAGCGGCATTCTATTGATCCCGCGTCGACTGGCACCGCGTCCTTACTCCCCGCAATCTCCGAATAGTTGTCTAAACTACAACATCCGGCGCGGCGGAGATTACTACCAAATATCACACTAATACCACTGAGAGTGGAGTGCGAGTGCTTATAATTGGTACTACTTTGTATTTCTAGTAGAAGATCCACTGAGACAAACCTCAAACCTGCTTATATGTGTATTGCATACCGTGGTTGCCTTTAATTGAGGTGGCACACGCCTTTTGTCATTGTATGTAATTTGTACATTATTGTGTTCTCTTTGTCGGCGATCCTTAAGAAATAAAATAAATAAACTTCTTAAGAATATACTGTGCACTACCTGCAGGGATTATATGTGACCCCACAGAGGCGAAGCTGCATACAATTGTGTAAAAGTTAGCTACAATACTGCAGTGCGTGGCGGTGTGTGCGTGAACTTTCTACGCCGAATTCATCGTCACGCCGCTTGTGGAGAAACCAGCTAGCCCAGTGGACAATGATTAAATGATCAAAATGCTTGGGTCTGAGGTCACTAGCTTATAGTTTGTTTGCTTTACTGTATGGTATCATTATTTTATTAAATAGACTATGTATTATTGTATACATAACTTTAGCTTAAGAATTTATATTGTAATAGTTATTAAGTCGTGTTATGTTGTAGAGTTTCTGGCCGCATCTTCTCTACAGCGACAACACGTTCCGACGCGGTGGTAGCTTTAAAAAAGATTTGACGTTCGATAAGTGTGTTGTAAGCTCCTATATTGAATAAATTATATTGACTGTGACTTTGACTTTGACATTATGGGCAAGCGTGACACTAGACACTAAAACTTCTAAGAAGAGCTGAAAATGATCTAGTGTCGCGCTATTTACTCATGTGCACTGAGAAAATGAGCTACACTCCACCAAGCTAAAAACGGTACATTTTTCTTGCCCAGGTGATACTAGCCGCATTATTAGGTAGGTACCACTTAGTGAATCTCTTCACAACGATGGCAAATCGGCAAGTAAAACGCAAAACATGCCATCGAAATGAAAGAAAAAGATCACTTGACAGGAAACTCGATCATTACTCAGAGTGAATTAACAATAAATGATTCACCTGGCCGCTTTCGGTCACGGGACTAGTTCAAGTTCGTCGATGACGTTGATGAGCTCTCGTGTGGCTAGCAAAGCCAATTGTCTTTGTTAAGATCCTCGCACATAATGGGCATCATTCTCAAAGTAGTTGTGCTACTATAATTACTACAACTACCCCGGGATTTGTCACATACATTCGGAATTCCGGACTTACGATTTCCGTTCGTTATCAAATCCTATACAAAATCATAATCCTGGTTTGGAATTCCGGATATGTGTGCCGGACCTTAAGGGTGGTCGTCTTTCCGAAACGTGGAAAGAAATACGTTCACGAGTTAAACTCTATTCACATTACGACGGACGGGCGCGGACGGAGAGTGCAATGTAATATAATACCTATTTCAATAACGATAGAGTTCACAGAGAGAATACGGGCCCCACGGGCGGAGGAGGGAACTATCTCTGTGAATTCTTTGCACCCTCCGCGCCCGTCCACGGTCGCCCGTCGTAATGTGAATAGAGCTTTATTTTTCTATGTTACAGCAGTCATACAGTGAGGAAATAAGTACTGTGAGGAAGACATTCACGCTGTGGATTCCCCGACTATACCAGTATTCTAGTATTTCATCAAAGGTTTATAAATAAAGTGGGTCGGTCTGTGGGTGGTTTCGTTCGAGCACCGAGCTGAGCAAATGTTTTCTTTGCGTATTTCATTTCAGTTTCCCGACTGTCCCTCCATAAATATTGCGTTAATTATAAAATACCAACATTATAATTGAGTTCGCTTCTGATTTCGTTTATTTATGTTGCTACAGTAAATGTTGCTTTTTCAAAAAAACATAGCAAAAGTATAGTTGCTAAGTTGCTAGTTCATAAAGTATTTCTATTCAATTCTATTCATAACATAGCTTATAGGTAGCTTTATTTTTGTTATCAATTTATTGTATTGTATTGCGTTAAATCGTATTTATAAACTGTGTCTGTATTTGAAACTAAGTATAGACACGGCATGTTTACTAAGCATAATAGCGTAATATAGGGTCCTTCTTAATATGCTGACTCTTTTTTAAGAGGATGATC
The DNA here is from genome assembly GCA_963924505.1 of Agonopterix alstromeriana. Classification (NCBI taxonomy): domain Eukaryota; kingdom Metazoa; phylum Arthropoda; class Insecta; order Lepidoptera; family Depressariidae; genus Agonopterix; species Agonopterix alstromeriana. The sequence goes on from OZ004663.1 coordinate 20,351,211, forward strand.
AGACCATGAAACTGAACGACTTTCCGTATGGGATCAATGTCGAAATCGGGACAATAAAATCAGCTGTTCCATACTAAACTGAAATCTTACTCGACCCAATTGTATGGGCCAAACGATTTCTTTTTCGCGATTTCGACATTGGTCCCATAGAGAAAGATGTTCAGTTTGATGGTCTGATCATCCTCTTAAAAAACTGTCAGCATATTAAGTTGGACCCTGTATATGCTCAAGACTATATTCCCCAAGGAGGTAGTCAGAGATATTCTGAAACCTCAGAACATCCACGTTCTACTAGTACCAAAACTCTGTCCAGTTTGACGGGGAGTGAGCCAGTCGCTACTTGTAATGGACAGTGGGTACAATACATGCCTCGAAATTGAATCATGCAGGTTACCTCACGATGTATTCCTTCACCGAAAAGCCAATGGTGTTACAAATCGTGGCATGTTTACTATCGAGTTTAATTATCATTATCAGCCTTTATGCGTCATACATCCGCTTCAGGGCACAGCCACAACTTACTTACGTTCATACACACATTACCTCACGACTTATTTCTTTCCAGGGCAGTCAATTTCAGAATATCTCTGACTACCCCCTCGGGGAATATAGTCGTGAGCATATGCTTATATGCACAGTCAAAACCTTTGCTACAATTACCAGTATGGAGCTAATGCGAGCGAACGTTTATTTTTAAGCATTCACAAAGCCCATTCTTCGAGTACCTGTTAAAGGCTTCAGGATGAAGTAAAGTCAAGTGATGGTAATTACCGCTCATAAAACCGTATACAATTATTTGAACGTTAGAAACCTTATTCCTTACAACCAAGGCAATATAATATGCGTTCTTTGTCTAAAGGATAAATGGGGCTGACCGATACGGTGGCTACTTAATGATGGTGATTATGATGGATTCCTAGTCGATTTCGACTACGGCGACTGCTAATCTTTTGTAGAAAAGCAATCAGATACACAGGATATTTTAAAGTGATTGATTGTACTTTTTGACACGCTATGTAATGAAATTGAAAAAGTATTGTTCAAATAAAACAGCAGCTGTGGTGGTCCAGTGGCGAGTAACCTTGCCAGCTGTGCAGGAGGCGATGGTTCGATACCCGTTCAGGCCGACTCGTACCAATGAGATCTTCGGAATTAAATTACGATTTATAACACCACTGGCTTTTCTGAGCAAACTTGCTTGCTTCAATTTCGAGACATGTATTGTACCCACTGTCCATTACAAGTCGCGACGGACTCTTCCCGACACACTGGACAGAGTTTCGGTAAGTGAATATTCTGAGGTTTCAGAATATCTCTGACTACCCCCTCGGGGAACATAGTCGTGAGTATATGCTATGCTATACTAAGCTTGTTCAAGTAATTGTATCTAAACATTGTGCCTTATTTAATCCTTTCTTTCTTTATTCTAATTTGTATCGTCGACGTCATTTGTTTAATTGTTGGTACATACCAAAGCCCTTTAACACTTCGGCTCCTAAGCTCAAATCAATGATGCAGTGCTGAAATTGGTGCCCCTATGCGAAATGCTATAGAACCTTTGACTATTTATTATAAGGACTAGCCTTGCGGTAGCATTCCCCCTCTGCCACGGTATAAGCACAATTGATCATGTGCATTTACATTCAATTTTACAACTTATCACTAAACGAGACAGCCTATAATTGCGAAACAATAACATCGAACTTAGAACCAAACGTTTCACACGAGACTACTTTTCATGATTTTTAACATTTAAAATTATAATCTAAAGTTATGGGGAATAAAATCCAAAGTTGCGGATTTCATGTTACCTCGCCCCCCGCTTGTTAGAAGAATTACAAGCGTAACTAGTTCACATGTAAATAGTCAAAGTATAGAACTGATTCGCTACGTGGGATCTTGCGCACTACGGCCCTTTTGTTGCTGACCTACGACGTAGGTCGTCAGCAGCTAAAGTGTTAAGTGATGTATTCATAAAACCTGATAAATATAACATAATAAAATAGTATAGTGCATTCATGTATACTCTAGTGCACTCTCACGTCTTCACCCTCCGGAATATCTGATGGAACGGGAAACCGATGCGATCAGAGGTGGGGTCAGATGTTGTAGTGGCAGTAACCAGCAGACACGCGGTTTGGGCGTCAAAGATGTGTGAGACGCCTGAAGAAGCTAGTCGCCTCTTACAACAGACTGAGTTGGTGTTAGGTATTCGAAGCCTGACACCACACGACAACTTAAGACGCTCCCCATAGCTAAACACCGCTGTTTTCTCGTAGACCCACTAATTTGCCCCACTGGTGTGTCCACGAGGGAGACTTATTTCTCGTAGACCCACTGACTGATGCGGGTACAATTCACATAGATAGGGCATTGAATCACTTTAATTTTGTAGGACTTAGCATTATAAATATAAGTCATTCTTCATAACATAAGTCATTCATTTAGTTCATAGACAGCTCGATGGCTCAGTCGGTAGTGAACCTGCCTGCTTTGCCAAGGGTCGCCGGGCCATATTTTGCTGGTTTTTAGAAGCTATCTTCTTGTGAAAAGACATACAAATTAATGAAAAATATAGCAATAGGCATCTGGGCTTTATTTGCTTCGAAGTATATTTCTAATTTTTCTATAAAATACATATGAAACCTGTGTTCAAAGGAAAGCCTAAATATTGGAAAAAATCTGTATTATGTGCATCTACTTTATAAGTTGAAGTCACTTTTACTTGCGACATACACCATTGTGTAGACAATATTAAGATCTAAAATGCTATGAAGTAAATTTTTTTTAAAACCTATATTTAATGAGTTACTTAGATAAATTAAAAATTTGGTGCGTATTCTTACGATTTTCGAATTTGATTTCCATGGATTAGAAGGCAACATAGTGACATAATGAAGGATATACCAGTCAAAAATAGTTATACCTACTAAAATGATGTAGTTTAGTAGAGGTGAGGCGGCTCTAAAAGGGTCAAGGTCGTTCGGTCGGGGATACCTCTTAATAATTATCTTTCCCTTGAGGTAGGTAGAGACTGCCAGATACGATTATCTCACAAACGCGCATCAATAAAAGGACAACCACCACCATTCACATGCTAATATGAAAGTTATCCGCAAGTCTACAGTACATTATGTATCAATTGATCCCCCGAGGGAGCGAGGGGGTGCGGGGGCGCTGGGGGAGGGGGAGGGGGGACGGGACGAGTCCAGCAAGTTGTTATTGATGAGGAAACTTGTTCTCTCCAGCCCCCGGTGCTTTACATAACAATCGGCTGGATGAGTGACGCTGATTCTACATAGTTGGTCTCATAACAGTAACAAAAGCATAATTTATTAGCATAAGCATATATCCCCAAGGGGGTAGTCAGAGATATTCTGAAACCTCAGAACATCCACGTTTCCAGTAGTACCGAAACTCTGTCCAGTGTGACGGGGGGTGAGCCCGTCGCCACTTATAATGGACAGTGGGTACAATACATGCCTCGAAATTGAAGCATGCAGGTTTCCTCACGATGTTTTCCTTCACCGAAAAGCCAGTGGTGTTACAAATCGTACATAAATTCCGAAAAACTCATTGGTACGAGTTGGCCTGGACGGGGATCGAACCATCGCCTCCTGCACGGCAGGCAAGGTTACTCGCCACTGGACCACCACGGCTTTTTTCATGATTTTATTTATTTATTGTTATACAATGACATACAAGTTGTTAAATAGCTTAACGTAAAAACTCAAACCTGCGTTCAGTTATATGCACTAGCTTTCATTTGATACCCATATTGTATTTTATTACCAAAACAATTTGTTTATCTCCTCTCTTTTTAAATTCGCAGACGCCATCTTGAAATAATATACCCTATGTCACTGTTTCAATTTTTACGAATCTAAAGACACCTCATATGTTGAAATTCATCAAGCCGTTTAGACTGTAGGCCGTGCCAAAGAAATAGACATACAAACATACATAAATGCATACGCTCGAAAAACATAAGCCTCCTTCTGGCGCGGTCGGGTAAAAATAAGTTCAAGCTTATGGTCACGTGGCGTATTGGAGTGCTTCTGTAAAGTAAATCTAACAATAGAACCGTAGTCGCCTGTGGACATTCCGAAAAGTATAAGGTTTAGGTCATTCCCGGTTCGGCCTCTAAATCCTAACAATAACCAGTCGACAGTCGATACACAACACAAACAATCAGACAACGAGCATTGTCGTCCGTACAGCAATAGTTGCGCTATTTTATTACAGTTCCCAACTATTCCAATCCCGGAGCCCCGTGCCGACGGCGACGGGCCAGTCGTTAATATTTGCCGAAACAATCGCCGCGAGCGGAGCCGGGGCGCGGCGCTAGCGAATAGTTCCGACCTATCAAAATCGTCTGCTAATTAATTTATGCTTGCGGTACTAGGGTTGTCCAACCCGACTGCAACAACACGGATATTTAAATTATATATTTTACCATTCATAACAGTCACAAGTCACTGCCATACGTATGGTGTGGTCAAAAATTTTGATGTGATTAATTGCCGCCCAAAGCTTGCAGTTACATGAATTTAAAATAATTGTCACAGGCACTTGTTAATATTACATTGTTTTGACCCAAAAAAACTGCGAGACGATTAAATTCGTTGCGTTCTAAAACAGATAAGAGTCAACTGCGGCCTAGTTTACTGAAGTTACTTTCATCCCATCCCATCATTTCAAAAAAAGAGAAGAGAGAGATTTAAATACAGCCAATCAATATCTATCTATACATAGGTATAATAAAATTGTTAACTTGGTGTGGATGTACATTAAAGATATTTGCAAAAATACTAATTGGGGGCGTTCAGGATACGGCTGCATTGAGACCATTTTCAGAATGTTTGTCAGTTTATCTGTTTGTTTGTGCACGCATCACTTAAAAACCACTGAACTGTTTTGGATTGAGTTTTCACAAAAGCATAGTGCTTAATTTGTATTAACATTTAGGTTTTATTTCATCGCAATCTGAACATCCAATTAAAAGTTATGAATATTTTAAGTCAGTGGTCTGCGCGTACAAAGTCGCAGGCGCCGCTAGTATTGCATAAAATTAATAGACCTAAAAGTTTGTATACTCTTGAACAGTCTCAATTAGATTGGTATACATACAAATTATCTAAAAAAATCACAACGTTATTTAGAAGTAACGTTTAAAAATCTTGTCGATCTAAACCATGATTCTACTAATAAAATATCCCATGATATCCTGATATCCGAATCAGTGATAAATAAATATTATGTAATAATGATAATTTAATTTGTGTAATGTAATGGAATAATATTAATTTAATCTGATGTAAAATTGCATGCAAGAATAATTTCAATGCGTAATAAATAAATAAATTAATAATTTATTGTAAAATATTATTGGAACCTTATTGGACATTATTTTTAAGTCAAAAATGTAAATTGTCCGAATAAAGGGCTTATTCATTCATTCGATATCCGAACATATCCGTTGTCAACCAGCCCTACAAGCAACACAAAGGCAACTCAAACTATCTGCTCCGCTCCGCGCTGCGCCGCTCCATTCCGCGCCTACAGCCTGTGTACTGAGTCGACTGGAACAAACTAACTTATAACAAAAGGAATAACTCCGAAGAGCAATTAATGTTTCCCTGCGGAATGAGATTGCCGTACGCCACAACTCTAATGAGACTCCCCCCGGCCCCTTCAACCCCTCCAGCCCCTCTTGCACCTCATACAGGTGGCTCGGCGAAGTATGCCCGTATCCACATAACAAGCAACTCAATGGTAACCGCGTACTTGTGACTTTGTAAGAAAACAATCTCACAAAAGACGTGTTGCGGCGCAATTCAACGGATCACTATTATACAAGGTGTTACAAAAGTAAAAATAAACATTAACAACTTCTAAGGGGATTATTTAGACCATCAAACTGAACAACTTTCACTATTGGACCAACATTGAAATCGGGAAAAAAAAATCTGCTGTCCCATAAATTTAGCTCGAATTGATTTGTAGTTTAGTAAGGAACATCAGATTAGTTTTAAGGGGATGGTTTAGACCATCAAACTGAGCAACGTTCACTATGGGACCAACATTGAAATCGCGAAACAAAAAATCTGCTGATAAAATATGGGCATTTTGCCCCCAGTAGATGCTCGATTTGTAGTTTAGTATGGAACATCAGTTTTTTTTCGCGATTTCTATATTGGTCCCATATTGAAAGTTGTTTGATGGTCTAAACCACCATTAAATGTTTATTTGTATTTTTGTAACACCTTGTAGACACTATAGTGATCTATAATAAGACGTATTCAGCCTAAGTGGCATGACAAACATTATTTAGTCCTAACTGAAATTCCCATTACTAAAAATTGTTGGACCTTCTATAGAAAAGTGTGGATCGGCCGATCGATTTTCTATGGAGGTCAAAATTATTTGGAGAAAGCGGTTTGTCAAGACCATAGCCAGGTGGCGTTCAGTTACTTCTTTGCCCAATCCCCAAACTACTTCTCTGCCTACGCCAACGGGAGACAGGTTTGAAAATATCCATATGACTGTGTTGCTCAAAGTCAGCGATGTACAAAAACATTAAAAAATACCTTAAAAATCAAAACACTTTCAGTGCACGAATAAAGATGAAGCCTGATAATTAAATCAATAACAGAGTCACAACATCTAATAAAGCTCTGAAATCACAGTTATATCTAACAACGCAGTGTAGACTCGAGTGGCAGTTAAGGTGGAATATCAAATAAACTTAGTTAACGACTGACTGCCGGTCGCACGGCTACGCCGAGCCGACCAATTTCACGCAGTTAATGAAACTGTCCAGCCGTGTGAAGTTAGCCTTACAAATAAACCAAGTGTCACCCGCCGCGAGACACCGGCCTAAGGGTGTGCTCTCACTGCAGGCCAGGATAAGTTGAATGCATTCAATTTCCGCGAATTGTTTCTCACACCACTGTTAGCTGAAAATGCATTTTTCTTGTTCATCTCCTTCATTGTCTCTCTCGCAATTTTTGTTCTCTTCGTCGATAACAATCTCCTCCATCTTACCATATCTTGTGAACTCTGAAATGGTGTTACCTTTCTAGTTTCACGACTAGACTATCATTCACGTAGAAGATCCGTCGGTTATACAAGATGACAAGATTCCCATATCATCTTCAAAGGTTACCCTAGGCATACCTATTAAGCTATTTTCCATATGAAAATCTCTATCCACAATTATGTATCCTTCACGATTAGTCATTGGTTATGCTAATTAATATTAAGTGTGGTTCCTAGTTTAGAATACGACTCCATTTCTCCTATTGTCGTTAGCGTCCTACGAAGCGATAGAGATAAGATTGCTTTGTGTGTGTTTTTTTGGGTGAAAAGCTAACCTTGACACGTCGGCGTCGTATCATCCTGGAACCTTAATAGGCTAGGAAGTGACCGTTGCTTGCTCACTCCCCGTCACACTGGACAGAGTTTCGGTACTAGTGAAACGTGGATGTTCTATGGTTTCAGAATATTTCTGACTACCCCCTCGGGGAATATAATCGTGAGCATATGCTATGTGAACCTTGCTTACAATTATTATAACCGTGTATTTGTACATGTTGTAGCAAAGGTTCTGTCTACGTAAAAGAGAATACTGATATGAGTTTATGTATGTGTATCTTTATATTGCTTGTTCCAGCTGTTAGAAATACACCTTAACAGAAAGAAAGAAAGACCAGCAACTCTGCAACATTGGATGACAAATGTCCACTCAAGATTAACTGGATCGTCTGTTTGTGTAATTTATTGTCAGGGATTAGGGGACGGTCTCCACTTTCCGCTTGGAGCTTCGATTTGATAAATTGAAGAGTGGCTCATAATGTCATTAAACATTAAATTATTTTGAAACAACGCATGCTTTATGTTCAGGGCTGCAAGCGCGGTAAATATTCGGTGATTGAACCGTGACTGGACTACGTACGAACCATAACTTTTGACACATTTGGTATTGCGCTAATCGCGGTACAACTCATGACAGCCGTTAGAGCCGTTTTGACAGATCACTCAGACGTTAAAGGCTGTCAGTTACATAGAGTTAAGCCCGATACGGAATTCAGCACAGTAGAATAATAATTGGATTGCAATATGATTAGAACTGAAATTGGATAAGAATAGAACGATGTTTTAAATTAGCACAATCGGGCTCGTGATACCTAATTCATCTGAATTCCACACTTAGTTTGATTGTATTTATGTCAGGCGTCGGTGTAATTTTGTGCAATTCCAAGTCTGAAAATACAAACATGGGAGAAGTTTTTTCACATGTCACTAACAAGAAGTTTGCATGGAATTCATTCAAATCATTTTTTAGAATGTTTGTCTGTTTATCTGTTTGTTTGTACACGCATCACTTAAATACTACTGACCCTATTTAGATGGGGTTTTCACAAAAGCATAGGGCTTAGTTTGGATTAACATTTATTTATCGCAATCGTTTCATTCAATCAAAAGCTGTGAGTATTTAAAGTCAGTGCGTACGAAGCCGCGGGCGCCGCTAGTATCTAATACAATACTACCCGGGCTTTTGATTTCCGATACATTGAAAATTAAAAGATCAAGTTTAGGTCCAGACTTTCCTTGTTAACGTTTGTTAGATAAACTGTAGAATGAAAGTTTAATAAAAGTTAAACGACACGAATCATTTTCTTTTCGGTTTTTCCGTAATTAAAGTAGAAATGTTGTTTTTTCTCTCTTTTCAAAAGAAATTACTTCTCTACTACACAGAAAAGTATTCCTTTCTAGAACAACAATTTCATTTGCATCTAGAAATTTGTTGATAAAAAAATACTGTCTGCCTAATATTAAGAGTTCTTAGTTATTAGATACAGTTAGCGTATTTATTAATTATTTCGTAATAATAAGTAGTTAATTTAAGCATAACTTATGCTTATGTCTATTATTTCCCGTAGGAATTATCTGAGTTATTCTAAATATTGTCTAAATCATAATATTTAGAATATCTACTTTCCTTTTTTTATTTTTTTTTATATTTCTGGGGTCTTCAATTCAATTCAATTTTTGTTTAGTGGCATCCGATGTGTTATCACAATTCAGCCAATGTCTCGTTATGTGGAGAGTATACGAAAGAAAATGATCAGTAGAGTTAATTAAGTCTAGCGTGGCAGTTTTGCCAATGTAAGTAGTTTATAATCTCATGTGATTGTTTGAAGGTTAAAATACAAAAGAGTTCACAAAATGGTGGAGCCACGTGCAAGCCCAACGCGCCGATACGCACGCTTCAGTACTCCGCCAGACTCGCAGCGCGACTTCTTCTAGGGTCTTAAACGATATACCGATAAAAAAATCTGAATTAGTCCCGGCTCAAACCGTAAAATGACTGGGCTATAATGTAATAACAAATCAGTAGTATGCTAAGCGTTAAACCTCGTCTGCCAGCACCAAATTGCATTTTTCCGTCGCTCCATCCTTTTCTGTCGCACAGGAAAGTCATTTGCTAGGGCGAGAAAGAAAACGGGAATGCGATCGCACGCTAGCACCTGCAGTGCTGAGACCTTTCTCGCTCTAGTTAATGGCGTTCCTGAGCGACAGAAAAGGATAGAGCGTGAAAAAATGCGATTCTGTGCTGCCAGATAAGGCTCAACCCTGATCGTACATTATCATCATTGATCGCTAACATGCCCCCCGCCCGCTCCTCGACAGGTAATCATAATGTCAGCAGATATCGGGTAAGCGGTGAATATTCGTTAATTAGCGATCAATTAATTACTAATTGGCCGTCGAGTTGTATCAGGGTGGAGGCATGCGCGCCTCGACGACGTTCTGATTGTACGGCCATGGAGGAGGCGGGCTTGATTTTCCTAATTTTTATATTCTAACTAGAGTTTACCCGCGACTTCGTCCGCACGAATTATATGTATAAGCTTTCAAACAAAAAAGTTTCATTGAAGTCGGTTCAGTCTAGTTCAGTCTAGTCTAGCAAGTTTCAATTTTAGATTTACGGGATAAAATGACGTATCACACGTTTTTTTTTTGTTTTTTGTTTGGATTTTATGGATTTGCGTAGGTACATTCAAGCTAATTCGATATAGCTTTTGGGAGAGAAACCGCGACTGGTGCGCCATGATTCTTACGTAACAAGAACTTAAATATCGATTAAGAGTTGCCCACCATCAAGCAACTCCTCAAATGTATGGTGGCGGACTATTTCGCCGCCCTCCCACGTCACCTTGACCCGCTAGTTAGATCTAACGCCACATACCATTATGTATACAATAAGCCCAAAAAACGACCTGAACGATCCGGACGACGCGATCACGGTCGCCACGATGGCATGTACAGTCACGACTCACCAACACGAACTCACACAATACGATCACCGCCGGCGGTAACACAATCATAGCTATGTTGCGTCGTCGCCGTAATACTCGTAATCCCCATCGCCGCCGCGGGGGACAGTCGCGATCTCTGCCCACTCCTTTTTCATCTGGCGTCTACAGACGCTACCGGCACATCGCTGGCCGGTTCTCGCCGATCCCCGCTACCCAACCCGTCTCGTACGCCCATTGCCAAGGTCCGTACCCATTATGGGTGACCCTTGGACAGGTTGCTTAATTAACTGGTTCGGTAGACCAACTAAGGCGCTTCGCCGTCACTGGCGGGTCCAATAGCCCGCAGTAAAAAGCAGTAACTGTTCCCTGAGCAAACTGTATACGGCAGTCAAAAAAAAAAAATTATTTGTGAGAAAAAGCAAATTTCTGCCATCGACTTGACGGCTAACATCGTCCACTTCGCACATAGCCAATAAGTGCACCTGCGTGTTCGGGACCTCAGAAGAACGCTGCCGCTGCACGCTCGTCTCGGGGTTCAACATAACTAAGAGTAATTACCGCGGGCTGATCAGCGCCGCGGGCGGCTAGAGATATTCGACGCGTCATCAAGCACTCCGCACCGGTCGAAAGGTTTGTTCAATCATTACCTAATGCGTATCTGGCTGTTATCATGTACAGTCACCTTCAGATATATCGTAGCAAACAAGGTGGTCAAATATTTCTAAACAGTTCTAATTTTCAATAAATTCTTTACACATAACCAATTAAAAATATCTGAACGCTTAGAACATCAAATTTATCTAAGCAGCCAGGGTGATCATAAATATCTGAACAGTTTAGGAAAAAAGACCTCACTCCATTGTTATACATTTCAATTTTAAATAACATAGTAAAGAAATAATAGAAAATAAGTTTTTCAGATATTTATGACAAAATACACGTTTCAATATAATTGGTAACATTTACTGTATAGAATTTATTGAAAATTAGCACTGCGCAGAAATATTTGAATACCTCGTATGCTACGATATATTTGATGGCGACTGTACCTTTGTACGATAATCGTAAACGTAGGTATAAGAAAGACCTAAGTGAGCTTGATAAATCCAAAGATCCAATGTTGTAGAGTGTGGCCTGTTCCAACAATAAATAAACATGAACAATAAACAAACGTACGTACACAGAAACGAATAAACATTTCAAATTGTCTAAGATTTCAACACATAGAGAAAGTTGTTTTTACCAATGCGTATTAAAACCAGCTCAGTTTTAAACAATAGTTTATGAAGATTAAGAGTAACTGCAACTACTGAACTTTGAGTAACAAATACTAATCAGCAGACAAACAAAAAGTTTCAAGTGCGGCTGACAGGAAAGTCTAATTAATCGAATAAGCGTTACTTTGCGGAAATTCATGACTAATAGGTAGATTACAAGATTGTATCGACACATCCGCTTCTAAATACCTAGTAGACAAAGTTGTACACCACTCTGTATCGGACGCTCGGCGGATTAACAACTCTGTTGCGAACGTTCGTCTTTCTAAAGCTACAAGTTGGTAGCCGACCGCACGCAGCAGCAGCAGACGACGTGTCGCTGCGACACTACTGGAGTACGATTTTTAAAAGTCACACGTTCAAATCAGTCAGTAGAAAATGTACATAGTAATTTTGACCATTTTCTACTGCTGATTTGAACGTGTTACTTTCAAAAATCGCACTCCTGATTTGTATGAAATACCCTGCGTAGCAAGCGACACGTCGTCCGATGACACTGTCGCCCGACCGCAGATCAGTCGTCTCATAAGCTCTATACATATACCGACGGCCGGGCGCGGAGGGTGCAATGTAAAAATAATACCTCTTTCAGTACCGATAGAGTTGACAGAGGAATATGGCGCTGCCGTCTGCTGTTGCGGTCTGACGTAGCAGCGACATGACGCAACGGTCTGCTGCTGCTGCGTGCGGTCGACTACGAACTTGTACCAGTACTCCTGAGGATGCTCCTTGGTGGAGCGAAACACGTATAGAGTAGAAATTATTTGGTGGGCTGTTTATACTCGTATTGCATAACGTAATACAATATTGTCTCCTAGGTATTTAAAAGCGGAGGTCTCGATACAGTCTTGTTTTCTATCTATTATTTTAGCACAGTCTAAGTTAGTTCGACTTAAGACACAGTCTAGCCAGCTGTAACAAACTCGACTCTTTGATCAGACGCTGCTTCTCGCTGCAGTCAGAGTCTGCGGCTGTCGTGGTGACGCACAGTGGGCTGGAAGTCGACTTTCATAGACATATTCATTTGATTTAAAATCGCCGATTTTAAAGTCGACTCCATACAAATTTTCCACAATAAAATTATATCTGGGCCGTTTGCACTTATATTCAGTAAATTTTATATTTTTAAGTATGTACTTAGCCTGCCAAAGCATATCCAAGCAAAAAACATGACACTTAAAAAATCAAATGAAAATGTCTATGAAAGTCGAATTTCAGCCCACTGTGTGACGTGGTGGTGGTGGCAGCACAACGTCGTTGCAACTACACCGCAGTGACGTCGCGACTGAATCGCCGCGATTATTAAACACAGGCGTTGACTGAGCGTTATTGCCCCGACATCTCGCCACGATTTCGTCGCGATACTGATTGATCTCAGAAAAAACGCGGTGTTGTCGCGGAGATATCGTTCCACCTACGCTCAAAAATCGCTTGTGTGAAACGGCCCTAATAGTACCTTTTTGGCATGTCGTCTAAACAAATGTGTTGGTCTAATCTAATCTAAGCCTAAATGGTAACACTAAAACTAGCCAGCTACAGGTCATTGTTCTGTTTATTTATAGAAGCACCCTTCGTATATTTTAATGGTAACAACACGCGGCCATTTGTTTTTCCTAATGTTCATTCAGTCGACTTAGCGTGTCTTTGCCACACCTACTAGCGCTTTGTAACAATAAAGACGTAAGTAACCATAGACGACATACACTGCGATGCAAACTCATCTTCGCTAAATCGCTAGTCCACCAGTCGTCAGTACTGCGACAGGATGTGACCAACCCACTGCTACTAAAGTTAGCACATTCTGTATTGAACCTGCCTGCTGTGCCGAGGGTCGAGGGTTCGAATCCCGTAAGGGACAAATATTTGTATGATGAATATGAATATTTGTACCCGAGTAATGGACGTTTGTATCTATATATTTGTTATATATCGTTGTCTAGCCATCATAACACAAGTCCAGGCTAGATTCTGGTACTTTAAATGTGACCAGATAATTTGTGTGACAATATCCAAGATATTTATTTATTTATTTAGTTTGCTGGTTCTGCCTTTAAGAAGTCTAAGAACTTGTCAATCCTGCGCCCGCGGCATGATGGCGCGATAAAGCGCTATCGCGCCCTAGCTCCCTTTCTTTTTGCGCGGGAACGAACGAGTTAGCAGGCGCGATAAAACGTTCATCGAGGTATCATGCCGCGGGCGCTGGTTTGAGATTTTATGTCGGATCATTTCGATTTTAATGCCTCTCATGGTTATTCCAAGCATCGCTTTTTTCATTGCATATTTTAATTGAAACATATCGAATACCTTGCAGAACGCTATCAATATTTTTTACAATATTTAGATCAAATTTAAATTCCTATTTTATATTAAACTTGATACCCGAATCCCGCCATTGCGCGCAAAACATAGAACAAAAGCTTTAATGGTGCAAAAACTAATTGCTCCGTTCGAATCCCGCCATTATTAAAACAACAACTATTTCTTTTTTATAGAAAACGGTGTCCATTCCTGTTCGCTCCCCGTTCGAGCTTTCGGCTCCATAATAACCGCTAAACCGATATTGATTCGACTCGGTACAGATTAATTGGATAGCAGTGCAGCTTTGTTTTAGTTTATTTTAGACGCTGCCCCGTCATTTTAATTGAACGTTTTTCATATAAAACTGCAAAAGCGAAGTGTGCAAGGATACACTTGATACTTCTGCTACTGTATTTACATTGTACTAAAAAAAAAATATAAATGCCTGAGTAAGATATTTTTCAGTGTTATTTCGTTTTGAACAGTGGCGTATTTAGATACTTTATGGTGAAGTGAGGCAACAATACACAAACTTGGGGCCCCGAAGTGCACTACCGTACCTTTTTTCGAAAAGGTTCGGCGTGTTTTTGAGCGCTCATAACTTCCGGACAGCATGGGGTTGTCACTCTAATAAAATGTACACAATTTCATATTTATAACCTACTTTATTTACTTTATTTATTCATTAAACTTCGTTGTTTTCATCACTCACTCGCTTAATCACGCACTGTTGATCATCAAAACCTAACAGGTACTTCCTGAATTTCTAGAAAGCTGAAATTTCGCATGCAGACTGGGTAGAGCCCATGTAGAGCCAATGACTTCTGCCTTTATGCAAATCTGTCCTTCTTCTAATCTGGGATTTTGCTATTCCGGGATTTTGCTTATCTGTCCTTCTGCTACAGAGGGATCTAAATGACAAAATTGAAGACGACGATGTAATTCTGACTTGTAGGCATTGGCTCTACCTGGGCTGATGCTGGCGGCCATGCCTTTTACCTTTATTTGACTGAGATGAACACGGTAAGTACTCAAGACTTAGCTTAAAATTGGATCTCATAACTTTTTAATAGTAAAACGAGTCTGAGTCTTGGCCACTTTTTACATGAAATGGTTTTGATGAGATTATAGTTGAAATTTATTAAACATCATAAATTGTGTACACATCAGAGCTCAAATACGAGTATCGTATCATCGTTATAATTATTCACTGAGAATTTCAATATTTTATCATCATGAGAGATTTAATGGAGGATTAACTTTAATGAACGTACGGGCAACGGGCAGTAAGGCTATTTATTTTTTGATTACCACACGCAGGTGGATGTTCGATCGCAGTTTTGTCAACGAAAACGTTTTGTGGTTATATGGTGGTAAAAATGATTTCTTACAATAAATTGATAGCATAATATTATGAGCTTCTATAGGTTACAATAATAAAATGTTATACCGATTCTAGGGCCCACGTTTTTAGGGCTCTTAATGCGCATCTGTATTTAAAATGTAAGTGAATGTCGTCTAGCGATGCTATGTTTAAAACATTTAGAAACGTTGAATTTAATGTGCATTATAACGTGTTGATGTTGTTTTAATTACGTTTTTACTTTGTTTCTTTCACTCCTAAAGAGCCATGGACCACTGTTTTTGCATTTCATTTTACGTATTTAATTAATGTTCGCATATTTTTTGCAGTATTGCGAAAATGCATTTTAGGAGTCTGAAATAAGATAATTGAACAAACAATAATTACCTAGAGTAAGTAGTCCTTGGTGAAGTATTATAAGACGACACGTGTTTTGGCCTTACGTAGATAGTGAACCAGTTTACTGACACATATTGGAAAAATTGTAATAAACGATTGTAATAAATGAACGAAGTAGATGAACATCATACAGAAATCCGAACTTCTCAGACTCACCCGAAACCGTTTAAAAGCAACAAGTACTTATCACGATCTCATAATTTCACGTCTCATTAGTCACAAGTGAAACAGCACTCAGCAAATATAATCATTCATTGGTTTACACTCGGCCGACTGAAATGAACAGGAACGCTTCTTTGTGAGGGAATACTCGAAATAATTACAGAATGTTTCCGCGCAGTGGACACAGCAAGGAAAGAACTCGTTCCAAGAGAAATGTTATAAATATCTAGACAAAGGCGCGCGCTCTAAATGTTTGTTTTAATAATGGTTTCAAGTACTTTCGGAATGTGGCTGTAATACAATAAAGTGTGTAAAGAAACCAGTGTTTTGCAGGCAAAAGGCTTGACACCATGACACGTCATACCTGAAACCTTCTGTACGAAGTACGTACATCAATTATAAGTGCAATTATATCTATCAAATCAGTGTTCGAATATACGTGGATACGACCATTACTCTCAGCATTTTCATTCCTTCGGCCGTATCCTACTTCAGCACTCAGTAACCCAGCAAATCACAAATATATCATTCAGAGTGCGTACTAGCTCTCACACCTTATATTATGCTAAACGTGACCCTTCTGCCTTATTGCTTGTTATTGTAACATCTGATATTAGGTTAATTACTTGTATCATCATCATCATCTTTATCAACTTCAATGGATATAATGTGACTGTAGAGGAATGCAAATTTTACATTTAACTGCACGGCATATGCCTCCTTAATTCCTATTTTATGACATTTTACATTCCTATTTACGTGGTTAAGGGTATGTTACTGTTAGCGCGCTCCATACAAAGGAACCATACGGACAAGATACAAACATAGAGATTTGTTTCTAGATTGTTTCTGCAAAATTGCATTGACTTTAATTGGTTAGTATTGAAAATATCACCAGACTTTGTTTGTATGCAGCGCGCATTTACGCATTCGGAATAAACTTCTCAGTTGCACGTACGTTCATTCAAGTTAATTCTCCATTAAATCTCTTGCTGTCAATTTTTGTCTTGTTGACGTTGTAAAAGCTAGCAAGAGATTTAGTGAAGGATTAACTTTAATGAACGTACGTGCAACTGAGAAGTTTATTCCGAATGCGTTTGTAACCTTACTTACAGCAAATAAGGATTATATTCTATATTGTATTCTATTCCTCTCATGAAAAGTTACAAATCTATTGTTGATCTGTTAAGGATGCTGTACAATGGTTTTCAGGTTTTCCGTGCGTTTATTAGGATTCTAAATAGGACAAACAAGCATTTCACACCCTCATCCGTCTCTCCGCAGAAACTAGTACACATCGTCGTTATGTAGTACTAGTACTCTTTCTTATACTATGGCGTCGTCAAAGCCGTGAGCTGGCGTTATAAAAACAAAAGCACCTCACACATTCAGAGCACGCACCTCCCCCTGCCCTCCCGCCCCCCTCCCCCCGCCCGCAGCCCTCAACCCCTCCAAATGAGTAATTTACATACGTCTGTCTTATCTGCATCCTCTCCAAACTTTTTATAAGGCAAGTGCAAAGTTTGTCCGTAATTCCGCTATCTTAGTGTAAGAGCCAGTGCACGATTTGTTCGAAAAAGTTTTATGGAATCAAACTTAAAATGACCGGCCATTAACTCGACGGAAAAATAGAAAAATATTATTACTCACAATTATTTTTAACGAAGAGTGATTATGAAATAAATATATTTATTATTATTGTAACAGAGCCTTTATAAACAGGGTGTAAGGAAAAGTATAATTAACCTTTAAACCACAACTCTGCGAATCAAACTGAACAACTTTTACTATGGGAGCAAACATGTCAGAGCACAAAAATCTGCTGTTCCATACTAAACTCCAATTCGACTCAAATGTATGTAACAGCAGATTTTTTTTGTGTTCCGTTCGGTTTGCTGGGACAGCGAACTGAATTAGGAAAGCCGCAGATAGGTACAGATTTGTAACGCACCCCGAGAGGCTTATTATGTTCAGCAGTCAGACAGAGATGACAGGCTGATAATGATTTAATTCAAATTTTGTATTATCAATTCATAAATGTTGACAACATCAGGACTTATTTTGGTGTATACCTGAAGGCTCTACTTTTCAAATTAGGGATAATCCACGTGGAATCACGACAAACATACAAAATGTTCCTCATCTACAAAATGTTTCACCTTTAAAAACGCCAAAGTCGATAAGGACCAAAATGTTATTCTATAGAATTATGTCGACTTGTTGATCTGTATTCAAACGCCTGTTTGAAACTAGACTTAGGATGGTTGCACTTTGTCGACTGTATACTTAAGTAAAACATTAAGAACAAATCGTTCACCAGCTCCTTGCCCATCAGCTTTGCAAAGTGTTCAGATAAAAGGGAACAACTCTTACCGACCGTAGCTGGTTTTCTTGCTTTATTTCTACCTAATTTGTTCCCGGTTGTACCCGGGTACGTCGCGTCGCGTCGCGTCGCGTGAAATTTAACAAATAAAATGCGTCTTCCGGGAATTCCTTTGTTATATTATTATCCTTATTTGCCAACTGTAAGGGAATTTTTAATAGAATCGCGAGAAGTTAAAAGAGTTGGTAACCAAGTTTTTGTTGAACTTTTATTCTCTTTTGTTTATATAAAGGGTAAAAGAGATAGTATATAAAGTTTAGCTATTACCGTTTTTTCAAGTTTACGGTCTTATTTATTCGCTAATGTATACAACGTGTTAATAAATAAGCGCAAAACCTCATACACCCCAACTGATTTATAACAAAATAATTAGATTGAAACTATAATTTCATTATTTTTATAGTCAAAATTTAAAGTTATTCGCATTTTAAGTTTTCAGGTAAAAATTATTTGTTATCATTTCAGCAATGAATGAAAGCGCTAGCGTGCTCATGGATACATTTAAAGAATCTTGGTAGTAAGTAGGGTGAGAGGGCCCGAGCGGTGGGTTGATATCGAGTTCAGTAGTTACAAACAAATTATTTAATATTTTGACAAAAATTACCTTTGTTGAAACCATGATAATTCCATTCTGCTCTCGATTCTAAACAAACTACTTTCTAGTTTTGCGTTAATTCATTAACACGTTGTATAAGCATTTCAGTTAGCTAGAGATTTTGCTCATCCATGTGAATAGAATAATACTTCTGTGTGGTCCATTTTATTAATCTAATCGTAAAAACGTCGTATCTTGAAAACAAAATATTACAAAATCTGGCAGTTATCCCAGATCAGCATAGAAGATTTTTTAAAAACTCCCCGATCAGCCTAAGATCTTTAACGCCCAGATTAGAGTGAATAATCTTTAACTTCCAGATCAGCGTGAAAGATTTTATTTTATAACCAGATCATCGTGGATGATTCTTTTACACCTCGAACGTGGTGAAATATCTTTAAGTTTCAGATCAGCAGATTTTTGCTATTTTACATGTTATTTTATTATGCATTTAGATAGTTTCTACCCATAAGAACAAAACACGAAACAGTTAAAACATCCGAACAACGCACTTTATCTTCATTTGACCAAATAAGCGGCTCCGGTAATTTACTCCTCTCTTCCGTTAACAGCACTTTAATCGCCGACATCTGCTAAACAATTTCTGTTAATTTTAATTCCTTTTTCCTCTGCCACGTAAAGGGGGGGGTGAGCGGGTGTGGGGGGTGTTAATTAACGAGTTTTTTCCCGCTGTTTGTTTGCGGGTACAAGTAGGGTACGAGTCGCGGTAGAGCCTGCTACACCTGATTGTGTATTATTGTGGAAATTAGAACCGTTGCGCAAATTAAGATTTTTTAGTATGATTGTTTGTTTGTTTGTTTGATTCAGAGCAAACAAACATATTATATTCTACAGGGTGAAATTGATATCATTAACATCCTATTAAACTAAGAGTTCTACCCATCAAACTGTGGCAGCAAAACCGATCGGAGCAAAAAAAACAGCTTTTCGTACTAAACTGCAGTGCCTACTCGACTCAAATGTATGCAACAGCAGATTTTGTTTTTTGCTCCGATCGGTAATCCGATCGTCCAATAGTAAAGTTGTTCAGTTTGATAGGCAGGCTCTTAGTATGAAAGGATGCTAATGATTTCAGTTTCAACATCCTTCCAGTTGCATTCGAAAGTGAGTCAAGAATCGCAGCCGACCGCAGCGGATCGCAACTGGACCGCAACGTTGACCTTGCGCCATATCTCACAGTTGGCAAATAAACCGACCGCGACCGACAGAGGGCGTTCATAACACTGTCTAATTAACATCCCTCCCGCATCTCGGCAATAGGGTTACCACATCGTCCTAAGAAATGATACAAGGTAAGCTAATAAACCAAGCCTCTACCACACTTCATAAAGATGGGCTTGCACTGACGAAAGAGGATAGCACAGTGTTATCCAATTAGGCAACGCTAGGCAAGTTAAAATAAACATACAGGGTCCAACTTAATATGCTCACAGTTTTTTAAGAGGATGATCAGACCATCAAACTAAACAACTTTCTCTATGGGACCGGTGTCGAAATGGCGGAAAAAAAATCTGCTGTCTCATACCATTGGGTAGAGTAAGATTTCAGTTTATTATGGAACAGTTTATTTTTTATAGCAATTTCGACATTGGTCCCATAGAGAAAGTTGTTCAGTTTGATGGTCTGATCATCCCCTTAAAAAAGTGTCAGCATATTAAAAAAGCTCCTATTTATTTTATTTTATTTTATTTATTAAGGACAACCAACAAGTTAAACACTAATACAATTTTATGTTACAGTGGTACGCAGTAGGTAGATGCACTATAGACTAGGTGAACTTAATTATAGGCTGCCACGTCATTCAAAATGCGGAAATGGACAACATTACTTATCTTATCTAGGCCAATGAGAGAGAAATACGCCACTGCCTACAGTCTGCCTCCTACCGTACCAAAGAGAGGAAGAGATTTATAAAAACGCAAGAAACGACCAAACGACGACTACGACGACGACGATCAAAATTGGTTGGGGGAGTGTCCGTACCGTAGGCCTACCATAAGATTTTACTGTAGTTACGTCATCAATTTTGCATTAAATTTCGTACAGCGCTCCTAGTGGTTACGTTGAGAACTAATTTCTGTCAAACAAAATTGGTGACGTGACTACACTAGTAAAGAGCAGTGAAAGCTCATGGTAGGCCTACTGTATGTAGCTACGTACTCTCACTTCTTGTATTCTGTGCCTCTACCGTAAGTTAGCATGAAAGGATGTAGCACGTCTCATTGCTGGTGTGCCCTGCCCGATGCCCCTGCCTATTCTCTCACGATAAAGCGTAAAAGGAAGCAGAGCAACGTGATGGACGTTGCCCCATTGTGTACTGGTGAAGGCAAGTTAGTGCGGAATTGCTGTCAATTCCACTTGGAACAAAGTCGGAACGAGTTGTCAAAGAGGCGGAGAAATCGCATGCATTTTGAGGATAGGTACCGAACCTCAAAAAGAAACTTCAAACTTTATGCTAAGCATCTAACGGAACCCTTACTTACATACGATCAATTCTCGTGTCCGTCTTTCTCTAACATTTTTTCTCTAAAAAAGAATCCGTTTCTAGTTCGTTTGGCCAACTTTGAAATCGCGAAAAAAAACAGTTATTTCATGTTTTTTACCTGATTACGCCAGAAGGAGGCAAGAAGACAAGCTATACTATAGCTGATTAATTATTTTAGAGCTTGTTTTTCTCTTTTCAGTTAATAATTTTTCGTTGAAGTCGTGATTTTTGTTTTTCTTATTAAATGTCGAGTAGCTATTCACATATTCTATGGAAAAGCTGATTTTTTTTCGCGATTTCGATATTGGCTTCATAGTGAAAGTTGTTCAGTTTGATAGTCTGAAGAACCCTGTTCCGGCTTCAAAACGACCCCGATTCCACGGTTTATTCAGTGCAGTTGCAAGCGTGGTCACCCTTGCCTTACACGACTCTCGCCAAGAACCCGGGAGAAATACAAACAAACATTATAAAGAAGCGTCGACTTAACGCCCCCCTCCCCCTGCGTGCGGCACCTCCCCCCCCCCCCGGCACCGCTCAAGAGAACTTTC
Source organism: Agonopterix alstromeriana (assembly GCA_963924505.1). NCBI lineage: Eukaryota > Metazoa > Arthropoda > Insecta > Lepidoptera > Depressariidae > Agonopterix > Agonopterix alstromeriana. The sequence goes on from OZ004663.1 coordinate 20,373,067, forward strand.
CCTTTTTTCTTCACAAACTTATTTCAATTCCGACTCGGAGACGGAGGCTGCAATTAACGTTTCGTAATTAAATCGAATTTCTGGTAAGATTTACGTGTTTGGAAGGTAACCGGGACAAAGGACGTTATTTCACTGAGGAATTGGGTCGAGAGTCACTTTTTCTCGACAGCGCTGCGGTGAATGAGGTATTGTTGGTACACATAGATATGCACACATACTGCTTTGACGCTTTCGTCTTCGAAAATGGTTTTTAAAATCTTCTCCGAGATCGTTAGCGCGAGTCAGACATACACATGGCCGTTTTTACGATAGAGAAAAAACAAAAACCTTTTAAAAACACGTTTCTTGTATGACCATTAATTACGAAAAATTATGCATCACCAAAGCTACTTACATTTTCAAGAATTTACCTCTGTCTATCACTTTTTTACAGCTAAACCACTAAACAGATTATGAATTTGGATCATTTTGCAAAACTTGCGACTACGGTATACTAACAAAATGTATTCAGTCATAGTAGTTTCTGAAGCAAACAAAAGAAATATCGTCTGTTGAATAAAATGAGTTATCGGTTCACTTCACCGCGAAGTGAACATTATACAGGGTCCTTCTTAATATGCTGACACTTTTTTAAGGGGATGATCGAGTCGTCAAACTGAACAACTTTCTCTATGGGACCAACATCGTAATCGCGAAAAAAACGCTGTTCCATACAAAACTGCAAACCTAGTCCAGTCAAATGTATGGGACAGCAGATTTTTTTTTCGCGATTTCGATGTTGGTCCCATAGAAAAAGTTGTTCAGTTTGATGGTCTGATCATCCTCTTAAAAAACTGTCAGTATATTAAGTTGGACCCTGTATAGTCACAGCTACGCGTCTACGTAACGTTCCGGATGGTTCCGGCATCAGCACGGTATCACGGACCCACTACACCAGGGCTGTCACGTTCAAAATGTTACCTTACATCAGCATCAAATAGAACCATTTCCTTTTTTTAAGTCGGTTAAAATAGGTGTAAGCCTTTGTATTTCTAATAAAAATCGTACAAATAACGCTATGCAAATATAGACCAATGGACTTAAATGGACTCCTAGAGAAAAGTGTCATTTTTCCATTTTCAGAAACTCTAAGTTCTTAGGAGTTTAAAATAATGTCTAATGAAATCGCATGTCCTGATTCTGATCAATCAAGAGTGAATGAAAATATTTGCATGTGTAGTGTGTGCACTCTGCACTTCTTTGTACTTCAGTCTTCAAATGTTGCTATAACTTTTAGCTAACGAGTGTATTTTAAATCAGTTCGTCTGTGTATGCAAATAAATTGTAGCCAAAACCTACTAATGGGAATTATTAATTTTGACGTAGATTACACTTTATGCATTGATGGATATACTTAATCACCATTATTTTCTCTCCCGTCCCATTCCTTATTTTTATTCTCAGTTTAATTTTAATGAACTTTATTGAATATCATGTCGCATATAACGTATAAGCTCGTACATAATGGCAGCCCTACACTAAACGGCACGCCACGAGCACCCGAAATAACTGGACCCGTACAGACCTACAAACGTATCTTCGCCCCAACTCACCCCGCTCGCCCCAGCTCTCCCCGCCGGTGGGCCCACTGTCCCCGCTCGTACGCGCCGACCGGAAAATCGCCCACATACAATCCGTCTCTCAGGACCACGTCAAACTATTGACGAAGTTTAGTGACCTATATTTATTTTGCCGGAGATTTTATTGGACAAGTGTTCGCTTTTGTCAAGATGCGGCGATTAAATAGGCTTAGATAAAAAGCTACCAGAATTATTTGGAACTAGCTGTGCCCGTGACTTTGTTCGATTTCGCGGACTACTAAAACACTTACCGATGGGTAATTTTTTCGAAAACATTAAATACGCATTATCTTATTGGTTAAATGAGCCGATTGCAATTAAATAAAATCTAAACGTCACTTCAAGTTAAGCTCTATGTAAGGAATTTCCATCTAAAATGGGTTAGTCCTACTATATGCAAATAGGTAATAGACACAAATAGTTTGCAGTTTTATTGTAGATTATTGTATGCATACATTATGTAAAAAAATTGTGTAGAAGATAGAAAAAGATATACACATCTGACATGATATTGACAAGGACTGCATTCTTTCAATAAATCTTTAAAACGAATGAAGGAATTATAAGAAGTTTCAGTAATCTATTAATCTTTCATTTTATCCCAATTCGATGTTTAGATTTCGAAACAATTGTTGTGATTCTTTATAACAACAAAGTATCAGAACGATTGTTCAGATAAATCAGGAAACAAAATAAACATCAACAAACCGTAGAGGACAATGTTTGTGACATTTAACAAGGAAAAGAGCTAACAGATAAACAAAAATTACACGGCCAAAAAATCAATCCAGTTGAAACAGTTGACCTCCCCATTTTAAACATAAAGTTATTTGAGTTGTGCTGAGCAATAGAAAAATAGATTTAATACCTTTGGGAGGGACATTTTAAGAGGCTTAACGAACAAAGGCCTATATTTCAGTATTTCACGTGGACTTTGATGTTGGCCGCCAACATTCATCATCTAGATACTCTCATTTATACTCTGTTTGTTACATCACTTTCATTTTTCACGTTAAATTGTTTGTTATTTTTTTAAATAATGTTGTTTGCGAAATTGTTCTAGAAATGTATTTTGTTTTGTAAAAAATATTCAAATAACAAACTTGTAAAGCTTTAGAGGTTTTAAACACGTATTTCATAATGGTAAATGTTACTTTTACGATGTGATAGAAAAGTTCTTCACGTTGAAGCGTGTGGTTATATAAAAGAGGACCTTAATTAACCGAAAACAAGTTGAAAGGGTTTAGGATTGAAAAGAAAAAGGGTACAGGTTCAGGTATTATTAATGTGCGTCCAATTACCTGAAGATGCGGTCGAGTGGCTGTGAATAGTGCTCAGTGGGTCGCCTTGACCCAACCGTCCGTCCCGGGGACAGCGGGGTGGGCCGACAGAACCCTACACCCAAACACACCCGTGTGATTGATTGTTTTAAAATGTGTCAATTATCACCTCGCCTCGATTACTACTTCCTCTTCAACAGTCACAACTCCTTCTACATTTAGTTACACGAGAAAGGATAATGATAGACAACGTTAAATTAATTATTTTAACATTTTCCCGCTAACCCAAATCGTCCCTTTCAGCATTTAATTTACCATTAGTACCTACATCTACAGGGAAATTTTCAAGAACCTAGATGTAAGCATAAGCATAAGCATATGCTCACGTGTATATTCCCCGAGGGGGTAGTCAGAGATATTCTGAAACCTCAGAACATCCACGTTTCAGCGTACAGTAGTACCGAAATTCTGTCCCGTGTGTCCAGTTCTGCCTAGTTGTATCACGTGATTAGTTACCCTGTCGTCTGATATTTCTTATTATTCTTCTTGTTCTGGTGCCATCTGTTGGCCGTTATTAGGGATATTCAAACCCTGGAAACTGCAGCCCTCAACAGTAAGATAGTGTGCATATGGAACCATTCACATGAGTTCTTAAGCCAGAGCATCCTTCTTCTACCAGGCATTCGGCTACTTAAAATTTTGTATTGTAAAATCATCTGGAAAAGTTGGTATTTTTCTCGTATTAAGAGTATATTACTGTCGGCGCGCTCAATACAAACGAAGTCTGGGTATATTTTCAATACTAACCAATTAAAATCAATGATTTTTTTTTTCATAATCAATTTGGACACTAATCTCAATGCTTGTATGTTGTCAGATTTTCGTTAAAATTTGTGTTACAGTACCTCAAAGATTTCCATACAAATCTTAAATTAATCCTAGCATTGAAACTGTATATTTTAACGAAAATTGGCATACAAGCAAAGAGATTTGTTTCTAGATTGTTTCTGCAAAACTTAATTGACTTTACTTGGTTAGTATTGACAATATAACCAGACTTCGTTTGTATGGAGCGTACCAACGGTAATATCCCCTTAAGTAGTCAAAATCACGCATGGATAAGTAATCAGCTTAGTGGAAAACATAGGTCGTCTCTAGGGTTCAGTTTGAACGCGAACGTGTCAAGTACCGAGAAGCAGAGACTTGTTTATTGCCAATCGATGTGCTCGAGAACACCGCTCGCCTCTAGAAGTTGTGCGTGTTTCATAATAAAGAGCAGAGTGGATCACCCCGTGTGCACGCCACTTGTTTACGTCCACCGCCAAGCTCCAGGCATCAGCTAAACTTTTCCAATTTATAACCAAGAAACTGTTTAATATCACCGTATGACACTCGATTTCTTTTGATGTTCGCTGGTGATATTACAACTTTATCTTATTTCTATTAGGCTGTGATCCTTCTCAAACTCAATTTGGTACTGAATAAATATGACGTCCTTTTGAAACTTTAGTTTTTGCGCAAAAAATAAAAACATTTATAAAGTCGACGATAGTTTCTGCGACACGTGTTTTTACTTACTTTTTGCAATGGTTCATGACAGATGTACAGTTTTCGCTGATAACTGGAGCTTATGATCCATATGCCTAAACCTATCCTTAAGGTGCGTACCGAGTACCAACTATGAACATTTTGTATTTATTTTTATTGTAACATTCAATGAGTGTGTCAAATATAACAAATGGAAAGTTTGTAGTCTTGCACGGTGTGACATCAGAAAAAGTAAGTATGTAGTTGTCCATATCGAATAGAATCATGCTCTCTTCCAGAATAATCTGGCAGTCAGTCCGCACCCTTAGAGGTCCACAACCTGGTTTCTATCTGAAAGTTTTCACGTTTAGGTAAATTTTATCGAGTTTATTCATACAGTGGAACCTTTTCTCGCTGTTTCACAGGCAAACGCTTTTCAATTTCAATAAAGATCGCCCTCCCAGGCGAGAGGTAAGAAAAAAGTTGGAGGATAAATCAATTGTTGGCCAGTCGAGCATCAACTTTACGTTTATTGGGCCCTTTGTTCTCGCACTCGAGGAATTTGTGTATGAAAACGGAATCCTTTATCGTGGCTCGTCTCTGTTACTGGTACGATATGTATCACGCGCCGGAGCCGGAGTGTTACAGCACGAACGTCGCCTCGGTCCCGACTCCCGACCGAGATTATGATATTGGACAAAACTACGGAATTATTCGGTAATATCACTGGGTGACGCATGCCTCCTCCCTCTAGTGCTGTACGCGGTCTGGCTCTAACACTAAGTTTCATCTATATGTAGAATTCAACGTATTTTAAGTCAAGTTCATAGTCTATTAAACTATACTACCTTATGTTACTAAATCAGTGGTTGAAACGAAACAGATCCAGCTCAGTGCATGTCTACTCAGTCATCTGTGTTAACTTGTTGAAATAATTCTTAAATGAAATTAATCATAAAAATCTTAGATTAAAGTCCACATTTTAATTGTCTTCTGTCAGTAATAAAACACGAATTTGATAGCATTTGAAGGAAAACAAACAAATAGAACTCACCATGAGCAGGTATGTGTGCAAGGACGAGGAGGGCGAGATGCGCCGCGGCGCTGCGTGTGCGCATCGCGACCGCTAGCGGGGCGGGGCCCGCGCCGACCGACCGGCGCTGAGCATGCCACGCGCCCCCACACACCCCCGACTCGCCCCGCGTTGCCTCGACTCGCCCCAAATTGACCCGACTTGCCCCAAGTTATCTCAAACACACGTCACGCGCCAACGGAGTATAAGCGAAGTGTATATAACGAGAAGTGATTGTGAAGTCGTGGCAAACGCGAAGCCCGCTTAAGACGGCAAATCCACACACTAGGTCACAATTAGATATCACTCGCGATCACTAGCACACGCGCCACACGTTGTTACTGTGTCGGCCAACGGGAACCTGCGGAGGGAAAGAAAATCATTTAGTTTTGAGGGAATTCACCCGAATTCTCTTAATTTTTTCCTGGAAGCTGTTAACTTGAAAGTAATGTTTGCGACCCGTAATTCAATTCCGTTTTGAAATGGCTTCTGTTTGACATTTCAGCATAATTTTTCCTGGTTGTGTTGATCGATTATGATAAGATACTTTTCTCTGTTCGAGGCATTAGGTAATGTATTGTTTTTCAAATGACCTTGGTCTATGTCCATGTTAGTTGTGAGAATTGCCAATATTATCATACTTAATGTCCTGGTGATAAATAGCAAGGAGATCGCACTCGTACAAAACGTAAATTGCACTCGAAAATGATGATTATTAACGACGACACTCGGTCTCGAGATTCAACCAAATACCAAGTCAAGATAGAAATTTGGACGAAACTCTTTTTCGATTCCAATAAACCCCCTAAGGGGGATTTTTTCGAAGGGGGAGGGGAGGATAATTGGGATAACCTAATTATACAAATTCGAACATTGCAGAAATTTCAACCAGCAACAGCCGATGTTAATTTAAGGCCCTTTAAGATCCTAAGATCATATCATTTCTGCTGAAGTAATAAAGAGATTTCGCTCCTTTATATTACCAAGTAAGGTAAAATACTTACAAATAAAGTGCAATTAAAAGGAGTTTACAAATTAACTGAACTCTCACCTAGGGCAGCATAATTACAGCTTTAGGTACCAAAAATAAATAGCATCGAACGTAGAACTAATTAGTAACGGTTCAGTGGAATATCGGAGTTAACTCCCTAATGAAATTCCCGAAGCGGCGCGTCCAATGAAAGCGGGGACTGCCCTCCCCCGCGCGACCGCACGACCCTCCCCCTCCGGCGCCCTGCTGCCGGCAAGTGCACGAGAGCTAGGAATACCTGCAGTTCACTTTGGACGCAGTCAAAGTTAAATATGGAATGTGTATGAAGAGTAGAAATATATACTCGGCTAAAGTTATTTCAAACAGCGAGCGGAAATTATTTCATTGTGTCCTGTGGGGAAGTATGAATTTACCTTCGTATGCTACGGCCCTGACGCACATAAGCTGCTTTTGTTGTCATGCAAGAACCTATTTGGGTTGCAAGTGGCCGGATATTTATGGCTTACATTGCAAGCTTTGTGCCTAATGATTAGTGACATTATCGAATGTAGCCAGTCATGACTTTCCTGTCATGGCCCTCCCGTGGGCCGGGTTTTTAACCTTTCCCCTGATTCCGTTTAGTTTGTCGCTAATTCTCAGAAATAGATACAATTCACACAATGGAAGTTATGAAGAGAGATGCATAAATACAAGATCCAAATAAGAGGTAGAGTAGCTAGTAGAGCCAACAAAATTACGTCAGAATACAATCTATGTGACATTATTTTGAATTAAATTGTGTTGTGTTTCAGACACTAATCTTAAATAAAGATCTTCCATTCCTCTCACACCTATTACAACCCAGATCAAAGCTAACTAAGCTTCTATGTTCCTACACAACCCCACACCAACGTAATGTGAAATTGCATGAAAATAATGTAATCTCATTTATCCGTCATGTTCCATAGAGTTCCATCCTCACCGGCGCGGCGCGTCGCACGCACTCCGCCATAAAACTAAAAGCTTTATCCACCGCCTGTGATGTTTGTACGAACAATACCGTTCTGCACAGCTGTAGGTAGTTCCACGAACCATCGTCCCGAGAATCACAACATTTTCAGCCTTAACAATCAATAAATAGAGTTCTATGAAGAGCCATCAGGTATGTTACATGGAATGAACGAACGACTGCCGGCTCCGCAGGCCGTATAAAACCAACTTTTACCCAAATGTTACGAGGTTCGGTTATAAAACATGAACATCTTCCGTTTTACCTCATCGGGTCTGAATTTTTCGGCTCATTTACACGAAGCGGTCGTTAATCGAGTTAATTCTAGATGAGTAATTTTATCGTGTACAATAATTTACAAGATGATAAGAGTGCTATTTTTGAACCTCACATAACTCTGAAACCCGAAATTCGAAACCCAAAAAACTGTTTTAAGGACATTTTTATAATCGGGTTGTAGCGTGTGAAAATTAATAATAACAAGTCCGATCTTCGATATGTCGATATTCAAAATATACGAATTCGCGAAGAATGTCTTGTTATTTAGGTATGGAAAAACAGTTTATGTAAGTAGGTAGTAGAGTATCTACTGCTATTTGCGTCTTCCCAGACTCTTTTATGTTTCTGCTAACCAATTCTGAACAGGAAACATTTGAAAGCCTGACAATTTTCCGGCTGTGACTTGTGACAGCTTACGAATTTGTAAACATGACAATAATTTTTAGGAAGGGTAATTTTAAGATTGTTATCAAATAAACATCAGGATGGAGGTCTGATCTAGAAATCAAATCGGAAAACACGCTAAGCAGATGGCTTCGGATAGTTTCATCAGATGACGGTGTAACTATTCGTTAAGCCAGGTGGGCTTAAAAATGTTCTGACACCCAGTTGACCACTAACTTGACTCCACCAATACGCAATGGGCCCGAGTGGTGGAGTATGGTGGAGTATAATACCCTTATTTGGGAGAGGGGGGCCTTTGACCTGCAATGGGATCCTACAGGCTATAACTTATAACTATTAGTAAATATTCGGATTCATCAATTCAGTGACTCTAGTATCGATTCTAAATAAAATTAGATATGATAATGTATAACACTGCAAACAGAAGTAGCTTGAGACGAAAATATCTAAAGATCTAGTTATTAAAGTGGAATTAGAGTTTCAAATTAGTCTGAAAAGGTTTGCATAAAGCGCACGGACATAACACAAGTACTGCAAGAAGGAGGGCATCAATAATGCAAACAATCTGCTGACCCCATTCGTACGGGCGGCGCGGCGCGGAGCGTCGCATCCGACGCGACGTCGGCGAAACAAAGAAAGATTAAAAAGTGTATTTGTGATGCGGTGCACCTCCCCCCCGACCCTCACTACCGCGTGCCTCACCCCCGCACTCTGTACAGAATAGTTTAATCAAAGCGAACGTTTGGCAGAGTCGGCGTTTGTGGACACGAAACACGAAATTCACGTACAGGCCGGCTTAACTTGCAGCGAGTTCAAGAGATATTCTACACACAGGATGTGTGCTGTACAGCTACTGGCTGTCTGATATTAACCATTGCTATTGACAGTATAATCATGTGAAAGACTGAAGTGTATCAAGCATCATTAGATAAAATAGGTACACAAGTCTATCCCCACGATGACAATTTTAAAAGTTTCGGCGAGCGAGCGAAGCATCACAAAAACGTTTCACCAATTCAACGATAGGCTATGAATCTTTGTCAAAGTTTCTAACTCGACTGGATTTTTTGCGGCACAAAATAAATTGGCATTCGGAGAGATAGACTGCCAGGATCCACTGAAGAAAATAAAACGTTCACCGTCACTAGCACAATGATAAATTCACGATCTAAAAAATAATTTATCGTAGATGTAAAACCACGCGCCAAAAAATTTGATTTAATTTGAAAGGGTTTATTTGTTCACAAAATTTCGAGCAAATTGATTTTAGTGAAAAATTGGTCAAACGCGTGTTTGGTGTCCAATAACTTAAGATTATGTTCTGTAGTACTAGATACTCTTTCTTATACAGTGGTTCTTTAGTCAGATTGTAAATTAAACTTAATTTCTCAAATGACACGCCCACCGTAAAGTTTTATTTTTTCAGTGATTCTAACACCTCAATAGTCTCTGAAAGAATGGAATACTACAAAATCGAACGCTATGGGTTCCTTGTTTACGGGACACTAAAAAGCTTTTACACAAATACCAAGAAGTGAAACCAGTAAAACAAAGCATTTTCTACCATTAACAGTATCGAGTGGTTTCTTGGAGCACCGCGTAAAGGGGACGTTAAAATATCCGAGCGATAAACCTGCGCCCTTCACTACCTGTAAGAACATAAAACATCAGCGAACGCGTAAAAACTATGAAATCTCGGCGGATACGGTGCTTGGGCACAGAATCAATCAGGAGCGGAGCGACCGCCGACTGCCTGCGAGCCTGCGTTTTACCTACTCATAATTTAATAAACAACTGCGTAGGGTTGCCGATGCATCCTTTCTTCGATTCATACACATACATACAGATATTTGTAAGGTTTAGATTCAGTAGATAAGCATTAAGATTTCAATAGAAATTTCTTGTCGGTTATCAAAAAAAGGGTTGTGTATTCTGAGGGTACCAATTAGCTGCATTGCCATATTCGGTTGCATTGATTAGAAATTAAGTTAAAACAAAATAGTATCAAGATTGAACCTGTTAAGTTGCTACTACGTTCTACTAACTAACTTGTAACTACGTTCGCCAATAAAGGAAGAAGGCATTTTAAATATTGTAAAAGCGAAATTGTCAACATCCATTCAACCGAAGTGAAGATCGACCTTTACTTGCTCTGCCATGAATATTTTATACATACTGGTTGTCATCGTATTTTTTTAACATTGGCAACCCTAAAGCCAAGGATAATAAAACCGGCGTAAACCGGATCCGGCTTTTAACTGCGAGCCGTAAAACGGACCGTTCCTGAACTACGGAGCATGTTCGGGGGAAGTGGGATCCGGGGTGCGGGTACCCATAACAGTCTCACATCCACACATAGTCCAACTAATGGAAATTAATGTCACAGACACACTGTGTCTCAAAATGATACCTTGGGTGTGTTTTCACCGACATTTTTTTTTTTTTTGCTAATATACTAACTTAGACCAGCATCTGAGATATTAGGCTACAGAAAATGTACGCCCTGGAGATCTACATTATACAATGTGGCAATCCCTTTTATTGGGACTGGATACTCTATTGGTTAATGTAAAAGCAAGACATTTGTAAATGTCTAAAGAATTGGTCTGAGAGTTTGCATTGAAGAGGGAGGATTTGAAGAAGTGGGGCTGGCTATTGCCCATTAGCAGGCCTGTCTCAATCGACAGCTCAAGTACGCTTGACAGCCGATACCCACCGAGGGGTGAATGGCAATAGGTTAGGTATACCGTGTACTCCTTGGTCAAATCTCATTAGACTTGCCACCATTTTTTGAGTAGTCAATGCGAGACTTGAAAACCCTAGCGATGTCACGCTGCCAGCACGTGAAAGAATTAAAGAGGGATACTATGTAAAGGAAGCTTTCATGTCTAATGACTCGGTTCATTTTTGTTTGCACGCTCGCCGTTGTGACGGTTGTCAGGTTATTCGCGAATTGTACGATAGGACGGGTGTGAATAACTTTGCACCTTATTGGTGTGCAGAGAGAGTCGCTATTTATTAAAATCTGTTTTCGAAGTGATTTTTCTGTACGGGTACGGGTAGTACTAGTATTTATTCTGTGTCATTAGTTAGCACAATATCAATTCAGTGTCAGAAGTGTGAAACAGAGGCAGGCGACAAAATAGAAGTCACCCGAAATCAAAAGCTTGTTATAAAGCCTTTGATAACTAAAAGTACAAAACTATTTCAGTAAGAGTTTGGTGATACGCTGAGCCTCGACTAACCTCGCAACCTCGTCGCCTGTTGCTCGCCAGCCTCTATATCAACACGCTCGTAAACTAAACTCAGTAAAAATATCGCTTTTATAGCATCTTTGATTACGACCAAATGTATGCCATCGCCTCTCCATTGCCATACTACAATCAATAAATAAGATACCGCAATATGTAATTTGGCGTGTCGGTGATATAAAATATTGATAGCTCTATACTGGGTGGTTTGGTGAGGCTATTTCGCGATCTGGGTTACTCAATACAGTAGTATAAACATTACTATCACTTTTAGATCGCGGCTTCCTTTCGTTGCTTAGATCTATTTTCTGATAGTGCAAATGCAAAGAATAACTTCTGAAGTGTATGAAAGAAGCGTTATATGAATAACATTATAATATAAACCGGTCAAGTGCGAGTCGGGCTACTCGCGCACCGAGGGCTCCGTAGCACATCATCAGTAAAAGAAGCTTTCATGCCTAATGACTCGGTTCATTTTTGTTTGCACGCGCGCCGTTGTCACCGTTGGTAGGTTATTCGCGAATTGTACGATAGGACGGGCGCGAATAACTTTGCACCTTATTGCCGTACAGAGAGAATCGCTATTTATTTAAATCTGTTTTCGAAGTGATTCTTCTGTACGGGTCGTACTAGAATTCATTCTGTGCCTACGTATACAGATTTCAAGACAAATGGAGATTGCATTTTGTCAGTAAGTGTGTCCTAAATGTACAAAAAGCTCATGAAATTCATTAAACTTTTAAAATAGCTAGCAAAAATTTCAAGATGCTCAGAAAAGATAATGAAACTTCAAAAACACAGTTTTCTTGCAAAGTTTGAGATGGTGAGTCAAGAGAAAAATAGCGTTTGTAGATAAATTATGAAGTTTTGTTAAAAACAGTTTTTGGGTTTAAAAGTACAAAGTACAAGTTTAGTAAAACTAGAGTTGGTGATTTTAAGTCAGATCATAAGCTATCAAACAAAAAAAGCTTCATCAAAATCGGTTCATTAGTTTTTGCGTGATGCTGTTACAAACATACAAACAAACAAACAGACAGACAAAAATTCTAAAAAAGGTTGATTTGGAGTCCGTGAAGCCTAAAAACTATATCGTAATCTTTTTCATGTAAATATATTCAATGTACAGACACACTTTTGTTACAGTTTTATAATAGTTAAGAAGATACACAAGCCGTGGGTCTCGGTCAAACTGTTAAAACTGCTAAGACTTGTTAAAAAGTGGTTTCAAATAAATGTATTTAAAGCTAAGAACAATACAGGGTCCTTCTTAATATGCTGACACTTTTTTAAGGGAATGATCAGACCATCCAACTGACAACTTTCTGTACAGGACCAACACCAAAATCGCGAAAAAAGAAATCAGCTGTCCCTTACATTTGGTTCAAGTAGGTTTGCAGTTTTGTATGGAACGAGGTGCGAGGGAGTGGGCTATACACCACCATGCGAGCCCAGTACCCACGGATTGGTAGAGGCCAGAGGAATCTTTCTGAGTCAGGTAATTTCGTGAAATTTTCATACGTCATAAACCCTTATTGGCCTAATCCATTCACCAATCACCTATCAATTACCTACAACTGCAATACTAACAAGAATTGCAATAAGGGATCGTCGATATATTAAAATAGACCGTTTAAAATTGCAATGCACACAATGTTTTCGCGAGCAAGACACAAGCAGAGCGATGCGGTGCAGTGCGGTGCGGCGCGGCGCGGCGCGGCGAGGTCGGGGGCGCACATTAATCAAGGCGAGTGCATTTAACTCGGTGCAAGGGGCGGCCGCGGAATGCGCCCCCACCAACCGTTCCATTACGCCAAATGTATGGATGTCATACATCTCACCAGAACCACTTACTACCGACTTGTAATTATGTACTTTATTGCTTCTTGTTATTTATGCTGACACTTTTATTATTATAGTTTCGTATTTAGAATCAATTTTACTCATATATATCGTAATTAAGTATGATTTATAGATGTAGTAGATTGATTAATTTTACCGGGTAGGGTGTGGTCGCGATAGCTTAGCGGTTTTAAGCATGGCTAGACAAGTTGTGGGTTCGATCAAATATACTGCATGTTATTTCTGGCCAGCTTTTGCCCGTTACTCCTCCTGAACATAATTCTATCTGTGCGCCAAATTGCATCAAAATCCGTTCACGAGGTTTGACGACCCGGTTGGTTAAACGGTTACCACGCCAGTACGCCACACCAGGGTCCTGGGTCCACGTTATCAATTTATTACACATTTATAATGTTATACAACGTGTTAATGAATTAACGCAAAACTAGAAAGTAGTTTGTTTAGAATCGAGAGCAGAATCGAATTATCACGGTTCCAATAGTGATCACATTTTTCAAAATACTAAATAATTTGTTAGTATGATTTAAAATTTTCTGAACTCGATGCCAACCCACCGCACAGGCACACTCACCCTTCTTACTACCAAAACAAGATTCTTAAAATGTATCCATGAGCACGCTTGTGCTTTCATTTACTGGTGAAATAATAACAAATCATTTTTGCATGAAAATTTTAAATGCGAATAACTTTCAATTTTAATGAAATTATTGTTTCAATGTCATTATTTCGTTATAAATCAGTTGGGGTGTATGAGGTTTTGCGCTTATTTATTAACACGTTGTATACCTACTAGGTAGTAGAATAACCCCATTGGAAGACACAGTCAATTAATTACTCGGATGTAATTAGAATGCCTTTTTCAGCTTCTCGCTTTTGTTCGGAAGCCCGTTGAAATGATAAAGTTCTGAGAATACGGACTAGCTCTTTGTCATTTCATAGAAATCGTTTCCGTAACTAAAACGTATTTTATTTATTACCCGACTGCGCCAGAAGGAGGGTTATGTTTTTCGAGCGTATGTATGTATGTATGTATGTATGTATGTATGTATGTATGTATGTATGTATGTATGTATGTATGTATGTATGTATGTATGTATGTATGTATGTATGTATGTATGTATGTATGTATGTATGTATGTATGTATGTATGTATGTATGTATGTATGTATGTATGTATGTATGTATGTATGTATGTATGTATGTATGTATGTATGTATGTATGTATGTATGTATGTATGTATGTATGTATGTATGTATGTATGTATGTATGTATGTATGTATGTATGTATGTATGTATGTATGTATGTATGTATGTATGTATGTATGTATGTATGTATGTATGTATGTATGTATGTATGTATGTATGTATGTATGTATGTATGTATGTATGTATGTATGTATGTATGTATGTATGTATGTATGTATGTATGTATGTATGTATGTATGTATGTATGTATGTATGTATGTATGTATGTATGTATGTATGTATGTATGTATGTATGTATGTATGTATGTATGTATGTATGTATGTATGTATGTATGTATGTATGTATGTATGTATGTATGTATGTATGTATGTATGTATGTATGTATGTATGTATGTATGTATGTATGTATGTATGTATGTATGTATGTATGTATGTATGTATGTATGTATGTATGTATGTATGTATTTATGTATGTATGTATGTATGTATTTATGTATGTATGTATGTATGTAAATGCACCACTGGCTTTTCGGTGAAGGAAAACATCGTGAGGAAACCTACATGCTTCAATTTCGAGGCATGTATTGTACCCACTGTCCATTATAAGTGGCGACGGGCTCACCCCCCGTCACACTGGACAGAGTTTCGGTACTACTGGTGAAACGTGGATGCTCTGAGATTTCAGAATATCTCTGACTACCCCCTCGGGGAATATAGTCGTGAGCATATACATACATACATGTATGTATTTCTGTGGCACGGCCTACAGCCTAGACGGCTTGATGGATTTTAACGTATGCGGTATCATTGGATTTTTTAGTTTGCGGTTTGCTAGTGAACGTCTATAGAAGCGATAACAATAAACGTTGTGTTTCTTTCACTGTCCAAGTGTTCATAACAATTTATTTAGAGCCCTTAAAACTTTTATGTACTAAGTAAGTAAATTTAAGTTAATAAGGTATGTACTCAACCTTTATCTGATCTTCAACTAATCATTAAAAACTTTCAGCAAGTTTGCTAACAAAAAACGTAATTCTGTATGGGCGTAAAAACATTATGTTGTATGTGGAAATATTTTGTCGTGGCAAGTATCCACCTAATCTCAGCACTGTCAAAGGCGGGCGTATCAGTATTCAGTACAAAAGTGTCACGGACACGACTCGCAATCGCAAACTCACACAACACGACCGGTATCACGATAACAATGCGTCGTCAGTACCGTAAATAGGGCGGTGCCAGCGGTGCCCAGGCACAGGGCGCAGACCCTGGAGGGGCGCTGAATTAACCAGGACCAAGTTGTGCATGGTAGACACACCTAATTTACCAATTTTTTTCGCGTAAAAGGGTAAAGACGCCAGATTGAGTCTTGTTTTGTGAAATTTCGAGCTCGCATCGCTCGCTCCAGGTTTTGAGTGGGTTTTGAGCTTGAATTGAATAGGCTAATGGGACTCATACTTTACCGTTTTGAGTCTTGGTATGTGACGGGCTATATTCGCTTGTTTCAACCTTCGAATAGTGTTTTAGGCCTATACAGTACTACTACCCTTTTAAGTCCGTTGTTGAAATTTTAAGTTCGCTTCGCTCGCTCAGTTTCTTTGTCCTTGTCTTACCTGGAGGGACAATTTCACAGAATTAGTTTTTCTACCTAAAAACTCAGTAAACTTGCTTCCGCCCTTAACTTCACGTGCCCTACATTTACTTCAGTTCTACAGCCCTGTGTCAGAGCCAATAGCATTTTTCGAGTGCGCAGTTATAAACGCTCGCACCGGGCGCATAAAAGGCTATTTACGGCACTGTGCGTCGTCACTGTAATCGAAGTCCCCGCCGGCGGGGACAGCCGCGACCTCTGCTGCTTTTCTTCTGTTGTCTGTTGGCTTCTCACTGATCCCCGCTACCCAATTAGCCGCGTAGCCCCAGCAACGACCTATGCCGAGGTTCATGCCCTTTTGGGGTACCCCTAGTTCGGTTACTTAAGATTATTTACAGGATTGATAGACCCTCCGTGGTCCGTCCAATAGTCTGCAGTAATAAGCAGTTCCTGAGTTACCCTGAGCAATGCTGTAATGGTCAACTCGAAAAATATTTTTTATTTTATTTTTTATTTATAATCGATGGACTCTTGCCTGTGCGTTAGCACTGCATTTCCGCCAGTGTCAAGTAGGTTATGGTAGTATCTATCCCAATCTCAGGGATTGTTTTTGATCAAGAACAGAAAGAGATAAAGGATTGCGGAGCCTCGTGGCAGGTAAAAACGTGACGCGCGAAAACCACGCGAGACAAGTGCTCGGGTCAGAACCTGCAACGTGACTAAAAAATTTTATTATTACAACTGCTGAGTATGTTTTTATCTATTTGACATACAAAAACCCAACAGATACCCTTATTAATGATTTTAATGAATACAATAATAAATCATGATTATTATTCCATGTGTTACTTCTAGGCTCAAATAAAGAGTTGATTCCAAACGGGCCAGTGTTGCCAGCGCGAGCGTCGCTTGTAATGAGCTCTATAAATCACCGCGTGACGGACAGACGGACCGAAATACTACGTGATTAACATAACACGGCGGGCGGGGCGGAGATATTACTGTTCTATTTATAGATTTTCTCTCAGAACTTGCTTTGGAAGATTATTGTATATGTAATCATAACAGTGACAGCGACCGAGGTATGTTTTAACTGTCTACAAAACAAATAGTTCGGTTTTATTACTATACAGGTTGTAGTCTTTGATTAAATTAAAATACCGGAAGATAGGTGACGTTTTTGCATTACGTACTCGAACAAAGGATCTGCATTGCATGTGTACTTACTTTGAGTGAAAAATAATGCCGTGTGATTAATTTTTTTTTCTTTTTGAATGATTTCTAAAACGAGTAAAAGCACACGAAGGCATTGTAATACCTTTATTCCGCCTAACATAAAAAAGTATCTCAATTACACAATGCTGCTCGGATTGCGACTAAATCGATTAGGCGACGGGGGTTCAATTTATGCGGTCCATGCGCTATAGGCTATTCACCTATCTTCCGGTTTTTATATGGGCCGTAAGAAGAATATTACAAACTTGAAGGCGTATGAAAATAAAATTGTTTGGACATATTTCAAAGCATGTTTTTTCAATACTTCTACAACTCCATCTATCCCGTTACATTAAACAAGCAGTAGTGACTGGTTAAAGGCGCAGGATTGCAACCATGGCCTGTCTTTTGCTGACAGACATTTTCCTTTCTCATTCATAATTTGATTACGAACAAAATTAATTATGTAACGCGCGACCCTACAGAGTTACGTCGTAGGGCACCGACTCGTACAAAATTACGGAGTACGGGCGATTTCGACTCCTTTCTCGTCGCTTCGCGAGTGACCATTCATTCATAAGTTCATTCCACTCACTCTTGACATTCGTTCGTGGATTTTTTCTTGTTAAAACGGTTTTCATGTCGGATGGGAATAAAGTTTTATAAACCCTCTAAACTAGTTGTTTTATAATTATTAATATCGAGCACTCTGGCTTAATCTCAATACTGATTTAATTTTGTATGGCTAATCTATGTCATTCACAGGTCATTGTCGTTTGTAACTTCATAAACATATTCTCACGTAATCCTGAAAGTATAAATATTCAACACGAGTATCAATTAAAGTTGTCAAACGTATCGACCGTGTCAAAACGATTCACTGAGTGTGAGAACTTTTAGTTCCATATACAGACAACACAAACGATACAGTTATTCTCATGTAACTATCATCATCAGCCTCTACAGCATTACTCTGAGAGCTGCTACGGGACTATGGGGGGACCACACAAGTGGCGGCGAAGCGCCCATGTAGGTCAACCGTTAAGCCTCTACACTTCCCTGCTGAAGCAGATCAAGAGGAAACCTGAGGAAGATGTTTTGATGCCTAAGACTATTTATATAAGGACAAGTTACGCGTGTAATTCTACTAACAAACTTTTCTGCCACTTTTTGCAGGGGACGAGGTGGCATGATATCCGCAACTTTGGACTTTATTCCATTACTTTAGATTCTAATTTTGAATGTTAAAAATAATGAAAACCAGTGTCGTGTAAACTCGAAACGTGATAAGTTAGAAATTATTGTTCCGCAATTATAGGCTGTCGCGTTTAGTGATAAGATAAGGCATAAAATTGTATTTATGCCTTATCTAAGTTTGATGCGCACCAATCTACAACGTGTTAATAAATAAGCGCAAAACTTCATACACCCCAACTGATTTATAACAATATAATTAAATTGATAATGTTACTTGAGTTACCAACGAACAACTCATCTACATACAAACAATCCCATCATGAAACTCATACAATACACACATCATGAAGATAATCATCATGAACACAAACTCATCATGAAGATAATCGGTGTTCCAGACGGCACTATTTAATTGTCAATTTACTCAAAATGACAACCAAATTGTGTCGTCTGGATAGCGATTGTCAATATTTTGAATAGAAAAGCCGACGAAGGGCCAATTCAGTTGAAATAGGTATTGTCTCGTCTAGAACACCTACCACTGAAACAAATAGAGGCTGCAATTCATTGATAAGTAATATGTAAATTTTATATCATAAATTTCAACCAGTGTCAAGTAGATTGTGGGAGTATGTATCCTAATCTCAAGGCCGCCGTGGTGTAATGGTTTAGAGCATTGGGCTCTTGACACGGAGGTCGTGGGTTTGATTCCCACGGGAAACTAGTGATATGTCAATTTGTGCATTTTTCCACAGTTGGCTAGGGCATTGCAGGCTGAATCCCCTGATTATCTGAAAAAGAAAGATGATTCCGTGCTTCAGATGGCATGTTAAGCCGTTGGTCCTGGCTACTATCTCTAGTGGTAGTAGTCGTTCCATAAAAACCACAAAAGAGGCCGTAAGGCGGACTGAAAAAATTTTGACACCAAGGCTTGCTGCCCACACGATAAGAAGAAGAATCTCAAGGATTACTTTTTAATTAAAACACAGTTGAGAGAAGAGATTGCACTCAAACAGCTCAAACGCGCGAACACCACTGAATGACTCCCTTAGATAGTATTTAAGAACTGAAGATTTGAAATCTTTGAAGGTAAATTTACCCCTATTATATATTCTTACGGACTGTTGGTCCCACTGCTAAGTACCACTAGTGGGCCCAGTAGGATTTTCCAGTACTGAGGTCTCCATTGCTTGACCTGGGTGGAGCTATCAGGATTTGATACTTTTGCCTCCGCTCTTGTAAATAATAATAAATTCGTTTATTACCATAAAAATGTTATGGCCCAGATTTACAGAATATAGTTATTACTAGTACACAGAATACAAAATACAAACTCGGTTGACACAAATTATTGGTCATTAACTTATTTTTACGGTTACAAATTTTTCTTAAAATATACATATTACATTTTTTTTTTTTTTTAGATACTCTACATAGAAAACGGTATAGTGTGAGTGTGTGTATGTGTGTGAATGTGTGTGTGTTGTAGAAAAGATACTTGCCGTAAAAGTGCACTACTGGCTGCAAGGTATATACCCAATACTCTCTAAGATCTCTGTAATTATTTTAATCATTTAATAAACCCCCTCTCACCCTTATTCGTGAGAGGATGCCTTAGCCCCACTGTGAGATCCTACAGGCTATAACTCACTATTCACCCCTACTTCATATCCGAGATAGTCAGAGATATTCAGAAACCGCAGAACATCCACGTTTCACAAAAAAAGTAAATGTTTAAATAGTGTATAAACCCGCAATACTCGTCGCCACTCATTGATATCTTTTATATAACTTAACTAGATTCATAATCAACCTTTGACTATTTATATGTGGACTGGTTACGCGTGTAGTTCTACTAACAAACATTTCTGCCACTTATTGCGGGGGGCGAGGTAACATGAAATCCGCAACTTTGGATTTTATTCCCCATAACTTTAGATTCTAATTTTAAATGTTAAAAATCATGAAAAGTAGTCTCGTGTGAACCCCAAACGTTCGAAGTTATTATTTCGCAATTATAGGCTGTCTCGTTTAGTGATAAGGTGTAAAACTGTGCTTATACCGTGGCAGAGGGGAAATGCTACCGCAAGGCTAGTCCTTATAATAATTAGTAAAAGCAATCAACGTTCGTTGCTCATATGAGCTCTTTTTATACTAACTGACAGTAAAAATGCCATACGACTAAGTTTATGAATCAAATACAACATATTAATGCGAACCAACTGCATGCCTACTTAATCTGTGTGGGTTATTGGGTCAATGCGAACAAAAATTTGCTTAGATTTTATATGAGACTAGGGGTCTAGTATAAGAAGTCAATGTCGCAACTCCAATAGTTCGCTGCTCCGAGTGAGTAGGAGCTGGGAGTGCGTGACGCCGACGACGCGTGATGCAGTCCGACACTCAAACTGACGGGCTCTCAGCTCTCATACTACAAGATCCCACTGCAAGTTGTATACAAACTTTGTTTACGCAATGATACATATTCCCGTGGAAAGGACATAGAGTAAGAGTCCTAAAAAAGCCTGTTGTGACGCCCTGGCAGCCCAATGTAAAAAGTAAATTGCCCACGTAACGAACTGAATTCATTTCAAATCGTTTCACAACTAACGAATGAGTATGATGCAAAATAGGAGCAATATCATACTTCCCAAGGAAATGGAAATTATCCTTTTATTGTAAAAATCTTATGGTTATTTAATTTACATTATAAAAAACAAAATTCAAAGTCAGCACCATGACTGGACAGAAGTCCTTAAAGAAAAATGTTACATGAGTGAAAAAAAGATTTGATTCAAACAACACATATATTTTGATGGATTCAAAGGATGGAATAGACCACTAGCATGAAGATAATATACATACTCAAATACACAATTGAAGCTAAACGCATTAGCGACACGAATAAATAAGATTGCCTGCGTAATGGAGATGGTCGCAACGAAGGGTTGCCACATTATTTTCGGTTAAACGAATGGGGAAGACTTGCTTGAAAACTATTAGACTAATTTTTGATGATTCTTTCACACATGAAATCTGCTCTTATCTGGGAAGGTTTCATAATGAAACACGACAGGAACAATATTTCTGTAATCGGCTTCAGAGTGGTGGTGGTAGCCCTTTTTTTTAGAATCCTTAAAGTACGAAATTTCCACTGGTGTATGTATCATTACATAACCATTTGGGTGTAGAAAACTTGCAGTGGGATCTTAGTCTATCAGGTCGCCTGTCACAATGTCACTCATTTCCAACTGCCTCTAATAACTTGGATAAACTTTGATTAATCTGATTTATTTACAAGCAACTGTCATAAGTGTCACTCAGAATAGTAAAGTGTGTTGTTTAGTCTCAAAATTTGTTGAAATTAGTTGTTTGTAATCAGTGTTAGCTCGATAAGTAACATTTGTATGACATTAATTGGAGCTGTGTGTCAAATCATAAGTAATTATCTAGCTAGATTCATAAACTATAAAAAACCATTTATTATTTTTATAGTGTTCAAAAACAGCAACTACCACAATAAATTTTAAAACGTGCTGTTATACCAGAGATCACCTTTAACATATTGAAGGTTTATTGACGTGACAAGTGGTGTGGTAAAATAAAAATACTATCCCTTAGTCGGCTAGTAATATACTCAACCCCATTGGAAGAGATAAAGACACAAAAATTTTCAATCTTGTAATTCACTCGTCAAAATTGACGCCAACATTCACCGCTGTCGCTTATCGTGAAAAACCGGCCAAGTGCGAGTCGGACTCGGATGGACGGTCGGACAGCGTAAGTTTATGAATAGGGTCTCGTTTTCATCCTTAGGTAGGGTACGGAACCCTAAAAACATTACTATACAAAAGTAAAAGTACGGCTTGAAACTTAAACTCCAACTCAATAAACTCAACGAGTCAAACTCTTGACAGTCAATTTGTTAAGCAGATAAAGTGTTAAGTACATTCTCCGCACACAAACGTTGATCGCGGTCCGAGGCGCGAGGCGGTCGAGGCGAGCGAGGCGAGAACTGATGCTCGCCATATCTCACGTTTATTTATAAAGCAATTACTCGCGCACTGTGCTGCGGCCGCGCGCGCAGGAGATGCGCGTACGCGTTACCGCTTCATGATGCGTGAAGAGTTAAGTGCTTGTATTTTAAGCTTACATTTGCGAAGAGTTTTTGTACTTATACCTACACAGGATGTGACAGAAAGATGTGATCGTATTTTAAAAGGGCGATAGAGCGTAAAACCACAATATAAGAAAGAATATCTAGTACTATACAGTGTAAGGAAAAGTGTCATTACCTTTAAACCAAATACTCTACCCATCAAAATGAACAACATTTACTATGGGAGCAAACTTGTCAGAACAAAAAAAACTGTCCCGTACTTTTGAATTGAATAGGTATTGCAGTTTAGTATGGGACAGCTGATATTTTTTGTTCTGAGAGGTTTGCTCCCATTGTAAAAGTTGTTCAGTTTGATGGGTAGAGTATGTGGTTTAAAGGTTAATGACACTTTTCCTTACACCCTGTATTGTGTCCTTCTTAATATGCTGACACTTTTTAAAGGGATGATCAGAACGTCAAACTGAACAACTTTCTCTATGGCACCAACATCGAAATCGCGAAAAATATCAGTTATTCATTTGACTCGAGTACCTTTGCAGTTTTGTATGGAACAGCAGATTTCTTTGTTGGTCCCATAGAGAAAGTTTTTCAGTTTGACGATCTGATCATCCCCTTAAAAAAGTGTCAGCATATTAAGAAAGGCACTGTATACAGTACGGTTCACCCTCTCTTGACAGACGGAGACATACAACAAAAGGCGTTAGAGTATTTTTTTAGCATATGCTCACGACTATATTCCTTGAGGGGGTAGTCAGAGATGTTCTGAAACCTCAGAGCATCCACGTTTCACCAGTAGTACCGAAACTCTGTCCAGTGTGACGGGGGGTGAGTATTTTTTTCTTTGACATTATAGTCCTATCTCACTCGCACTCATATCGCACATGCCTACCTCTTCTTATAAGTTTTTCCCATTTGTATGAAATTACAGAAAAGTTTCCAAGTTGTGGTAAAACTGAACAACTTTACAAGGATTAATATCGTGAAAATAAAATCAGCGGTTCCAAACAAAAATTGTGATGTTGGCTCTTTAGTAAAAGTTCTTCAGTTTGGTAGTCGAAGCACTCTCTTTAGATATGACTATAACTTTCTGTTGCACCCTGCTTTTGTATTCATTATTAAAATATTTGCCTCATACGAGATTAGAAGCCACGACCCTCGGCAATTCCAACTAAGTCTTGACGAAAATACTAGTCGTCTTTTCTTGTCTTGGATCTTATCGTGATTATAATCTATCAACTTAATGGGGCTATCAAAAAGGGAGAGTTCTGGAATAAAGTCTACCCTTGAAGTGGCAGATTTCAAGGTGACGTGACGTTCAGCCAGGCCTGACTCACTCCGCGCTGTATAATAAAAACTGGTCAAGTACGAGTCGGGCTATTCGCGCACCGAGGGGAACCACACCACCACACATTAACATACAAAAAAGTTTTGTTTTCTCTGGGACCTAAAGCGTGAGACCGACTCACACTTGGCCGGTTTTTATTAATTGTTATAATACTTTAGAGTTTGCTCTATAATCACACCAAGTTTGATGCTTGTATGTATATTACCGTTTTTACGATAGAGCGAGAAGAATAAACCCCCTTAAATTTTGCACTTTTTACATTTTATTTTTTGTTTACAAATCCGCCGTTATAACGCATATTAGTTATGTGAAAATTCCAATTAATTACATTAAAATAGGACGGACGGACGGACGGACGGACAACTTATAGGCTTTGTAATAGGGTCCTATTTTCACCCTTTGGGTACGGAAACCTAAAAACGCACCAAAGACGCGACGTGGTACGACACCTTGTCAACAGGATAAAGTTATACAGTTCGTGCCAAACTTGTGCTCCTCACGAGGGAGGTAGACAATCTCACACGGAACCTGTATATTCTGTGGTTTAGCTACAAAAACACGTTACACATACACGTCATTATCACACCTACATACGATAACATGTTTGTTATGATAGTGATTACGCTCACTATCCCTAATGGGGAGAGCAGAGCCTTAGGTATACATCAAAGCTTATGTACACCGAAGACATTATAGACAAGCTTGGCATGGGCTAGCTAGTTGTCGCTAAACACGTCGCTAACATTTTAATGGACAGTGTACACAATACGATGAAAAATCACACAATTGTGAGTAGAACAGTGCAACTGCAGCAGCTCTCGAACGTCCCGTGCACCTGAAGGCCCAAATAAACAGCCACTCAGCAGCGCAACGAGTGCGAGGAGCACGGCGCTATGCTCCGCTATGCTCCGACACATTAACGAGCGCATTACTACCGTTATTGTTCACACTTTCCTGAAACTTTGCCACCGGGATGACAGGTTAACGCGTTTCGCGCCACAGCGGGGTTTTTAAATTTAGCGCCTAGTGTGAACATTTTTGGATTCATATTCGGAGACCATTAACTTGCACTTTTACTATGGATGGATGTTCTGAGTTTTTAGAATATCTGATACTTACTTTTAGTTCTTTCTGATACTTATTACCAAAAAAAACTTTAAGTATGTGCTATTGAAACTACAGATAAATTACACGTTACTCCCCAAAACCGACAGGCATGTACGAATAGATATTTTGAAGAAACGTGAATGGGGCGAGAGACTGACGTACTCGTATGTCAGGTTTATATAACGATTTTAGCGTGATAGTAGCGCGTTTTCGATAAGCAGTGTTCGCAACTCTACCAAAATAGAAAAGCGTTAATTTCACACCTCTAAAATCCGTAATATTGCGAACGATACGCGCGAGCGACAATATCATATTTTGCATCGTGGTTGCGTTTGTTTGTTACACCTTAGACAGTGTTCGTACTACTACTCTAAATAGAAGTCAATAAGTTAGGTTCTTGATTACACTGTCTGCTTACAATGGCTGCTCAGATTCTAATGAAATATGCCGCAGAAATAGATCATGACCTAGATTATAAAATAGAGTACAAATTACATGTCTACGGAGATAACATGGCCGATAGCACAAAAAGAAAGAAAATTGACTTATTTTATTTGTTTAATACGTTCCAGAATACCATGAAATGCTTACTGCAAGTGTAAGTACTGACTACAAGCCTCTTTTCTAGTAGTTAACATAGTATATCCCGTAACTAACGAATATGTACATATAAGATACAATGCCCATTTCACTGTCAAGGCTACTTGTGGCGTCACACAAATAAGCAGCCGTTCTGCAAAAACCGAGTTCGCTGCAAAGAACACTATCAAACGCCACGCTGCAAACCCTACCACAGAACAAGGAAATACTTATTATGGTAGAAATACCTTGGTTTCCGCGCGTTGGGTTGGGTTTGTATACGTACAATGCCATCCGCCATTTGTGCCCTTTTCGTTTGCTTTTAATATTGTTATTTTATGTTTTTGGTGTGCAAATAAAGATTATTGTATTGTATTGTACAATATATACAAAATTAAAACAAAAATATGCAAAAAATACATTTAACATTAAAGATTAAATTTTTATCAATGTCTCAACAAACTTTACCAGTTACATATACGAGCTTAAAATGACAAGATGTGTAGGCGGCGGCAATACTAGTTTTCAAATTGGCGGCCATTAGGCCACTTCAGCAGAAGATTTTCTGTAGGCCGCTTGAATCAACATTGTCCTCTTAGTTACCGTTCCTTATGGTAACGAGCTGAGACGTAAAACGTCTTGTTTCTGCAAAGTGCCTTAGCGTGAACCGCGACATTTCGCCGTAAGAGAGGAGCTTCTCGAGACATTTCTCTTAATGTTATTAATAAACTTGCATTGTTCCTAGAATCGTTTTCACACCTCGGGAACCAAGCATCAACCACAGATTTTGACAAAAAATATTTATGACCCGCAATCAGCCTATTTAAATGCAACCAACAATAAGAAGCTAGTACAATTTTTCACAACATAAATATTAAACCATAAATCAGTCTGGTAACTTATATCGTAAATAAACAATAACTGTAGAGAAATAAGAGAGAAATCATTACTCGAACAAAACAAAAACGACGAAAACCGAAATTAGCAAAAGCTTTCTGACAATGAATGCTTTGAAATCAATTTTTTGGAAACCTAAATCAATGGTCTAATATTTTACCAACATTTTCTGAACATTGAATCCAGATCCGAGCTCCTATTAAAACTAAACGCTACTCCCGTCTAAATAGGTCTATTTATCCAGACTTAATAATAGATTCAATAACGAAGAGAAATTGTGCTCTATAAAAAGAATAAATTTAGAGTTGTTCACATTTCTTGTAACAATTTGCTGGAAAAATGTCCGTCCGTTGGTAATTCCTTCATTCCCGAGATATTCTTTTTCGTTCGTTTATTTAGCAATCTTTCCTCTCTATCCTAACCTTTGACTTTATATTAAATAACTTTATAAATGTATTATTATCAACATGTTTTTGGATATCAATCTAATTTTATAATTGTCATTCCATCGTCAATACTTTATTGCGTTTCACCATGGCATAAAATAGGTGGTATAATTTTACAATAGTTCAACATTATGACAGCAATTTTAAAAGATCTTGACACCATCTAGTGAGCCTTGTTCCAAAAGACAGTTGGTAATTATTGCAGTGTTCCTGACCAACCCGAACGAGATTATCGTCGCGAGTTTATTTTTGTATGTTCGATATGTTTATTAAAAGAGCAACATTTGTTTGCACCTATAACATTTGAAATCGCATTCTAGAGAACAGCTCTAAAGATTTCGTTAAAATTTGTTGAATGGGAGTTTATGGCGGCAAAATCTAAATAGGCCTCATCTCATCTCATCGCGAATAGCTGTGGTGGTCCAGTGGCGAGTAACCTTGCCTACTATGCAGGAGGCGATGGTTCGATCCCCGTCCAGGCCGACTCATACCAATGAGTTTTTCAGAATTGATGTACGATTTGTAACACCACAGGCTTTTCGGTGAAGAAAAACATCGTGAGGAAACCTGCATGCTAAAATTTCGAGGCATGTATTGTACCCACTGTCCATTATAAGTGGCGACGGGCTCACTCCCCGTCACACTGGACAGAGTTTCGGTACTACTAGTGAAACGTGGATATTCTGAGGTTTCAGAATATCTCTGACTACCCCCTCGGGAAATATACTTGAGAGCATATGGCTTTAATAATAGCTAAAGCTGCCCTAAATTTCCTATTGTATGTAATAATAAAACAGCTAACGTTTCTAAGACAATATTTTCATACATCTACTTACTTCAAAAGCTCGACTCACTTCAATCAACTTTCACTTAATATGTTTATTAATAAACAATGCTTTCATTTCCATAACGGAGGCGCCCACGAGGTACCGCTGCATACATGCCTACATGGGCACCTACACGGATACAGTTCCTCAGTGGCTCCCAAACTGTGAGATGCGATACCCCTCTAGTTGGTCGTGGTGCAGTCCAAAAGGGAAGCTTGTTGGGCCTATAACCTGATAAAAGGTTTAGAAACGAAAAGATTTTAGTGAAGTTCGAAGATTTATTGGGACGAAAAATTGGGAAGGACTAACCATTAAATGGCTGGAGTGTAAGAGAGTAAAGAGAAAATACTGTCTAAGAGAGCATAGCAGAGACAACAAAATGTTTAGTATAAATATGTCTAATTACTAAAGTCGATGAACTTCAGTGTTAGCTTGTCTGCGATTAAAAAGGAGAAACTGAGCAAAAGTCATAAAATCAAAAAGAGGTAGATATTTTTTCTGCTTTTAATAATATAACGAATTGGGGCTATAAAATACGTAAACTTTGTCGTATTCTCGTATTTAATGAAGTAAGAGATGGAAGCTGTTGACGATCATGTAAGTTTTTAGAAGCCATTTAGGTGTTCCGGTAAGTATAAGTTTGAGAAACACAGTTGTACATCACACACGGCACTCTCATATAGTATTCATTGAGCCTCGCTGCCGGGCGCGGCGCGGAGCGGGGCGGCGTGGGGCGGCTCGGCACGGCGCGGCACGGGGCGGCGTGGGGCGGCGCGGCGCGGAGGTACAAAGGCAGAGTTTTTCACAGCAATTTATTACGGAACGGACCACTAAGCAGGCTAGCTACGATAGAAACCCCGATCTAGAACTCATCGGATATAATCGAATTATATCCAATTTAAATCCATTTAGTTATGAATTTACAGGATTGTATTTTGTTTTTAGGGTTCCGTACCCAAAGGGTCCATATTCATAAGCCTACGCTGTCCGTCCGTCCGTTCGTCTTAGCTTTAAATGGTATCTATTGAACCGTAATAGGTAGAGAGTTAAAATTTTCACACAATATATGATATTATTTTGGATTTGCTAACAAATAATTAAACCTACAAAATGCTGCAACAACTGTATCAATAACAATGCTGTAACATTTGTATGAAACAGCAGTTTTTTTTTTCTCTATATGGGTTCCATAGTGAAAGTTGTTCACATTAATAGACTAAGCCATCCCTTTAAAATTACTAGGGTGTAGTTAAATATTACAAAAGAGTGAGGAAAACAAAACGTTTTAAAAGTAAAAAAGTCTTCAAGACATCAAATTATACGTATTCTATCAAAGATGCTACAAATTTTGCTTAACAAGTACCTAAAAAGTTAATATGAAAGTTTAACATCTACTGCGAAGAATTAAAAAGCCCTTAGAGGATTAACATAATTTATTTTCTTTTATTATGTTTTTACTTTACTTTCACGACCGAGTTCACCATGTTTCATGTTTTAACTAATTCGAGACTTAGACTTCTGTCGTTAATGTCAATTATTTACTTACAAGGTCGTGTTATGAGATAGCTTGTTTTATCTGTTTAACAACTTTTACACAAAGAAAAATTTCTACTTTTTGCAAATTAATCCTTAGTAAATAAAGCATAAAGCCTATTTTAAATTTTGTATAAGTTTTTAGTAACATTATGTACGATTTATAACATGAGTGGATTTTCGGTGAAGAAAAACATCGTGAAGAAACCTGCGTGCTTCAATTAAGAGGTATCCCCGACCGAACGACCTTGACCCTTTCAGATCCGCCTCACCTCTACTAAACTAAATTATTTTAGTAGGTATACCTATTTTTGACTGATTTTTCCTTCATTATGTCACAATTTTGAATTTATCTAATTAACTCATTAAAAAATCTACTTCATAGCATTTTTAGATCTAAATATTGTCTACACAATGGTGTGTGTCGCAAGTAAAAGTGACTGCAACTTATAAAGTAGATACACATTTTTTCCAATATTTAGGCTTTCCTTTGAACACAGATTTGATGTGTATTTTATAGAAAAATCATAAATATAGTTCATAGCAAACAAAGTTCAGATGTTGAAGATCATTGCTATATTTTTCATTAATGTTTATGTCTTTCAAATATCGAGAAAATAACTTGTAAAAACCAGCAAAATATGGCCCAGCCCTGCGTTGACGTAAGGGGAGCGTCTTAAGAGAAGTTTATGTTTAAAGTGGCGACGCGAACATTCAGACACAGCTAGTGAAAAGTGGTGGCTGCGGTGACTAATACCCCTTTTTAGCAACATATGTAGTAAGTATGTATGTTATAGCCTGTTATAGCCTGTTATACCCTCCATGACGAATAAGGGGAGAGGGAGTGGGCCATATTCCACCATGTTGGCTACAAATGTATAGCCAGGCAACACTTTGTTAATGAGGACTCATTCTCTTGCATCTTCTTCAAAGCATCATATATCATGATGTACTAACAGTAGGAGTATGATTTGCGGATATGTGCAAATTGAACATATAATTGAAGTTTTGTTTAGAGCCAAAACACGATTAAGAGATATTTTCTCGATAGAAAAATAATCCAAAGTAGCCTCCGTTTTTATCAATAAACGCTTGGAACTGCTAAACGGTAAATAACAGAAACACGAGACATGATTTAAAAAAAAGAGATTGATATGTTATAAAGTTTGATTAGAGCAGAAATGAACTTATATAAATAGTACAATCACAATTAAGTAAAGTTTGTTTTACGCTTGCATCGTTTCAGGCGCGCGCGTCGCCCCATCTCTTTCTCTCGCATCAGGCAGTAATATAAGCTATCACACGCTCATTTCGCTTCAATTATTTTTCGACATAGGCCCTTAATTCGTGAATTCGTAAACACCTTCTATTTTAAAGGCATCGAATTTGAGCCTTTCAAACAGCAAATTTGAGATTTTTTCGTTGCCATTTCATCACAGTTCCCACTGCCCGGGATTGGAATCCCGTGGTCTGGGATGATGTCGACATACTCACAGAACGTACCTCTGTAATCCGAGGATGAGACGCGCGTAATTAACCGTACACACAGGGTGCTCCTCTAGTGTGGATCCGGGTTGGGACCGTGACCCGTTCATTATTAGTTCCGCACCACTGGTCTCTGCTTACACTCTTGTTTCAATGTTATTACAGACGCTGCTGTGAGCTTTGTGGATTATGAATGAATCGTTAATAAAGCACTATGATTAATATACAGGAAATAAACAAATTAACGTAAAACCATTCCTCTAAAATTGATAACCGAACGACAGACAGATATGTATTTTTTTGAAATTCGTTGGAAAACAGGATTCTTGCTTACGATTGCACTCTTAAAAAGTAGTCAGTAGTTGTAGCAAAGATTCTGTCATCCCTGAAAAGGAATTTGGGCGTGAGTTAATGTTTCCTAATGTAGTTTTGTACCTATCTACGTTTACGTTGTGTGCAAAAAAGTCTAATTCATATTGACCGCTTCAGTAGTAACTTATTATTAATCTGTTGACTTCATGAATATACTCTTCTACTTATTTTCATTAATTACTTGTAAGGTACTACAATCGGTGTGTAGAAGAATCGTTGTGTACCTTAGAGAAGAGCTATGGAGCGCGCTACCCTAGTAACCTAGTAGTCGTCCGTTTACCTAGAACGTAGGTACTAGAATATAATATGATCAGCATACAATACGAATATTTCAAAGAAATCGTAATAATAAATGGAAAATAATTAGTATAAATTGTAATCGAATACAATAAAATTCTTCAAAATTCGAAATTGAGAAACATTGCTCGGAGCTCATTACATCGGCTCCCAATTGTCCCTATAGGTGACAGAAACAATAGAGGCTTTAATTTCCTGCCACCCTCCCCCGCCCCTCGCCATGAAATATTATTTTAATCCACACTCCGGGTGGCGTCGCTGAATATTCAATGGACGCCATTTTATTCCAGTTTTTATGTAAAATGTGAGCACTGTGAGTTGAACTTGGACGTTAGACTCGGATGTTTATAATCTACTCAACTCTACAGCGGCTGCCGTCTGATATGATATTAGTCAGGGTTCAATACTATCTTACCATAGACGAATTAACCTAACAGACTCCTAACAAAAGACGAACATTTCAGAACCACGTGAAAACTATTTATGAAGTAAATATACAGGGTGTTAGGGTAAACAGAACTGAACTACTGAACAACTTTCCCTAAGAGCCCTATAGAAAATTCTCAAAAAAAATCTACTTTTCTGACAAATGTGCGGTCAGCTGATTGCAATTAGTATAGGAAGTACAAAAATTTTTTTACAATTTTCGTATCGGTTTCTTGGAAAAGTTGTTCAGTATCATGAGTACAATCACCCCTTAAGGTTATGCAACTGTTTACCCTAACACCCTGTATAGAAATTATGTAGGTACACAAGGCGACACATCAAGCTTTACAAAACCAAAATAAGCTGACCGCGCGTAGATCTAGTAACGTATAAGGTCGCGCGGCCATCTTATATTGGTTTTGTATAGCTTGATGTGTCGCCGTGTCTACACGTCAATAATAATTCTGGTCTTAGGTTATGGACGAAGTGGCGACAAGTTCTCTAACTTCACGGCAGAATTTGTGAACTACTAGTGAATGTTCATGTTCTAAATTCTGTTATTTAAAATATCTCTGTCGCCTCGGATCGTGTGCATATTAATGAATATCTAATATCACCCCACAAGCCTCGTACCCATGAAGAATGATAAAGGATACCAATCCTCATTACAAGCATTGAAACACGAAAATTTGACATGGCGGTCGGTAATGTTCAACTCTCTTTCGTACGTCGATGTTTAACTTTTGGTTTGTCCCTTTCCGTCAGAACAAAAATTGAATAAAAACTCTTTTTTTTTAATTTTCGGCCTTGTATTAGAAAAGGACAAACCAACAACGACGATCTTTTTATCGTGTGGGCAAGCCCTGGTGTCAGAGTTTTTTCAACCGCCTTACGGCCTCTGACATGGTTTTTTATGTAACGACTACCACCACGAGAGATAGTAGCCGGGACCAACGGCTTAACGTGCCATTCGAAGCACGGAATCCTCTTTCTTTTCAGGAACCAACTGGGGAAAAATGCACAAAGTAAAATATCACCAGGTGTACCCCGTGGGAATCGAACCCACGACCTCCGTGTCAAGAAACTAATGCTCTTAACCTTTAGACCACTGAGGCAGTGGAACCGAAAGACGGATGAACAGTACCAACCGCCAAGGAGTATATTCATGTTTCACCGCATCTAAGGCAGTCTGTACTCCAGGTATAGACAATACCTATTTCCAGATTCCTACTCGTACCTTTTCTGAATCTTACGTAGAAAAGTTATTTATGCGCCGTGTTTCAATTCATACCTTGAATTTGCTGAGAGCTAAGAGCCTTGCACGGTAAAAAAAAATAAACGAACGGGTAATGTCGGCTGTACATCACGGTCAAATTCCTCAATACCTGGTTCAATGAGGCCTGAAGCTTATTTCCGCTTTTTACTTTGAAACAAAAAATTCAAAGATGCCGAACGTTAAGTAATGTACCGACGCACTCAGCTGTTCCTTATTGCATTACTCTTTGTCTACTCCCCCCTGACTGTTAGTCCCCCCCCCCCCAGGCTTACTTCGAACCTTCGCGTTTTTATGTCTCCAATAATCCGGTTTATTTTGCATTTCAATTCGAACCAAATTTCCTTTTATCCGCCAAATGCCGAAGGTGAAAATATTTTTGTTGCCTTAGTTTTCGTGCAAATTCAATTTTCTTACCTGTTCGCTGCAAATATGCTTCGTTTGTTTGTTGTTTCAACTTACTTCCCAATAACAATAATCAATACCTACTGACACAAGATGTTCATAAAATGAACGTAAAATAACGATTTTGAGAAATTAACTGAGCGCGAAATCGTGTTTCTATGAAAAGAAGATGTAAAAGGCGAAAAGGCGATTTGTGTGTAGGCACACCAGCAGCCAGATGATCGGATGGTGTCTGACTACACACACATACACACACACACACAATATTCTACTAAAAACCGACTATATGTTTTGTCTCCGTGTTCAGACCGCTTTATTTATTTATTAAGGCTTAACGCTACACTTAGCACTTTCGATTAGGCACCTACACAGGGTGAAATTGATATCATTAGCATCCTATTAAACTAAAAGTCTACCTATCAAACTGAACAACTTTTACTGTGGGAACAAACAGATCGGAGCAAAAAAAAATCTGCTTTTACATACATTTGAGTCGATTAGGCATTGCAGTTTAGTATGGAACAGCAGATTTTTTATTTCGCCACGGTCGTTTTGCTCCCTTAGTGAAAGTTGCTCAGTTTGATGGGTTGACTCTTAGTTTAAAGGATGCTAATGATGTCAATTTAACCTATTTAAATTTAGCACTAATTATAGGTATTCCAGTCTTAAGTAAAAATAGTTGCATCAAAATCGGTTAAGTAGTTTTTGCGTGATGCTCGAACAAACAAACAAACAGACAAAAAATCCAAATTGGTGATTTGGAATTACGAACACCTGAATCGTAACGAAAACCATAATCTTAACTTTGTTGAAATATCTTCAATGTACAGAAACACTTCAGTTACAGTTTTATAATTGTTAAAATTCAACGTTTAGAACACAAAATGTTAAGTTATCAACGTTGAACCTGTGTCAAAGCGAAATCGTTTCACTTTTCACTCTAAATGAAATTCAACTTCACACACAAAGATTTGTGCTTTTATTTTGAAGTTTACATCAAAGAGCAGTTAAGGGAAAACACGATTCCTTTCTCTCCTGCCAGATGCCGCGGTATCAGAAAACAATGTTTGATTAAAAAAGCTTGGAACGTATAAAATATAGTAACATAGCACGTGCGCCTGATTGCCTCAACTCCGCTACGAACGAACAGACGTACTGATTTATTTGTTTATATTTATCGGAGCAATAAGTCGACGGTCGCTTGCAAAAAGTTAAATCAAAAACGTGAGGCGGCGGCTCCGACGGAAACAAGAGACACGGCTCGCTGCCAAACTAAAGTATCTTAACGTTACCGGTTTTAAGGATATGATTTTACTAGCTCTGATTTTTCATGTAATTCAAGCTTAAAATGTTTTAAGCGGAGGTGACTAAGGGATTTAATAAAGTAACCTTTGAATTTTTTTCAAATAAACTTTATGTATAATAAGGCTAATAAAGAATTATATTCTATTCTATTCTATTCGCACAAGACTTTAAGGTAGTTGCAGAGTTGTCAATTTCATACAAAAGTTTAACGCATAATACGCGTAGACGGTACAATTAAAAGAAATATTTTATATACGGAAATTTTTTTTAGAAAATCTAGACCCCGCGTATCAAATAACATTTGCAGTTTATAATATAATTATGAAGATATAAAACTTTTAACTTATCTATAGACAATTTCAAAGCCTTATAATTATCTTCGTAATTATATTATAAATTGCAAATGTTATTTAAAAATACTGTTATTAATACCGTATACGTGCGTCAAACTTTTGTATAAAATTAACAACTCTGCAACCACCTTCAATCAAGTGAGTCTTCCTCCCGGACTCTCGATTTTATATTTTTTTTTAGTTTATATACATTTTATGTGATAAATTGATGGCGGTGGGCTAAGTACGTACGTGAACCTTGAAGCAGAGTTATCAACTTTCAACTTGTTTGAAAGTGACATTGAAATAATTTCGGAGAAATAAAAAGAGAACATTCAGACTCGATAACTTTATAGCTGCGAAATAAGTTGCTTTCGTACGAACAAGTGCCTACTTATTCGTATAAACTTGTAGGTACCTATAATTAAATTCAAATGGAAATGTACTGAAGGTTATGTTCAATAAAATAATTTCTTAAGTATCATATAGAAAAATCTATAAGTACATATAAGCTGTTTTTTTTTCGCGATTTCGATATTGGTCTCATTGAGAAAGTTGTTCAGTTTGATGGTCTGATAATCCCCTTAAAAAGGTTTCGGCTAATTTAGTTAGAAATCTAAAAAATAGTAGTATTGAGCGGAAAAAAAGGTCTAGACAATGGGAGGAAAATAACAATGTTGAAATAAGTCTATTGTATGTTTGTGTATGTGTCTTCTAAGATCTTGCAAATTACTGGACCGATTTTGATGCAGTTTTTACTGGTTTAAATGGCGTTATGTAAGCTTATGGTACAAACGAACGACTTTCATAGACTAGACGGTGAATAAATTAATTCGGTACCGCGTCTATTTGAAGATACAGTAAAAGCTCACCTTTTATGGTTTTGAGTATAAAGTGGTGACTAACAAAACAATACAAAAAAAACATAACTGTTTGGGAAAAATATCGTTAAATTTAATTTGAAACAACATACATTCATAATGACACACCATCACACCATCACACCATGATCCTAAGGAGGTAGGCAGAAACTACAGCTCACCACTGACACATTCTCTCACCTAATCTACATTACACACACATAACCTAACATAAATATTCTTCATTTCCACACCAAAAACATACGGCAAAAAAAACTGAACAAAATTTTCACATACATACGCTCACGCCTTTGTCCCACTGCGGTAAGCAGAGAATAGATCGTCATATTCTACATTAAGGCGTATCTACCCCGGAACACGACTCTTCATACTAATCGATGTGAACGAGCGCGTGGCTCCGGTCAGAATTTAGACGGTTTCTTTAAAAATGAGATGAATTTTCAAAAATAAGAAAACCAAATCATTTTTTGTTGTATTGTGAAGAATATTGTAAATTTTCATTTTCTTCCGATCAACAAGGTAAGAGTAAAATGGTTACAGAAGGAAAAAATGGGGTGACTTTACTCTAGATTCCATTTTCTTCAGTTCTATTAATTTAAGAGAAGTTTATTCCGGATGCGTAAATGCGCGCTGCATACAAACGAAGTCTGGTGATATTTTCAATACTAACCAATTAAACTCAATGACATTTTGCAGAAACAATCTAGGAACAAATCTTTTGCTTGTATCGTGTCCGATTTTCGTTAAATTATACAGTTCCAATGCTAGGATTAATTTAAGATTTGTATGGAAATCTTTGAAGCACTGTAACTTTAAAACTGTACATTTTAAGGAAAATCTGACACGATACAAGCTTAGAGATTTGTTTTTAGATTGTTTCTGCAAAATTTCATTGAGTTTAATCGGTTAGTATTGAAAATATCACCAGACTTCGTTTGTATGGAGCACGCCAACAGTAATAAACCCTTAAAATA
Organism: Agonopterix alstromeriana; assembly: GCA_963924505.1. Taxonomy (NCBI): domain Eukaryota; kingdom Metazoa; phylum Arthropoda; class Insecta; order Lepidoptera; family Depressariidae; genus Agonopterix; species Agonopterix alstromeriana. The sequence continues at coordinate 20,410,151 of OZ004663.1, forward strand.
GATTTCGAGAAAGACCAAATCACTTCTCATACCTTGTAGATTATTCAGTTTTGTTTTCTGCTTAAAAAGTGCAGTATTTAATGTATAAAATTGTTACAAAGTTACCCAATTTTACGGTAAAATCTGGCGGTAGAGCCTTTATACTAATAGAACATAGATACGGCACTCTGTCGGGGCCGCGGCGCGCGGCCGTGTGTAAGTAGGCGGGGAGCACAAAAACTGTCTGCGTAAGGATTTATCACCTCCGCAGCACGAGTCGTGTCGTGTCGTGACGTCAACTCGTAACCACGAGTTAGGGACACATTAACATTTAAAATCAGCTATACATACTGCCTGTGGTACTGGGCACCTACAGACATTTTATTAAAGTCGACTAATTAATATCACGACTATATTCCCCGAAAGAGTTGTCGCATATTCATTATATCAACATTTCAATAGCAATGCACAATTGTTTTCATTGAAACTGTTAATATCATCGTAATTTTAAATGAATGGTGGGCATAATAACGCACTGAAAAAGGGTCATAAAATACAGGGTGTTAGGGTATACAATTGCATTACTTTAAGGGGTGATTGTACCCTTGATACTGAACAACATTCCCTAAGAAACCTATAGAAAATTCTCAAAAAAAAATGTTGTAGTTTGTATGAAAAATCGAAAAAAGTTTTTGCGCATTTCCTATACGTTTCTTAGGGAAAGTTGTTCAGTGTCATGGGTACAATAACCCCTTTAAGTAATGCAACTGTTTACCCAAACACCCTGTATAGGACATCAAATATGCAGGGTGTAAACTTAAATGCGTTACATACTTAAGGGGTAGTTCAGACCATCAAACTGTATAACTTTCACTATCAAACCAACACTGAAATCGTGAAAAAAATCTGCTTTTCCATTGAAAACGTCAATCCAAATCCAAAAAAATCTGCTAGAATGAAATGTATGGAACATATGATTATTTTTCGTGAATTTTATGTAGGCTCCATAGCGAAAGATGGCCTGAAGTACCCTTGTATATTTATTAAATTTTACACCAAATACCTACAACTCCCTTCTTTATTTACCGCATCTACTAAAACTTTAATTTTATTACAAGATAGAGTATCACATCGACGTGGTATCGAAGAAACACAATATTATTATATTAGAACACAATATTATTATGTTAATACATACATCATCGATCTTGTATCGATATACAACATGTTAATGAATTAACGCAAAACTAGAAATTAGTTTGTTTAGAATCGAGAGCAGAATCAAATTATCATAGGTAATTTTTTTCCAAATTTAAATAATTTGTTTGTAAAATTTAACTCGGGTACTCTCACCCTAATTACTACCAAAAAAAGATTCTTAAAATGTATCCATGAGCACATTAGCGCTTTCATTCTGTACGGGCTACACCTGTAGTTGATAGTGATAGTTGATAGTAAAGTAAAATGCCGAAAATATGATAAAAGAAGAGTTTATTGAATTAACTGATTTATGCTAGTATGGAAATGATTGCTATGAGAGCACGCGGTTCGGCTACCAATCGTGAACTGAATTGTGTAAAATAAAAGTATCGAACCACGCGTTGATTGATGACTCGACTATATAATAAAAATGCACGGTTGCACCGTACATGTTCCCAGGCCCAAGAAGGGAGGCTTGAGAGGATAGATGATGAAATGATATTGATGGTGATGAGACTATGCTACTAACAAGGTGATTGAACAATGCGCCTTATGTCTATGATGATTCTTATGCTATTAGAGACCCGTGTCACTAAAATCAAATGCCAACGGTAGCGTTTGTTTATTAAGAACACTCGCGCTTGTACACTTTACACTTGCACTAGAGGGCTCAGCCCGTTCAATGGTACACTTACAAGTACACTTGCACATCACATTAGCACTAACACTATCACGGGAGGCGGTCAATCCGCGCGGACGGGGGGTGGGCAGGGCAAGGTGCACGGATCTGCGCCGCGCGCGTCGCACGCGCCACACTATGCATGCTGCTGCTGCTGCAGCTGCCGCTCCCACCAGCACGTAGATCACCGTGTAGTGGTGTATGTCGTGATATGATATTTGATTCACTTCAGGCGATTGCGCCTTCAGTTTCTGTATCTGATCATTTATCTCTTTCATATACTCTTGATTGTCTGTTATTTCTGATTTTACCTTGCTCACAGGGATGGTTAAATTAATAATGTTATTAATAGAAGGAATGTCCGGCGTAACGATTTCTGCTTGCGTTTGCACTTGGGACATCTGACGCCGCTGTGACGGTACGGTGAATGACTCGCCTTTGATAACGCAGCTTTCTTGTAGACTGATAATGCCGGCCTTGCTGACTCGTTCAGAAGTAACTTGATCTGAACATATGATCCGAAGTGGGCATTGACCGCAACAAAAGTATAGGTACGAATTTATACTACTCAATTGTATCCATTTGTCATAGCAACGAGTAGTATGGTAAATACATTCGTTCGATGTTTGATCTCTGAGGCATAAGTTTTTGTCCGACTTCATGTGATAAACTGGTGTTTGTAATTCACATAGTTGAGTTACGGGATCGAAGGATATACATGTATTTAGCTCTTTATCTGATAGCGGCACGAAAGTATCCTTGTGGATGTTTATTGCTACCTGTTCCGCGATAGTAGCGATGCTGATCATATTGTTTCCCACTTGCTGCGGTATTGTGATCATTTTATAAATTTCAAAACTATCCCGGTCAATGAGCGGTATGCTAATTTCGAATATTAGGTAGTCTTTGGTTATTCTAGTTCGGACCTTTAATAATTGATATATCTTGATAAGGTCTGTCTGAACATTTTGAATAGGTAGTGATAATTCTTTTGATATCTGTTGGGAAATGATGTTTAATTCTTCTCTCAGCTGATTCGGTGTTATAAGATGTAGGTCGAACTGGCCATGATAAATATTAGTGACTGTGTCAATTAGAGATTTTTGGATCCCTTTTAAGTTCATCGCCAGATTGTTAGCGATGATGGCATAAATTGCAAAGTCGCTCGTCTCCGCGCCTTGCTGTACGGCATTGCTTAGTACTTTCTTTGTTTCCTCCAGTTCGTTAAGGTGTTGATTGAAGATCTTATGTTGTTTTACCATCGTACTTTCCATACGTTTCAGCAAATTGAATTCAGCTTCGAGTACAGAAGTTTGGTTCTTCCATAGTGCTCCAAGATGTTTTTGATTTTCCCTCACTAATTTTATATCCTTTTGATACTGATCGGCGAACTTTTGATCTAAAACGCCGAAGAGACTGTTTGCCACGTATCCTACGCCATCGATAAGGCCACGACGTAATCGCACATGTGAGCCAAAGTGTTGACTAAGGAACATGTCATTGTAGTATTGTAGTTCGATATAGTTGTGACGTAATTGTAAGGGGATCACGTCACAATGAATACGTCTCTTTGTCTTTAGACACCTGTCTTCTAGATTATTTATATATTTATCTAATAAATTTGTGCTCTCCCAATATGGCTCTAAGTTGTAATATACTACAAGCTTCCACACATCTCGAATCAGGTGCATGTTTGCACCTTTGTCGAAATAGATACTGTGATTTGAGTTGATGTTAGTTATATTGTAGGCGCAGGAAGCTGATGATACTAACATAGTCATTAGCATTAAAACCGTGGTGAAGAGACTGACTGAAGGCCTTGCTTTAGGTACCTTTAGCCTTTCAGGCGACGATACAGTTTCAGCATGAATTGTGTCCTCCTTTGATTGTTTGCTACTTGGTTGCTCGTCGTTCACGGGTAAGATAGATAATTTTGTGATAGGTCTTTTCATAATTCCGTTTTTAGTTCTGACGGAGACAACTCTGACTAATCCATCCTGTCCAGGATGAAGGATGACAACTCTGCCTAGTGCCCATTTTGCTGCTGGTAAGTTGGCTTCATGTATGAGCACAATATCGTTTTCCTTGATATTGGATTTAGATGTCTGCCATTTTGATCTAGTCGACATTTGTGTTAAATATTCCGATTTCCAGCGTTTCCAGATGTCGTGGAATATTTTTTGTGTTAACTGCCATCTTGTACGAGCGTCCCTTTCTGTTTCGATGATGTTCAAAACAGGACCACTGGACAAGAAGTGCGACGGAGTGAGATAATCCAAATCGTCTGGGTCTTCCATGAGGGCACATAAAGGTCTAGAATTAAGACACGCTTCCAATTGTGCTAAGAGCGTGCTGTACTCTTCGTAGGTGAGTTTTTGTTCTCCTACGACGCGACGTAGATGATATTTAAGACTCTTTACTGCTGCTTCCCAGAGTCCTCCAGCGCTCGGCCAAGATGGAGCGTTGAAGTGCCACTCTATGTCCATCATACTGATCTCTGATAGGAATTCTTCGTTTACTATTGATTTTAACTCCGTAAACTCTCTTTGTATAGTGTTGTTTGCTCCGATGAAGTTAGTGCCGTTGTCGCTCCATATATGCTTCGGGGCACCTCGTCTAGCTGCCATGCGACGTAATGCTGCCAGGAATGCTGATGTTGATAAGTCCGACACCAACTCCAGGTGTACGGCTTTCGTCACCATACAAACAAACACTGCAATATAGCCTTTAGTGGTCTTTATCCCTCGACCCTTGTTTGACTTGACGTCCACGTATCCAGTATAGTCGACGCCTGTTTGATAAAAAGCTCTCGTTGGGGTCACCCTTGATTGGGGTAGATCGCCCATTAGTTGGTGTTCTTTTACTGGGTTATGTCTTCTGCAGGTTACACACGATCGAAGTCGTTTCTTTACAGCTCGGTTCCCTCCTATAATCCAGAAAGTTTGGCGTAACCATGCTGATGTAATACGTGGGCCTCCATGATAAGTCATTTTATGCGCATGATCAATTAAAATGTCTGTAAAATGACTGCTGTGTGGGATGATGAGAGGATACATCATGCTTTGGCTTATGTTCGCATTTTTAAGCCTACCACCGACTCGTAATAGCCCCTCTTTGTCGAGAAATGGATTTAAAGACAGTGTTTTGCTTTTTGAATCGACAGTACCATTTTTCTTTAGGCTTTTTATTTCATCGGTAAATTCTGATTGCTGAATATTTTTTACAATAGTCGATTGTGATCTTCTGTATTCGCTTATTGTAAGGTACGATGGCTTATTATTGTCTCGACGTACAATACGTAAAATCCAAGCGAGTACTCGGATTGCGCGCGTCAGGTTGCTATGTCTACGTATGACGTCACCTACTATGTCAGTACTGCATGACGTTGTCGAGGCGTTTGCGTTCTTCACGTCACTGTGTGGCGTCATTGATAAGAGCGTTTGCTTTATTTGTTTGACTTCTTGATTTGTTTCATAATTGATCGATGTTGGTTGATTGTCAAACGTTGATAACCAAGTTGGCCCGGTCCACCAGAGAGGATGATGCTTAAGCTGTTTTGCTGTAATACCTCGACTAGCGCAGTCTGCCGGGTTCTCAGTAGTGTTGACGTAATTCCAACAATCGGCTGGTATGATTGGTGTTATTTGTGCGACGCGGTTTGCTACGTATGTCTTCCAACGCCCGGGGTCCCCTTGGAGCCAACCTAGAACGGCCGTGGAGTCTGACCAGCCATAAATCCTGACGTTGTGTTCAGGCAGGCATGCTAGTACGTTGCTCATCAGTTTTGATAATAAGAAGGCACCATTTAATTCAAGGCGGGGTAATGATACTGTTTTATTTGGAGAGATGAGCCTTGATTTTGCTGCTACTAACGTTACTGATGATGATGGCTTATGAGTTTTCTTAATTCTGCAATATATGACGCATGCGTATGCTTTGATCGATGCGTCACAAAAGCCATGCAACTCTATACTGTCATTTTTGCTCGTTTTCAGCCACCTTGCAACTTTAATATCGTTTATCTGCTCTAAATCGCTTTTGATTGTGTCCCAGTCTTTGTTGATTTTTTCAGGTAATTTGCTATCCCACTGTAGCTCTTTATGAAGCCAGACTTCTTGAAATAAGATCTTAAGTTTTGTGGAGACGGGTGACAACCATCCGAGAGGGTCAAATATTTTCGAAATATCTGACAACAGTTGCCGTTTTGTTGCTTGACCGGGAGACGTATCGATTTTTAATTTAAATTCAAATTGGTCGGTTTTAGGACACCAACGCAATCCTAACGTTTTTGTTGATTCTTCGTGCTTGAAATCGAAGACCTGTTGATAATTTTGCTGTGCTGTGTCAACTCCTTCTAATAGTTTTTGATTGTTAGAGTTCCACTTCCTTAGATTGAAGCCACCAGATCTCAGGAGTTTTGATAAGTCAGATTGAAGCTGCTTTGCTGTTTGAAGACTGTGGCTGCCGCTTAATAGGTCATCCATGTACAGATCTTCTTCCAGGACCTTACCAGCTGGACTGCAGGTGTAATTGTGACCCTCATCACTTGCTAACTGTTTAAGAGTCATCATGGCTAAGAACGGCGCTGCTTTTGTGCCGTAGGTAACCGTTGCTAATTGATAATCCTGCAGAACATCCCTAGAAGAGTCCCTCCATATGATTTTCTGGTACACCTGGTCTTCCAGGTGTAATTCGATCTGCCTAAACATTTTCTCAATGTCAGCTGTAAATGCGAACTCGTATTGTCTCCACTTCAAAATTAATTTTGATAAATCTTGCTGTAAGTTCGGACCCCTGTACATAACGTCATTCAAACTATGGCCAGTCGATGTTTTCGCTGACGCATTGAAGACGACTCGAAGCGATGTAGTAGTGGAGTCCGCGCGCCGCACACAATGATGAGGTAAATAGCAGTTTGGTGTCTTGTTACCGCTCGAGTCCGATGACCGCTGCATATGACCTAGTTCGATATATTCGTGAATAAATGATTTATAGTCACGAGCTATATTTTCGTTTCGTACAAATTTGTTTTCTAATTGTCGAAACTGTGCGACTGATTTTGCTTTAGAGTCTCCTAAAAGCTCCTTATGATTTGGTTTCAGGGGCAGTCTCACGATATACCGACCTTCATCATTGCGTGTGGTTGTTGCTTTGTAAAATTGGACGCACTGATCGTCTTCTTGTGACATGCTTGTGGTCTCCGTGATAACATCTTCTGTGTTCCAGAATCGCTCTAAATCTTCCACGTTGTTTAGTACAACGTTACACTGATAAGACTTTACATTCCCGCATAGGATCCATCCCAGGCGGGTCTGCTGTGCTATAGGTAATGAGTCATTTTCTCTGATTATACCATTTAAAATTATTGATGAGTAAATATCTGCACCTAATAATAAGTCGACGGGGCTGCTAACATTAAATTCTGGATCTGCTAAGTGTATATTTTGTAGAAATTGCCATGTTGGCTTTGGAAATGTGTTGTTAGGTAGGTTGTTTACTAAACTTTTCATAATAGGGACTTCCGTCGTGAATGTATAGTCGCCCTGCGCTGATGAGCATGTAATATGTATAATGCCCTTGCAATTATTTTCTTTAGCTCCTACACCAAAAATCACACCCTTACAACGTTGGCGAGGTAAACCTAGTTTTTGTGCCGCTCTCTCTGATATCAGCGACGTTTGCGACCCTTGATCTATAAGGGCGCGCATGATTTGAAAGGTACCGTCCACCGCTTGCACTTTGATCAATGCCGTTGCTAGGAGGACTTCGGCTATGCTAGTTTTGGGATTTTGTGCCACGTGACTCTCGTGCTGTCGCGGGTTGCCATCAGATTTTGGTGACTTTGCGAACGCCTCATGTAGCAACGTATTGTGGGGTTCTTTGCACTCATGGCATCGTTTTTCTGAAATGCAATCATTTCCGTTGTGGTTGTATAAACAATTGTTGCAATATTTTAATTTCGCAACTAAATTTTTCTTTTCGCTCGATTGCAATTTCAAAAAATCATTACAGTGGAATAATCCGTGCGCTTTATTGCACAATGGACATCCGGTGTACTTCATCGAACGATTTTTATTTGATGGTTGCTTGAATGTTTTGATAGGAGGTGATGATGATGATCCTTTATCCTTGCTGCTCGCGAAGGATTTGAAATGTTGTGACGGTTTAGATGGTTCTTGTTTACGCCTTGATGCTTCTAGGGCCGTAAATTTGGATTCTAAGAACTCTAAAAAATCCTTTAGGGTTGGCAAGTCCCTAGGCTTTGCTAATGATTGTATGTAATCGTCATAACTGCTGGAATCTAATTTTTGTGCTACAATGTGAACAACGAGAGGGTCCCATGTTGAGGTATCTACACCAAGGTTTTTTATAGCATAGATACATTCCTTCGTTGTGTCATGAATTTTCTTTATGTTCACTGCTGACTGTTGCTGCATAACAGGCAAATTCATGAGGATATTAACGTGAGAGGAGAAAATAATCTTAGTGTTGTTGTATCTGTGGTTTAGGATGTCCCAACAGACCTTGTAGTTCTCGGAGGTGATGTGAAGATGTTGAACTATCTTTTCAGCTTCTCCTTTGAGCTTGCTTTTGAGAAACTGCATTTTTTGAGCATCGTTTAAGGATCTATTGCTGTGTATGGACTCAATAAATAAGTCCTTGAAGGATAACCACTGGTGATAATTCCCATTGAAGGAGGGAATGTCCATCTGTGGGGTTGATTTTTCCTTGTGTGATACAGACCAAATCTTGCTATTTATGGTCTTTTTGATGAGTCTATATGTTTTTTCTAAATCCTTAAATCGTGCTTCATAATCCGTGTTGTCCTCCGTAGATATTGTGTCGATCTCCCAGTGAAGAGAGTCAATAACCGACCATCTTGATTGAATTGTTCGCAATGTATCCTCAAGTTCCCATTTCTCTGCGTCTTCTTCGAAGTTGATGGTTGACATGGAGTAACGAAAAGCTTTAAAATTGCTTTGCTGTTTACGAAGCATTTCATCTAGCTTAGATGCTTCTACCAATGTTTGTTGTGTGTTCGACTTCGGCGGCTGTTGATGATGAAATGTTGGTTGCGGATTAGATCCGCTAGGGAACTGTGAAGCGGGGCCTGTAGGAGGTCCCATTTGAGTAGCAGGCTTTATCAATGGAGACGTAGGCTTTTGCTCCAGCGTCAGATGTCCTGCTATGAACGCTCTTGTTTCATTGTAGAAACTTCTTGTTTTATGATAATAATCGCTAGTAAAATAGTCGTGATTTTGTTCTTCAAATTGATTCAGCTGATCATGATTACTTTCGAACTCTTGCCAATAAGAGTCCAAAGTTTTTAGCTTCCTGTTGATTGATTCAGGAGTTTTGCGATCTTTTCCATCCTTTTTAAAGTTTGTGAGCAAGGTTTTGATAGCATCCAGTATTTGGACTTGGTTTGCAATGATATTCTCCATCCTGCTGCTTTGGAGTTATTGATAAATGATAAGAGTAAAAAGGAAAGATCTTACTTGATGCTTATATAGCTAGCAAACGTGTCTCGGCTGCTGTGCTGAGTCGTTGGCTGCTTGTCTGTGACGCCGGACTGCTGGTGTCCGTAGGCGAAAGTTGAAGATACCTCGCGCTGCTGTGCGTGAGGGTGCTGTCTTCTGTGGATTGCTGTCCAGAGGGCGCATTAGAAACACTTTCACTGACGCGATTTCGAATGTTCCGAATAATACAGTCTTTTGTGAAGTGATCCCGCCTTTCCGGAGGCTCGAAGGACCATAAAGATGTACGGGCTACACCTGTAGTTGATAGTGATAGTTGATAGTAAAGTAAAATGCCGAAAATATGATAAAAGAAGAGTTTATTGAATTAACTGATTTATGCTAGTATGGAAATGATTGCTATGAGAGCACGCGGTTCGGCTACCAATCGTGAACTGAATTGTGTAAAATAAAAGTATCGAACCACGCGTTGATTGATGACTCGACTATATAATAAAAATGCACGGTTGCACCGTACACATTCAATGCTGAAATGATAAAAAATCAATTTTGCCTCAATACTTAAAATGCGAATAACTTTAAATTTTAACTATCAAAATAATGAATATATTGTTTCAATTGAATTATTTTGTTGTAAATCAGTTGGGGTGTATGAGGTTTTGCGCTTATTCATTAATTAACACGTTGTATAATCGGAAACATACACAATAGTCCTACTGATATAACCAGGAAGGTAGCATCAGTATTGTTTAGACTCTAGAGATATAACTAATTTATTGAGCGAATAATTGTTTTTACATTCATCAAGGTCCGTGTTTACGTCGTAGCGCGTAGCACAGCTACGGCGTAGAAGGGACCCTGCTACGAATTCTACGAAACATAAGATTTCGCAATTTCAAGTACGAATGATACAATACTCTATACAATGGAACGATATCCTGAACAAATAAAACATAACCGTATTCGGTCGCGATAAGACATCTTTTGCAATAATCAAACGTGTTCGTCAGGTTAAGTAAACGTGTACTCTGGTTCATGAATAAGGAATGGCTGAGCTGTTTGTTTATTGTTCTTTATTACTGATATCATATCCCGAGAGTTCGTTTCACTGACATTGATATACCTATAATATAACAAGATAATGCGACTTAATTCTAATTACTATCCTACTTACTCTTTGACTAATTATTATAAGGACTAGCCTTGCGGTAGCATTTCCCCTCTGCCACGGTATAAGCACAATTGATCTTGTGCATTTACATTCAATTTTACACCTTATCACTAAACGAGACAGCCTATAATTGCGAAATAATAACTTCGAACTTAGAACGTTTGGGGTTCACACGAGACTACTTTTCATGAATTAAAACATTCAAAATTAGAATCTAAAGTTATGGGGAATAAAATCCAAAGTTGCGGATTTCATATTACCTCGCCCCCCGCAAAAAGTGGCAGAAATGTTTGTTAGTAGAACTACACGCGTAACCAGTCCACATATTAATAGTCAAAGTACTTACTACTTATTCACACTATTATAAAACTGGAGTGTATCTGTACATAGAAGATATAAAAAAGAATACAATATGGTATTTTATTTAAGAAGTCTCTCACCAATTTTTTTTCTGTCTATTTGTTTTTCGAGCATCACGCAAAAACGACTGGACCTATTTTCATAAACAGTTTTGTGTTTGAAAGCCCGTGATTAGACTTAAAAACTGATTTGTAATTTATCTCACTATAATGACGGGAACCGGTGCGGATGAAGTCGGGGGCACAAGCTCTTCTAGGTAATATTAAATATGAAAGTGACTATGTTTGTATGTTTGTGACTCAATCATGCATAAACAGCTGAACGGATTTGGATGTAATTTAGCACACAGTTAGAATAAATAGTTAGTTTATAAATACATCGTTTTGGATGAAAATCAAGAATCGTTTTTAAAAGTCAACGCAGACGCAGTCGCGGATAAAAGTTTGTAGGCTAATAATTCATATATAGCAAGAATTCGATCCTTTAAAATGGTAGTTTTTATTTGTAGCAAAGTAACTAAGCACCCCGGTAGGCAATTCGGTCGTAAGTTTAATGTATTCGTATTAAAAAAGATGATGATATCAAGAATCACGGTATTAAAATTTTGACATTCACGCCTCATATGTAAATACATACACACATTAACTCTGCCATAACCTTTTTGGGGTGGTTAGAAACTTCGCTAAAACCACTGGCTTTCTTTAACGCGTGGAATTAAAATCATTGGTCCTACAACTACAACGAGTGTAATTCGGAATCTCGAAACACAAACCCTCGATGAATGTTGGCACGATGCTACAAGATTGCGATGCACGTTACCGCGCAAGACTTTGAAAGCGTGCAGTTGTAGCAAGGCTCACTGTTAAGTATATTGAAAAAGCCTCAAGTATCTACAAATATAATAAATCTAATAACTAATAGCGGGTAATACAATTTGTCTATAAACTGCCCCAACCCCCCGCCCCACGGCCGACACGCACGGGTTCCGTCTTCCCCTGGGATCTATATTTTCCTCAAACTACCTATGTTTCGCTCCCAGTATCATTTTTGTAGATTTTTTTAATGAATCGACATATAAATAATTTTCGTGAATGAAAGTTTTTGCTTTACAGTAGTAGACAGGCTAAATAATCAAATTAAAGATTGATTTGATCCCGTTGATTATTGACGGAATTGAACCCGCAACCTTTCAAACGGCCCGATAGCACAGTCTGTAGTGAACCTGTCTGCTGTGCCGAGGGTCGCGGGTTCGAATCCCGTAAGGGACAAATATTTGTGTGATGAAAATGAATATTTGTACCCGAGTCATGGATGTTTGTATGTATATATGTATTCTATATCGTTGTCTAGTCATCATAATACAAGTCCAGGCTAGATTCTGGTACTTTAAATGTGACTAGATAATTTGTGTGACAATGTTCAAGATATTAAAAAAAACCGGAGCTTTGCTTTCCTCCAATTAAGCTATCAAGCCTACCACATCAGAAAACGAATTTGAATTTTTTTCCTAAAAAGCTGATTATCGGCGATTGAAACATTTGCTTCCTATCGATGGACCCTTTGCGTGTATAACTGATGTCTGAGTTGAACTATACAATTTATATGTATAACCCTTAACCTAAAGAAAAAACAAAAGATGAACAAAATTTACACTTTAAATAAAAATATCTTCTAAATTGCCGCTTGACGGCGTAGTGCCCAGGAGGCTGGCAGCGTTGCCTCTTTATCAAACTAATATAATTATTTCACCGCTGAAAATTATGAAATAAGGAAATTTTTTACGATAAATTAAAACCGACTTAAAAACCAAAAAAATTGCTGCTTATGACTTAATTACGTTCGCGTCTATAAGGACATTAATTTGTCTTATTGGAGTCGGTGTCAAGTCAAGCCAAAAAATGACTACAAGCCGCGAATCGTACCGGCTTGACAGCGACTTAGATAAAACATGTTAATGTTCTTATAGGTGCGAACGTAAAAGTCTTACTGCTAGTTGCACGTACGTTCATTTTAATGAACGTTAACTTTAGTTAATCCTCCATTAAATCTCTTGCTGTAACTTTTTGTCATGTTGAAGTAGTAAAAGCTAGCAAGAGAGTTAATGTAGGATTAACTTTTTGTACGTGCAACAAACCGTTAGTCTGCAATATTATTTTTTACTTTTTTTAGTTATCTTGAAAGTGCAGGATGAAATGACGTATTAAAACACAATTAACACCCTAAACATATTGTAAAGGGCTGATTTTAACCATAAATCTGTACATTTTTCACTATATGGTGACAACGTCGATTTAATAAAATGTACTTTCCCATACATTGGAGTAGAGTCCGGTACAACAGTTTTGTACGAAACAGCGGATTTTTGTTATTATATTTATTTCGATGTTGACTCCACAGCGAAAGTTGTCCAGTTTGATGGTCTGAACCACCCCATTTAAATTTTAAAGACCCTAAGGTCTTGTCACGCCCTCTATACTATAAATTATAATATTCTACTATCCGTACAGCTAAGCTTCAATAGGGTACAAGATCGGACAGTGACGTCAACTCAACAATATCAAATGATTGTCATATTTCTTCTAGATTACTTTCTGGACGACGACGATATACCGCGCGAAATTAAAGCTGGCCTAGAAAAGATTTGTGGACGAATGCTTGTGTGCATTAAGCAGCTAAAACACTGTGGTTTTGGCTGACACTGATCACTGCTTTGTTTTAAATCAAATTACTATTTCGACTTGATGTGAGCCTTGCACAATTTAAAATATACTTTAGTATTGGTAGGAAAGCTCCTGACTGCCCCGAAAGAGATTATGGTCGTGAGTTTATGTGAACAGATATCAGTGATACTAAAAGGGTGAATCGAAAAATTTTTTTGTTTCGTTTTCTTTTCTGGAGTCTTATAACATTAATAAATTGCAGAATGTAATTAATTTGTAGCAAAATATGAAGTGCGGTATATAACTATCACAAAACGGAACGAATTTTTTTCATTCGTGTGATGGTTTCAAATTGCCACTACAATATGTATCTAAAATTGCTATATAGAAATAGAAAAAAAAATGCTTCCAGTTCTTATTGCGAGCAATATACAAAGAACATCTCTTTTTCTTATCAGACCGCGACGCGGGTATTCTTACATTTTCTCGAAATGGAATTATTCCCACAACACAGTGCAGACATTGACCCCCCGGTCAGAGTTGTCCCTTGAGTGACCCTCGCCCCCTCCCCGCTCAATTTGAGGCACTCCATTATGCATAGGTGTTACATGACCTGGGATAGGTTCAGGTACAAATACTACCTAACTTCCAAGCCTTTCATTTATTTTGCATCAACTTGCTAATAAGCGCAGTGGTGAGTTGTTTACACGGCGCCAGTATTTAGCTGTCAAGTGCAGAGTTCTGGTCGAACCAACCGATTTAAGCAAGATCATTCCGTATCTTCAACTGAGTAAAAAGACCTATATTAACGACACTTTAGGATCAGAAACTTGGCTACAACTACCACTCGATATATTTTTAAACGTGCAGGAAGATTCATTTTTAGCAGATTGAAGGAAAAACTAAATATTTTTAATAAAACTTGTAACCTATTCACGTGGCTACGTCACTAACAGCAAAATACCTTAGGTAACGTATAACGAAATGAAATAATACATTAAGTTAAGTCCCTAATAACAAAAAATGAAAAAAAACCACGGATTCATCCACTCTTAGTTTGATTAAAATAAAACTATACTTGTATGTATATCACGGGTGCACGCACGTTCTATGAAATTTAGCAGAAACGTAGCCTGCAGAAAAGGCTCATGTAACTTTTCACCAACAAACGAAAACAAAGCCGTACGTAGGCACTAGCCAGTTCACTGTACCGTGTAAACTTGAACGTCCGCCCAAACAAAACAGTAAATCTTAAAATAACTTGTACAAATAAAAGATACAAGAAAGCAAGCCCTAAGATATTCACACCACACACACACACACGCACACTCGTCCGGGTCACAGTACACTCAATTATGCAGCGGTACCCTGGACCGGACCCCGAGACCCTGGGTCTAATTCTGTTACACTCGGGGCACATAATTCTCTAATGTCATTAAAAAGTCAACTACATTTGGCTCCGCTTCTAGTCTTACTAAATACAACATACGAAAAATGTTTAGGGGTGGATTGCCTAGGATGGAAGTCTATACAAGCGTGATACCAATTTGAAGGTTTGCATCGTGATGTGCTGGTATACTAGGCCTTTCTGGCCAGTTTACCAACACATCACGAGGAGTTTCTGGCCGCATCTTCCCTAGCGACATCACGTTCCGATGCGGTGGAAGCTTCAAAAATAGATTTGACGTTTAATAAGTGTGCTGCAAGGTCCTATATTGAATAAATAATATTGACTTGATTAGACACTTGGATAGGCAGCTACGATTACGAAATATAATATTTGTCAATTGAAGTCCAATCTGTGCACCAAAAATACAAGTTTCCATAGCATATGGCGAGGGGTGGAAGAGCTTAGGGAAGACCTATCCTGAACAACGACCAATGCGTTGGGAACTCATTCAGTCATCCCGATATTGATCTTAGATCTTCCCTTAGCTCCTCCAACCTTATACCATACCACCATATACCTACTGTGGAATCATGAATTTTTGGTGAGCATCGAGATTCCAGGGCATCTTCCGTCATATTAATATGATGAGAATGTGCGATAATAAAGTTGTGTATGGTGTTGTCTCATATTTTAATAAAAGGGCTGATTGTTCATTAACATCGCATTCATCGAAGGCTCGTGCCTTTTCGTAATAACGTACGTAATGAACATTAAATCAGGATTCATAAAACAAAATTGAAAAAGTTTTTCCACGAATTCTTTCAATTTGCAACTCCGTCCTAATAAAAGAATACCAACTAGTTTGTGCCCTACATACCTTGAAGCCCTATCAAGTTGAATTGACCCAATAAAGTTTGTGAAAGTTAACCAATAAACGTCAATCACACTTGACAAGTTTAGTTATACGAGTGTGAGGAGGGGCAGGCACCAGGAGGGCAGCGGCTCCGGGCGGTGGTGACCGTCCGGAGCCACGCGGTGCAAGGCACCGCCGCTGTACTAATTCATTGCAAACATCATAATGTCCCATTCAAATGCAGGGCTGCCAAAACCTGACCTACATCGAAGATCGTGCATACAAAACTATCGGTAACGTAACGATTAAGCACACTTCCACGTTTTCCTGGAAAACCTGGAAGGGTCCATGGGAAATAAGGCAAGTTAAAGCCCGATCAACAATTTCAAAGGTCTCTATTACTAAAAGGATCGTCAATAATTAAAACATTTCCCCAGATCGTTATCTAAACGATTCCAAATAACCAACCCCATTTAAATCCCCAAAATTTTACAGGCTAATTGGTTACTAAATCACGCGACCGTGTCGTTATAAATGTGCAATTGTTATTTATATTTGCTTTATCGTTATATAAGTGCGGGTCACGAACGTTTCTCCTCTGAGCTTCCTAAACGAATCCAGCTATAGGTCGTTCAGCTGCACCATACTTAGCCGCTCATATGTTGTAATATGTATGTGGTGGACCAGCAGTGGGGCCGCGGCCGGTGCACAGACACATGGCAATTCTCACACGTAACTAGACACAGACACAGCACGGTACATGTATGTAACACGGGAGCACAATCACAGCGCGGTACCAGGATAGCATAAAGCGTAAGGAGCGTACCGTTCGGGTGCAAGCAGTGGCAGGGACACTCGCAGACGTGCGTCCGGTTCGAGCGGCCGGAGATGACTGCCGGAGCCGGCGCGCTGCCGCCGCCTCACCCCCTCCCTGCCCGCTGCTCACCCCCGCAACCCTCGCCCATCCCCGCGACACCCCGGCACTGAAAATCCCTTTCAAGAGGTTTCGTTACACACCCTCGTAATAAATTAAAAAATATTACAACCATCGAAGTCGTTGTCGGCATTATCATCTCATCGAGAGCTCAATTTGGCTTCTGTAATTACTGAATTGATTATTTTAGAGACAATTTCGGCTTCTGTTTTGATGTTGTGCTTTGCCTTCCCTTTGTAGTTAAAATCGGCGAGCTGGCACGAAGTTGTCACAATTGTCGTTCAAGATGTTAGAAACACAAGTGAAATGCTCTACCAAACTAGGAACTAACAGAGGGACCACGCAGATAGAAGTAATGGATGAGCCCAATCACATTTGTCACAGATTCATCATGCCTAACGTGATTACTGATTATATTAATATAACACCTAATGCAACTGCCTCGCTAAAGCTGTACTTTGCCCCCACTATCCCTGTCACCAGCTGTCACCTGATTGTTTGTGTTAGCCGCTAACTACGCGAACTTGATTATACAGGGTCCATCTTAATATGGTGACACTTTTTTAAGGGGATGATCAGACCAACAAACTAAACAATTTTTATTATGGGACCAACATCAAAATCGCGAAAAAAAATCAGCTATCCCATACATTTAGCTAAAGTCGGTTTGCAGTTTTGTATGGAGCAGATGATTTTATTTTCCCGATTTCGATGTTGGTCTCATAGAGAAAGTTGTTCAGTTTGATGGTCTGATCAATCCCTTAAAAAGTGTCAGCATATTAAGAAGGACCCCGTATTCGATTTTAAGCACTTGTACTGTGAACATCAAATTAAACGAACTTGCAATATCATCTGAGTTTAAATGATTTGCCATCAAGACCTGGAACACCCTACTCGCGCCAACCTTGGAACCCTTATTCTAACAAGTATGTAGGTGTTATTTTTAATCAAACGCAATCGATGAATCATATTATCATCGTCATCATCAGCCTATCATCGTCCACTGCTGATCAACGGCGTCTGCCATGGCGCGCTACAAACCTCTATCCCCGACCTTCCTCAACCAGTTGCTCCCCGCTACCTTTTTAAGTCGTCGGTCCAGCGCCAGAGTGTCCCACACAATGCTTTTCAATTCATGGTCTCCATCCTAGAAGTCAGACTCCCCATCGGTTGATCGGCAGATATGAACAGACCATTGCCACTTCAGCTTGCTAAGTTTCTGAGCTATGTCAACCACTTTAGTTCTTTGACGTACTCGTATCATCTAATTTCTGTTGTGATATCTCATAGAAACACCGAAAATAGCTCTCTCCATAGGTCACTGAGCGACATTGAATTGATGAACTAGTCTTATCGACAGGGTCCACGTTTCCGCACCATAGATCATTACTGGCAGGACGCACTGATTGAACACCTTAGCCCATCCTAGTTGGTTATCGATGTACCTATTTGGGATGGTTTCATTGCATAATTTATATTAACATTTTACCCACGGCGATGCTCGTTGTTTTCACACACCATGTTATAAGCTTAAAGAATAAATCTGCAAGTGCAACAAATTATGTGTCAACATTTTGATAAGCCACGCTGCACGATGACTGTGACTGTGACTTCGAAAAGTTAGACTTTTGTTGTGACTTTGAAAAACCTCTCACTTCATCATCGAACGACAACATCAGGTAGGTGTAGTGGGTGTCTATGTGTGTGTATGTATACTGTACGTCCCGAGTGAGTGGAGTGTTTCGCACAAAGTGTCGCTTGGAGTGGAGAGTGGTTACATTGTTTCGGTATAGCTTCCCTCCTATTACACTTGTAGTGCCGGGACGCCGATGACGTGAGAAATAGGGGAGACTGGGGGTGATAGTTTTATCGCATGCTTTTAACACTTACTTATCCAACTTAGCGTTCTTAGAAAACGCACTGTCAAAAAACTAAGTATACAGGGTCCTTCTTAATATACTGAATGTTTTATAAGGGGATGATCAGACCTTCTAACTGAACAACTTTCACTATGGCACCAACATCGAAAAAATATCAGCTGTTCCTTATAAAACTGCAAACCTACTGCAGCAAAATGTATGGCACAGCTGATTTTTTTTTCGCGATTTCGATTTCGGTCCAATAGAGAAAGTTGTTCAGTTTGATGTTCTGACCATCCCCTTAAAAAAGTGGTAGGATCCAGTATACATTTTATCATAGAGTATTCATATACATGGAGTGGAGGAAGCATATGTACGCAGACGGGCCGGTCAAAGGCTGTGACGGTCGTAATGGAAAATCTTGTTTTTTGTTTATTTGTTGCTCCTTTTCAGCATAAATAACGTCGTGAAATTGTATTTGATTCATTCACATATTTGAGTCAGGGAACAAAATGTACCCTACATATCATAAAGGATCATATTATAAATAGTCTACACCTAAAATACGACAAAATTTACTTATTAGTTTTCTAAAATTAAGCTCAAGGAATTTCGGACGATTTCACAATTAATTATAGAAGACTAGAGAAGAACAAACTTATGAAAGAGATCAAAGGTAAACAATTAGTCATGCTCAGTCATCGCTATAATAAGATTAGTTCCTGGACTTCAAGGACGACCAGCTGGTGGTTGGGAAATACTTGAAGATATTTATAAATCACTCTGTTATCATCATCGATTCACATCTAGGTACGCAATACATATTGTTCTGAAACCTTTATCTTGATAATATCTTTATAAAAAAACGCAGCGTTAACCCTACCCTACCCGGTAGGGTTCCGTAGTTGCCCGTCACAATATACGGACTTAGAAGAAGGCTTTTTGTTTTATACCACGGTTTAACGGCTAATAAAGTCTAAAAAGTACATTATACAAGGGACACTTGACTCTAACAAAAATGTTCACTTTAAGGCTTAATATTTCGCTAACGGAAAATGGTTTTCCCATACCCACAATATTTTTAAAAGACCTATCCTACGATATCCCACATTATGTGATAGACGAAAAAAAAAATTACATCCCCACTTTTCGTGTAGACAGACGGACGGACATGGCGAAACTATAAGGGTTTACATGTTGACTACGGAACCCTAAAAAACATAACGTCAGTGGAACAAATGTTAATAAAAGCAGTGAGACACGGCTGTGTAGAAGTACGTGCGGATAGCTAAATATATGGCGCACGTTGCAATATTCAGATTACTGATGCAGTCGAGAGTTCAGTAGCGCTTCTGCGTGAGGCTTTATGAAAAATGAACTACCGTTTATACGTAGATAAGCTCACGACCCTATTCCGTTTTCCTCTCTCCTCCTCCTGTCCTCTTTTTTACCCAACTGCGCGCCGCAAAGGAAAGGTAATGTGTTTAGCGACAACGAGACGCCATATTGTGAAAAAGAAAAAATTCAAGAAGACGAAAGATATTGAGTGGGGTATCATTGAACAGGTATTTGAAAATCATCTTTAGGTTTCTCTTACCATGTTTTATTTCGAAAAACCATTTATTAGCATATATTGAATGTTTCCAAAACTGCAATCTGATGTTATAAGACCCATGTATAACTACTAATCGTCGATTCTCGGTTTCTCAAATATTTAAACAAGTACCTTCATTCCTAAACACAAATTATGTATTAACCAGTATTTACCTATTTAAGTGAATTGTATTCTTTTAGAGAAATAAAATTCTTAAACCGTAAATAGGTATTCTATGTATAAATTGTCTGGGTTGGTGTTATTATATGAACAGGAAACCACGCGGTCAATGAACAAAAGACAACTAATTCCTTCAGACCCGTCTACCTCCCTGATGCCTTCGCCGGCAAAGTGCGCATGTCGGGATTGACTATACATTACGTACACCAATATGGACCGAGATCCGACCGCAAAATGCCTGTTAGCATAGCATAGCATAGCATATGCTCACGACTATATTCCCCGAGGGGGTAGTCAGATATATTCTGAAACCTCAGAACATCCACGTTTCACCAGTAGTACCGAAACTCTGTCCAGTGTGACGGGGGGTGAGCCCGTCGCCACTTATAATGGACAGTGGGTACAATACAAGCCTCGAAATTGAAGCATGCAGGTTTCCTCACGATGTTTTCCTTCACCGAAAAGCCAGTGGTGTTACAAATCGTACATAAATTCCGAAAAACTCATTGGTACGAGTCGGTCTGGACGGGGATCGAACCAACGCCTCCTGCACGGCACCACCACGGCTTTTTACGGAACTTAAACCACATTTCGTTCACCAAACAAATAGGTGCAAAATTTTGCGGTCGGATCTCGTACCAATAGCGGCGTCGCCCGCCATCAAGAGCGTTGCCATACTTTAAGCCTAATAGTAATACTGTGCTACCGCTGTAGTCTCAATCTACTGCAATCATAATAAATGTTCGTCTTGCTATGATTCTTTCTACGTGTTTTTTGTTTAAACAAGTATATTTTATAATAAACAAAGCGCAACTCCCGCTCCTCTGCGCTCACTTAATTAAGGAGCAAGATGTTACGTAGTTGTACTGTGTCAGCAAATATTTAGCTTTCTTTTGAACTCCAACTGAAAACTAAGTTTTTGTCTCAAAATTGACTCAATTTTGTTGTTAGACGAAACATTTTAGCGCAAATTCAATGTATTGCCGAGTTACTTTGTTATCTTTATTGATAGTAGGTACATGGAAAATGGATTAGGGTTTATTTTCGGAATGTGTAAATTAAGAAACAATGTGCATAGACAGGGTTCTCTGAAATCTAAATTAACTATATAGGGTATAACAAAAAACCCTAGTAATATTTAAAGGGGTGGATTTAGAAAAAAACAAAAAAATATATTTAAAAAATTAGCAGTAATCAGACATTTAATGTTGAGTCGGCAGGTATAGTATTGCCGTTTCGTATGTAACAGCATATCATTTAATTTTTTTTCTCGATGTTGGCTGCACATTGAAAGTTGATTAGTTTGATCACTTGATGATCTAAATGTAGGTAAGTGTGCGACAATGTGTGAAGCTTTCCATTATAAATTCAAAAAGTAAAAGACCAATTTCAAAATCTCTAATCATTAATCGGTTTCTGTTTAATTTCACGTTGCATGACAAAAATAGAATGATAAATTAATCTTGTCGTTTTCTGTCTCGCTCGCACAGCTCGTTCAATCATTCACAGACACGATGTTGAGTGAACGAACGACCGATTTGCGGTCACACGAATAACATTAATATTAAAATATTCATTCACATTTTGTTTCGTTTTAAATTTTATTTGAATAAATATAACCTTTTCGGTTTCAAATGCAATCAATTGTATCTATATTGTCCTTTGCAAATATTATAATATTTAAACGTTCGTAAAAATATTTTATTGATATTTCTATGCAAAATCGTTAGCTTACAGACTCGACGCTGAATGTCAATAACTGTAACTACATTCAAATCTGACTAAAGCGTAATCCCAATTGAGCGATACGTCACGTTGCATTCATATATTCGAAACATTTATACGTCAATTGTTATTTCTATTTTCGCTGTTCACTTTTTTTACACTGTGAAGTGTCTGCAAGTACCAAGAGCGCGGAGGATTTTGAAGGTGCCAAGATCAAAAACATAGATTTTGGTGTAAAGTTATAGCGAGGTAACAACATCTTCACAAAAATTGTATTTGTCTATTCTTCGTGTGCAAAAAATAGTTATTTGTTATACAAGAGTGCAAAGTTGCTTTTTAACCGCGTGCTCAATTTTGATGACCGAGCAAGGGAAGGATCCTAAATATTAGAATCCTGACCGTTAGCGAGGGAATCAAAAGAGCACGAGGTGAAAAATCTTATCACTCGAGTGCAACACGTAAGTTTTCATCCTACCTCAGCGAGGAAAAGACTAAATGCAAAAAAAAAAGGTTGTATGATAATTTGTGCACATGATGTTCTAAATTCAATTTACTGTATCCTCTAGCGGATAAAAACGGCTTTTGCACTCTGATATCGAAGAGCAAAAATACTCTTTCCGAGACGGGGAAAAGAATATTTATCTTATCTTCAACACAATTCGCTTTTTTTGTGGAGATCCTCACATTTTCGTCATTGCTTCACAATCCTCTTAAAAGCAATTACAGGACCACCCCACCCATCACTGCAACAATGTGTAGTGTACGAGGTGACAAATCTGACCTTCGCACTTGCTCTTCAAGTAGGCATTTAACAGGGCCGTAGGCTGTTTCCATTCAGCCCCTATATTACTTCCCTCAATGCAAATCTCTTGCATTTTTAACGTGCACTTAACAAGGGGAACAAACAGACAAACATGGTAATTTGCGCGCTAACAAGTTTCCTTGAAACTATATAATTTGGTAACGAGCCGGCGATGGCGACGCGACGTGGCGGGACGAGGTGGGACGTGTGTCTAGTTTGTTATTCATGGACTGGTTACATTATGACACTTGACACTCGCCAAAGCTCGTTGCGATATGTGAGGGATACCATACAAACAAACGAAGTCGAGTTTCGGTACTACTAGTGAAACGTGGATATTATGAGCTTTCAGAATATCTCTGACTACCCCCTAGGGGAATATAGTCGTGAGCATATGCATATGCTACAAATGAAGTCTACTAAACTATAAAAGTCAACGTAATTTTGTAGACAAAATCTAGAAACAAATATCTATGCTTGTATGTTGTCCGATTTTCATTAAAGTATATAGTTTCAATGCTAGGATTAATTTAAATTACAGTGCCTCAAAGGTTTCCATACAAGACTTGTATGGAAATCTTTGAGGCACTGTAAATTTAAAACGATACATTTTAACGAAAATCGGACAACATACAAGCATAGAGATTCGTTTCTAAATTGTTTCTGAAAAATTTCATTGACTTTAATTGGTTGGTATTGAAAAAATAACCAGATTTCGTTTGTATGGAGCGCGCCAACGGTAACATACCCTTAAGCGATGAAGTCACGAGTGTACCGACTTTTCTTTATTTGCAATTCATCATCATCAGCGTCCATAGCCCTCATTACTAGGGTACCGGAACAGGTACTAGGATACAGGTACTAATACCCTTACACCGTGTAGGTGTCTGGGTGTAAGCACAACGCATGTTTTCGCGGATTTTCGTCTTCCTCACACACGAATCAGAATTACTTCTTCGGCGTATGCAGTTTTCCTCACAATGTTCTCCTTCATCGTTTAAAAGCAGACATAAAACTCATAGGTACCTACCTCATAACGAGCGAGGACATTAATATCTCACGCTTTGCAAGATAATTGTAGCAAAACTAACCACCCCGAGAGGCATAAAGATTGAATAAATTGTATATGAACATCATACTCATACATACCTACGTTAATAGCTATTGATAAGGGTCACAGGTTGATGACAAGAGCGTTGACAGCACACCACGCAGTGGTTCTGAAGGTATGTACATACTTACATACCGTATGTCTATCATGGCGGCGCATCTTAACTATTATAAAACTGTTACAGAAGTGTGTCTGTACATTGAAGATATTTACAAGAAAAAGATGACGATATGGTTTTTAGATGTCCCTAACTCCAAATCAACCATTTTTAGAATTTTTGCCTGTCTGTCTGTTTGTGTGTTTGTTTGTGCGAGCATCACGCGAAAACTACTGAACCGATTTTGATGAAAAGTTTTTTTGTTTGATAGCTTAAGATCTAATTAAAGATTGAAGAAGTCGGGCGGTGAGCGGGATTCGAACCCACGACCTGCCTATCCGGGGCATGCTCCACTCCAACAGAGCTGTCGACGCCCCGCAAGCCACGACGAAATTTTCAATCTATATCATCGTCTTTAAGGGACGTCAGCGCCATCTACTAGAGTTATGTAAACTACTGAGAGTTTATACAAACTACTGATTCACACGTCTAATGTTACAATTAGAATTCATGCGATATAGATGTCACACCTTATTCCAATCGAATTTAAATTATTATTATTATTATTTTTGATTAAGCTAACATGACATACATGTAGAATCAATAAATTCGAGCTTAAGATCTGACCTAAAATCGGGTATATAATTTGTGCGGACAAAGTCGCGCGTTAACTCTAGTACAATTATAAAAATAAGTGGGCATCCACTAATCAATCAGCAAACTGTCGTTGACCTGCGTGAGGTAGGCTGTATACTTATGTTCATACTGTTATGTAAACTGTACAAGATGTAATCTCTGCCGCTACTCATAGACTACATAGAGCACAGTAACTCCAACCGGTATCGATAGCTACACGGTGTATTAGGTTGCATTGTAATAGTTATTAAGTCGTGTTATGTTGTAGAGTTTGGGGCCGCATCTTCTCTTTAGCGGCAACACATTCCGACGCGGTGGTAGCTTCAAAAAACGATTTGACGTTTAATAAGTGTGCTTTAAGATCCTATATTGAATAAATTATGTTGACTTTGACTTTGTGTGCGCTGAAGTTTATCATGATCATCTCAGTCGATAGACGTCCGCTGCTGGATATAGGCCTCCACCAAGGATCGCCAACAACGACCGGTCCTGCGCTACCCTCATCCAACGGGTGCCTGCTACCTTCACCAGGTCGTCGATCCTCCTTGTGGGGGATCTACCCACGATGCGCTTTCTGGAAGATGTTATGTTGACAAAGCCTGAAGATTCTAGATGATACATAGGCTGGTGCCACTATAACCCGGCTACCACACTGCTAATAAGGGTGATGATGATGACTATGATCACATGACGAGTTATTCTCCCAGTCCCAGTGTACTTGTATATTATCAACATAACTCTGCCCCAGTCTCTAACTAGACAATAACGTAACAAAAGGAATTTCCCTTTAAGACGTTGCTTTTGCTATTCTAAGAGGAACTGCTATTAAATCCTCAAAGTAAAAGAAAGCTCTACAAAATGTCGCAGATATAATACTTCTTCACGCGAATCGCCGGTTCTTTGCAGCGTCCTTAATTCCCTTCCCTTTATGAGTTAGCGGCCTTATCCCGGAAGGCCGGAAAGCCGGAAAAAGTGTAGAAAGATGAATGGACGGACAAGCGTCGAGCGTCAAGACACAGATAAAAAAGAATAGTAAGCCATCTTCCTTACCGTGCGGGACCATATACCTACTGTCGCTCGATTCGAGGGGTTGTCCCATTATTTTTAGTTTTTCAGATTGCTACAGCAATAGGCAATATTTGTGTAGCGATTATACTCGAGTTCATGACTTGATAAACCTTTGCAATTTCTTTGGTTGTTAAAAATATGTTGCAGTAGCTCTTTATCATTACGATAGGTATGTAGCTTATTATAATGATTAAAAACTATTAGGGCGCCTTCAAATTAGCCGCTTCGTATAGCGCGACTGCAGCGCAGCAACAGCGCGGCTGCAGTGCTGCGCTGTCTATTTTATACAAATTAACAACGCGCGGCTGCAGCGCGACGCGTAAGCGATAAGCACGTCGACGTGTCTCACGGCGGCCATTAGTAAGCCACCATGTATCTGTACACAGCCGCGCTGAGTACCTACCTCTGCATGAAGATAACCTACCTCTGTGATTTCTCTGTGGCCGAGCAGGCTGGAGTTATCTCGCGACCGCACCCGGCTAATGCGTCGATAGTTGTTGACGGAACATCCTGTATTGCGTAGTGACGGTACAACATTAATCTCTTATTGAATCACTTGCCGTATGTTTGTCTTACATTATACTTATAAGTTTTATTGCTTAGTTCTGTAGCATTATACAACGTGTTAATGAATTAACGCAAAACTAGAAAGTTGTTTGTTTAGAATCGAGAGCAGAATCGAATTATCTTGGTTTCAACATAGGTAATTTTTTTCAAAATATTAAATAATTTGTTTGTAAAATTTAAAATTTACTGAACTCGATCTCAACCCTCCGCTCGGGCACTCTCACCCTACTTACTACCAAAACAGGATTCTTAAAATGTATCCATGAGCACGTTAGCGCTTTCATTCATTGCTGAAATGATAATAAATCAATTTTACCTCAAAACTTAAAATGAGAATAACTTTAAATTTTAACTGTCAAAACAATGAAATTAATGTTTCAATCTAATTATTTTGTTATAAATCAGTTGGGGTGTATGAGGTTTTGCGCTTATTTATTAACACGTTGTATATTGAGATTAGCAAAGTATCCCACACATTATTGCCACTCCTACGTCCCACCGGGTTGTAAACATGTAATTACGAGCTCAGAATAAGAGCAATCCAGACTATAGTCGTTAGAGGCGACTACTCGTATCAGTCATAATCAAAATCTGTATTGACTACAATAATCAAAATAATTTATTCAAAATAGTACCCCATAGACAACTAAGTAGGTACTACACCGGTAGGTACTGACCGGTTGCATTCGACACCGTCTCTGATTGTACTTGTTTGCCGCCCCTTGAAGAGCGGTAAATACGAAAGAGAAAATATAGTAGGTTTAGCGCGCACACTGAAGGTAGTAGCATACTAGGGCGGGCCGCATCGCAGCGGAAAATGTTTACTTCACACACTAGATCGGGCCGGGTCGCAACGCATTGACGCATTTTTAGTTTGACGTAATACTGGCAGACGAAAATTCCACTCGGTATAGCACACTACGACGTTCCGTATCGGGGCGGAGCGGGCCGCATCGCACGGACGGATATACTCCGCACAAAAATGCGACCCATTCCGCCTCGCGCAGTATGCTTTAGTTCATATAAATTGTAAAGAAGCTATTTGGGGGGATTTTTTCTGTGCGGGCCGCCTCGATGCAGCCCGCCCTAATATCCGCTTACCTTAATAAAACTCCGTCTTCTTCATATCAATTAAAGGTTTTCAAAAACATTATGCCTCAGGGCACAATGTTTACTCAAAGCTATAAATCAAAAGTAAAATTAATGAATTAATTAGTACACACGCGTGGAAGCAACGACTCCGTTATCTGGAGGCTCTATGGCTCGAGCGAGTTGGCTCTGGGTTGCCAAGTCACCTACTTTATCGCGAGTTCTAGCGGTTTTTTTAAATGTCAGCTGCAGAATACTCAAAAAACCGATAGACCTCATGACTTTAGAAAGGTTAGGTTAAGTTCGAACACTGAAAACATTTTTATGTTAAATATAACCAAACTATATAAAAATCTATATAATAAAACAAAGAACACACACATAATAAATTTGTTTATAAACAGTTTTGTTATTTATAACCAGGTTTCATTGATGTGCTACGTAACAGTTTGCAAGTCACTAAAGGTTGGATATATTTAACAAAACTTTTTTCAGTTTTTGGTAGTTGTACCAAAGCTTCCGATCACTTCAAATGTCCTGTTTATTTCGCTTCGGCCGCCATCGTAACCGTAGTTTCGTTACCAGTTACGAACAAGGATTGTTTTGTACTTGTACGAAACCAGTTACGAACAAGGCTTATTTTAACTTGCACGTAACTGGATTTCTGTATTTATTAGCTACTAACAACAAAGTATAGGCTACTGTTTAATTGTGGAGCGTGGTGGTCTTGAATGGTTTTGAAAAGCACCGTATTCAAAAAAACATCATGTACTTAATTTTGCTCTACGGCGAGATGAATGTTTTATTACAAGAGTGTTATATTAACAAAGATACCTGTAGTAAGGGAGAAAGACCAAAGAAAAGATGGATTGTATGTGAAATTATATTATAATAATTTTAAAAAGGGCAACTGAATTATTTAAGACATTCCAAAGCGAGCTATAGCCAAAGCATTAAAGTGGCAACACCGAGCCGGCGCCGGCGCGAGCAGTACACAACTCATTACGAATTAATTCACGCGATAAATTTAACGGTCCATGTTCATACACCTCCCCCCCCCCCCCGGCCCTCCCTCCCGACACCCTCTCCTCACAATACACGTGTCGAGTTTACGTTCACATAAGATTTGCATGAGGAAACTGTTCCGTTACAACCCACCGCGCAATCACTATTCCTTTATTACCTACGCCACGCAATTATAAACTCTATCTAAATTACGGTACGACAGATTCCAGTTTGTAGACGAGGGTACAATAGGCACGTAGCAGTAAGGCGTACTGTATGACAATTACACAGCG
Organism: Agonopterix alstromeriana; assembly: GCA_963924505.1. NCBI lineage: Eukaryota > Metazoa > Arthropoda > Insecta > Lepidoptera > Depressariidae > Agonopterix > Agonopterix alstromeriana. The sequence continues at coordinate 20,438,881 of OZ004663.1, forward strand.
TCCTGGCGCACGGCGCGGCTGTGACCACACGTCGCCTCCGTCTGAGACTCGCCCCGCGTCGCCCGCGCCCTGCCCCGCCCCGGACAGTCCCGGTGCACTCGTGTCTCTGATTTACTCTATTATCGATGTCTCCACTATTGTTCCAACGTCACGTCTCCAATGAACTGCGTAATGTAAACATTTCTGTTCGAATTCAACTTCATTAATTAAACACACATCTATTTAAACTTACGACTGTACCTATTCAGTATCGGGGAGGAGAGAAAGTTTAGTATAAGTGACATCTGTTATTAATTACAACCTAATAACGTTGATTGACAGTCTAAACTTTGTTTCATTGACAAATCCTACGGAACTTTGTAATGGAATTAGTGAGAAAGGTCCCTCTATTGGCACAAAGGCAAGTCAAACTCGATGGTATGCCATCAAGTCGGTTGAGTAAGAGAGCCCGATAGTGTAGTCCGTAGGCTTGGATAGGTAGGTCAGGTTTGAATCCTGCAATCATTTTTTATTGTGAATACGAATATTTATCAAATTATATTGTCCAATTAGGATGTGCCACCTTCAATCCCTAGCCCCTATTGGCTGATTGTTTTCGCGCCCTTTTCGCTGCCATCCAACTTTGTACCTTTGATTACTAAATTATTTTCGGGTTTTGTCGAGGACTCGGGAATGCTCTGCGCAAACAAAGATTGACGAGCGGAATTATTTTCCTGGTCGTACTGTACGTACCTATCTGTAAGTATAATATACGGTGATGGGATTTTAACAACTTTCTCTATGTAACCAAGATCCAAATTACGAAAAAAAGTGCAAATGAGTGCAATTCTCTAAGCGACACGTCGGTGTCAAAAACATAGATGAGCTCAAAAATGTTACATCCTTTAGATCGTCAATGTTTTATATGAGTTTGACACATGAAATAATCTTAGCCATAGATTTAGTATATACTGCGTTAGATCGGCTACGGATTATCCAAGGCAAGACCAAAAAACCTGAGATTTTGGAAAAAAAAACGGAATTCGTTCCAGTTCATAAATGACAGGCTCATAGCGTGTTCGTGAATGGTCTCGTCTATCTATCTCGCTCTAAAATACGTTAATGATATGCCCTTTCTATTTCGCATTTCCGATCTAACGAAGTATATACTAAATCTATGATCGTAGTGAATACCGAATTGACAGCTCGATGTTACAACGACGAAGTGTTTGCGCTTAGAGAATTGCATTGCAGACTACCTGTAACGTCCAAGATATTTATTAAAACTTATATCATGTAGTTGCAGCAAAGTTTACTTTCATCGTGGGTATTTATTTTTATTTATGATGGAACGACGTGTCTGACGCGGTCGCGGTGAGGTCGCTAGCCTCTCGCAGACAAACAGACTACAACAGAAACCGTCACGCAAGAGCAACATTGTTCTAAAGCGATTACACTGCAAGAGCGTCGGTGGCGCGTTGCGAAGAGGTATGGATACTCAATCATGAGGGTCCGAGATCGAATCCGCACATGCCATATACCAATTCGTTTTTCTTACTTAAATGTGCGTAATTTTTTCTTTCCGACTGCTCTCAAACGATGAAGGAAAATATCGTGAGGACACCTGCATACGCAATATACATGGTGAAATTGATATCATTGGCATTATTTTAAACTAAGAGTCTACCTATCAAACTGAACAAGTTTTTATGGGAGCAAACTGATCGTAGCAAAAAAAAATTTAGTTGTTCCATATTAAACTGCAACGCCTACTCGACTCAAATGGACCTATGCAACAGATTTTTTTTTTGCTACTATCTGTTTGCTCCCATAGTAAACGTTATTCAGTTTAATGGGATAGACTCTTAGTTTAAATGGATGCCAATGATATCAATTTCACCCCGTAGACGCTGATGATGATGATTTCATTGCTAATTCGGGCCTATGTTATGTATTTGGTATGCATATTGATTGTCAAATCGGGCTCTATTTGGGTAATGTAATTGCACCTTCACAACGAAATAGTTGTATCCGATTAATAACTGATTTGATAGATTCAGTAAAATATTCCGTGTCCGTGTTCAATTAATTAATTAATAATCTATGACATTGTTTCTGAATATCATTTAATTCTATTGACATGCATCACGAGCTTTGTGAGTGTAAAGTTGAACCCTGATTCCATAAATACATAATAGCTTTTTGATCTCTCTAATATTAATGTTATAAATGTTAAAGTTTGGTTCGGATATTTAGATGGTTGTCACTCAAACACGCATACTCCGCCGCTGAACAGATTTGGATGAAATTTGGCACACAGATAGAATATGTTATGGATAGGTCACGTAGGATACTTTTTTGGAAGCCTACACAGACGAGAAGTTGCGTAATAGAAGTGTGTACAGGAAGGTGTGTGATGTACAGAACATTGAAGATATTTACAAAAAAAACGATGACGATATGGCTTTTAGGTGTCCCAGACTCCAAATCAAACTTTTTTTAATTTTTTCCGTCTGTCTGTTTGTTTGTGTGTTTGTTTGTGCGAGCATCACGCGAAAACTACTTAACCGATTTTGATGAAACTTTTTTTGTTTGATAGCTTATGATCTGACTTAAAATCTGGTATATAATTTGTGCGGACGAAGTCGCGGGTTAACTCTAGTAGTAAATAATAGGTTCGATGACACACATAATAAGATAATGTGCATGAATTAATACTTTATTCATATTTTACCAATTAAACGTTCAAAAACTCCAATATTCAAAATGTTTTATTCAAAATAATATCACGTGGATAGCTTTCTGATGTCATTTTTGACTCTACCACCGCGTCGGAAGGTGTTCCGTTGTAGAGAAGATGCGGCCAGAAACTTTACAACACACATCTTTTAAAAAAAGCAGAATACACAAACTACAATTCCAAATACAATATTGAATTACAAAGTGTAACATTGTCAAGACCAGACATTTTGGTAATTCATAATTAGTGGTCGAGGTTATAGTAACCATATATTTTACAGAGGACTTGCTTAACATGGGACTTAAACTTAAACTTTATAATATAGCTACAATTATAGACAAAGTAGGCTTTCAACTTAATTATATACATAAATAAACCACTTTTAAATTCATAGTGCTTAATTGTGACTAGCTAAGCTCAAAACAGCGTTGCAGCTAGACCCTTTGTGTGTCAGATTAGAATCGTGCGACCTACACGGCGAGAAGTGCCGTGTCGTGCGGTCGTGCGGTCGTGCGGTCGGACGGGTTGACGACAGCGTCCAACCTCGCACTTACTAACAAACAAACAAACACGACACACCACGCGTTACGCACCTAGGCACGATCACCAATGAACTGTCGTTACCTTTTAGTTTTAATTAGCCTTTTTCATCTCAGTGCTTGGCAAATGCCTCCCCCTTTATGCTCCACATTTTAGTAGAAACATAAATATGATTTATTGTGAATCATTGGTAGGTATGTACTTGATAACATCAATGTTATTGATGATATACTTACTTCAGCTATGTTCCGCCTCATGGGCATACAATAGCAGGAAAGGTACAATATTACTGAATCATTCATTTCTAAAATTAATCAAAATAAACAAATTCCTATACAGATACTAATTACTAAATGTCATTATGTCAAAACAAAAGAAAATAAATTACCAATTCAAAACCAAATACAATTATTAAATGTCAGAATGTCAAAACGTATTACATTACAATGTCAAAAACTAGTATAACGTAGTTGGTACTACGTGGTACTAATCTAAACTATTATCAAACTTTACCAGAAGTGTGTCATTGAAGAACTGTAACATTTGAAGATATTTAAAAGAAAAAGTTCACGATATGGTTATTAGGTATCCCTGACTCCGAATCAACCTATTTTAGAATTTTTGTCTGTTTGTTTTCAACAGATTTTGATTAAACTTTTTTGTTTGATAGCCTATTAACTGACTTTAAATCTGTTATATAATTTGTGCAGTCGAGCTCGTGGGTAAACTCTAGTAATAACATAATATCCAACAATTGCAATCAAAGTAGAACCGAAAGGATTATCACATTCCCTCACCGCACCGTGTGACGTTTCGTAGGCCGATTTTAAACTCCTTGTCGTAGACAATCGTAGCACGAACGCCTGCCGTAGCTGTTCGTAGCAGTTCGTAGGACGTAGCCACGCGGTGCCTGCGCGGGCGGCGCGGCGCAGCGCTGCTTCGACGCATGGCAGTATAAACCGGTACAAACAAATCAAAACCTCAACTTTTTCTCATAAACAGTTCGTAGCTTTTATGTGTTTATGAAAAGTTAATTAAAACCTTTTCATACTAAACAGTTTCATGGTGTTCTGATCCTGAGACGGCTTACACTGATATTAAAACGTCAGTTATGTCTGCTATCAACTGATGTACCCCCTCCACTCCATCCCATTAATCATCTGCCGATTTTATAAAGTCATCTCGAAATGAGAGAACATTTTTGACAACATTTTAAAGCGGCTGCAGTTTATTAAAGTCCGGTTTTAAATTAAATTGCTTTTTCGTAAGCATATTTTTAATTCGTTACCTCTGCGTGTACTTGAGGTGGTGAGAGGGGCGACGCAGCGTGGGGAGGGGGACAGCACGGAACGTGAAAAATACTCACAATTTTTTTTTGGTATTATCAATTTATCATTCATCTCCATGAGCTATCTAAGACATCTTCGACATATTGCTGCGGTTCTGCCTACACGCAATATCCTCTTGTGAGAGTCGTAGGAAACGACAAAGGAGTAATGTTTTTATAAGTGAAAAATGAGCCATTTTCATGTAATTCTTTCATGAATATAGGTAGCATCCTTCAAAAGGCTGACGATTATTTCGATTATAAGCACAGTACCTAAAACGAAAGATGTCACTGCTGCAATCATAAGAAGCAGATTGCCTGCAACTACCATGTATCGTAATTCTATAGCAATATATTTTTTTAAAGGGGTCTTGTTACAAGTAATTTAATGTAAAGTACCTACTTACATACTCGTATGTAAATTACAATCTAATATTCAATTTATTTTAAGAGCAACCAATTTAGAAACTTTAAAAGCAGTAAATCGCGTTGGCATCTGTACTTGAAACGAGACTGAAATAAGAGAGTTAATACGTTTTTGTGCACCTGAACTTTGACTTTGAATCTTATTTTATAAATCAAACAACATAAAGTCGAAAACATTATTTATTTATTTTCTATCTTCAGTCACCGACACCATTTGTGGCGTCGATTATATTTATATCTGTCAAAAGCTGGTTTTTGCACGTTACAAAACGCTTGCACCACGACACAACTTTATAGTTTAAAATACTTAGGCCAAGATTAAGAGACATTTTTTAAGTCTTAGTTCGAACTCCTGTTTGTCAAAATCCATACATTTTCATCCTACTTATAAAAAATCTTCTCTGAATCTCGGCCTTAGACTTTGAATATGATGCTATCACTATCATCAGTATGAGCAATGTAAGAGATACAACGCAATGAAATAAGTTTGGCCTAGAATGTATCACACCCATTTCTTCCCGTTGATGCCGTACAAGGCTGCTAAGGGATATGGTTTCATATACAATGTGTTTTATAGGCGAACGGCTTGAAATCTTCAAAGTTTAAAGTGTTCGTGAGTTTATGTGTGTAAGTTTTAAATAAGGCGTGGTGCAGTCGACCTTATAATTAAAAAGAAACATTGGTTAGAGTGATGTAAAGTCCATCCTTCCCTACTGTTATCTCGCACTAGATTATAAATAATTACACCTTTCACCAACTTTAATAGGCTAAACAACATGATTGTGGTGATGTACAAGGTGCCCGGAAGAGGCAATAAAAATAAAATGCAAATGTGCGGCCGTGTTTCCCGCCGCGCCGCGCCGCGCCCGCCCCGGGTGTAAATAACGCGGTCGCGTGCGCGCGCGCGTCCCGCCGGCCGCGCTGTTAGCGCTGCGCCCGCCCACTTCCGGGACCGAGCGCACCGGCTTTAAACCATGGTGTCCTTTAACAAATTCAATGCTTAGCTCAAAACGTGTTGCGCGACGCGTGTGCTAACATCACGGACTGGGATACAACACTGACTCACCGGGCGAGGCGTGCGCACCATGTACCGAGCATCGAGGACCCTTAGTACGTAGCAGCAGCAGTTCCTGAGGGAAAGTTGTTAAGTTTCATTGTCTGAATACACCCTTAAAAGGAAAGTCCCTCGTTGATTGCCACCCAGTATAGTTTCAAAGTTATCGCGGCTCAAACTTTTCCATACAATTCTTAAATTTATCCTAGCATCGAAACTATAATTACATTTAACGGAAATCTGACAAATGTAAAGCACAGATAGTTTATAAAAATTCATTGACTTTAATTGGATAGTATTGAAAATATAACCAGACTTCTTTTGTACGGAGAGCGCCAAAGGTAATATCCCCTTAAGTACATACTTTCTCTGATTATAGGTAAGTAATTGTGTTTAAGGGGGTCATGTGTGTCGGATGCCTCCTGAAAGATGGCCAAAAATCATCATGCCCTGGATTCCTGAAAACGGTCAGCGGCGTCGTCGACCAAGAAAGAGGTGACGGAATGACTTGGATAAATTTGACGACTAATGGCCAGAGGTTGACCAAAACAGGAACGATCGGAGTGGAGAGCATGCGATGATAAAGCTAATTAAAAATTAAAACACAATAAACTTGTCACTTTTCACCACAAAAGATGAAACGAGGCAACATAGGTAAGCATAAGCATAAGCATATGCTCACGACTATATTCCCCGAGGGGGCAGTCAGAGATATTCTGAAACCTCAGAACATCCACTTTTCACCAGTAGTACCGAAACTCTGGACAGAGTGACGGGGGGTGAGCCCGTCGCCACTTGTAATGGACAGTGGGTACAATACATGCTTCGAAATTGAAGCATGCAGGTTTCCTCACGATGTTTTCCTTCACCGAAAAGCCAGTGGTGTTACAAATCGTACATAAATTCCGATAAACTCATTGGTACGAGTCGGCCTGGACGGGGATCGAACCATCAACAACGGCAACATAGGTAAGATGTCCAATATTTAGGACTAGATTTGAATTGTGATTTTTAGGATTCCGTACCCAAAGGGTAAAAACGGGAACCTATTATTAAGCCTACGTTGTCCGTCCGTCCGTCCTACCTATTTAGGGCTGTAACTTTTGAACCGTAATAGCTAGTCAGTTGAAATTTTCACACAATATGCGTTATTACGGCGGATTATAATATTAAAATGTCAACGTTTTTTTCTTCTCGCTCTATCATTAAAACGGTAATACATACAAGTATCAAACTTGGTGTGATTTTAAAGCAAACTCTACAGATAGCAACAAATAATATAAACTGGCCAAGTGTGAATCGGTCTCGCGCTAAAGGTTCCGAAGAAAACAAAACTTTTTCTCAGTTAATAATGTTGTATGGTGGTGTGGTACGGAACCCTCGGTGCGCGAGTAGCCCGACTCGCACTTGACCGGTTTCATTTTCGAAAATCAATTTCGTGTTTCCTATTAACTCAGCTGCGTCAGAAAAGTCAACTTTTGCACATATTTCATACCAAATAATTGGTTTTCTTGTTAGTCGTCTCTTAGTTAACACCTTGTATAAATAAGTTAAGTGTGAGTAAGCTTCACTATCAGGTGATCTAGTATCTCTCGCGGTGAGAGCGTCGCCCCGCCCCCCGACCCGCCCTCGGGGGCGCCGGCGCCGGCCGCCGACCGTCGCCGTCGCGTGTTCATAGCGTCAGAGTGCATCAGAGTGTGTAAACTTTTACAAGCGTTCCGCAACGTATGCAACGCACATAAGTTATTTGGAAAATCAGATCTTCGTAAATCTGTACCCGCTGATCCGGTATATATTAAATAGTAGATGAGCGGCGGCGGCGCTGAGCATCGGATATACAACGTGTCAATGAATGAGCGCAAAACCTCATATACCCCGACGGATTTATAAAAAAATAATTCAATTGAAAAAAACAATTTCATTATTTTTACAGATACAATTTAAAGTTATTCGCATTTTAAGTTTTCAGGCTAAAAAAAATTTTTTTATTTTTTTTTTAAATTACCTATGTCGAAACCATGATAATTCGATTCTGCTCTCGATTCTAAACAAACTACTTTCTAGTTTTGCGTTTATTCATTAACACGTTGTATAGGGTCTTCTTAATACGCTGACACTTTTTTAAGGTGATGATCAGACCGTCAAACTGAACATCTTTCTCTATGTCACCAACATCGAAATCGCGAAAAAAACAACTATTGTTCCATACAAAACTTCAAACCTACTTAAGCCAAATGTATGGGACAGCTGGTTTTTTTTTCGCTACTTCGATGTTGGTCCCAAAGAGAAAGTTGTTCAGTTTCATGGTCTAATCATCCCCTTAAAAAAGAGTCAGGATATTAAGAAGGTCCCTGGATACATTAAAGAATAGTTAATTGGACATTGAGGTCACGTCACGTCGCTAGCTATGAACCGAAGAGTATTTTAAAATTTGTTTCTTTCTTCATCTTAAATTGTAACCAAACTTAGGACGGTCGGTGATGTCACGAGCTCTATACAGGTATATTTTCCGAATATTTAACTCGCTCTTTCGACAAAGCCCTGCACTTCTGTGCGTGCTGCGTGCGTAAACGCTTGTAGAAGCTTTCCCCACTCTCATACACTCTGTCCGAGCCTCGCCGCCACGCTCGCTGCCACGCCACCACGCGCCGCCACGCTGCCTCTCTGCGTGCCGCCACGCCGGCCGCGCCGCGCCGACGACCCGCGGCCTGCGCTCCGCTGTCCGATAGCGGCTGAAGTGTTTATTGTTCCGTAGATTTACGAGCGGCCATTGTTTTAGTTTACTTTACACTGACTCGTGCTCGCCCGCGCGGGCTTCTTGCCGAGTCGACAGTTTGTGTGCATTGGCGATCGTTCAATACTACTCGTGTTCATGTGAAATGGAATAGGAGCTGGTCAAACTATATTATAAATTGAGGTAAACTAAAACTAAAAGTGAACCTTCTATTATAACCTTACAGCCAGGTAGTTATGCGGGTTTATGTATGTATGTGTGTAAAATAAAGTTTTCCCTTTGTATCCCGTAGTGCCTAGTACAAAATACCTAAGTATGGGACTAGTTTTCAATTTTTTCGAGAGTATTTTCTTTCTGCAGTAGGTACCTTAGTGGGCGACGTCATACTCTTCTGCACCCCGATTACGCTAAGTTAAAACATCGAAGTTCTATTCTTATCCAATTTCAGTTCTAATCACATTGCAATCCAATTACTATTTAACTGTGCTGAATTCCGCATCGCGCTAAACTCTATATCACTGACAGCCTTTAACGTTTGAGTGAGATGTCAAAACGGCTCTAACGGCAGTCAAGAGCAGTACCGCGATTAGCGCAATACCAAATCTGTCAAAAGTTATGATTCGTACGTAGTCCAATCACGGTTCAATCACCGAATATTTACCGCAATTACAGCCCTGGTACCCTTTGTGCTAGAAGTAAACCTTGCTCCGCCGTGTGGTGTCTGGCTTGGAATTTTTGGAATAGCTCCAACCCAGTTGGGTATCGTGAGAAGCGACTAATTCCAGGCGTCTTACATATATTTGACGACCAAACCAAAAGTATGGCTGCAAGTTTTACCTACTGCATCTGACCGCTTCTCTGATCGTATCGGTTCCCATTCCATCAGACATAGGAGGGTAAGGACGAGAGAGTGCATTTTGTGTTTAGCGCGTACCTACATTTATGCACTTTGAAATATCCTGCATAATTGACTGCTTTTCAATAAAGTTTAGCAGTCCCTTTCAAGTCGCTGTAGTCGAAATCGAATAAGAATAAATCAATCCATCAAACCTCGCTACACTTAGCACTGAAAGTCGGCACTAACAATAATTTTAAATGTTATTCCCTTAGTACTTTACTAAGTTATAGAAAGCACAGGAAAGAGAGTTAAATTATAGTTATTGCAACTTAACCTCAGAAGCACGGATAATTCTCTTCTTACGACGTTATCATCTGTTATAAAATAAATACAGTTTGACTAAAGCACACTTTTTCAATTCGAAAAGGTTTTGTTAATGACCATAGGTAACACTTGCTACGAAATGTGTCCCAAATGCAAACCTCTCCTCGAGACTGGCCGTTGTAAGCATAATAAAGCAGAAAACTTTCTCTAGGTCCTTAAATAATTAATTAGATGAGAGTCATAAATACCCCGTAGTCAGATATCCCCCCCCCCTTTGCCCCCCCTCCCGCGTCACTATACAACACCATCTGATAGATAAACGGCTGGCCAGTGAGAACCAATAGAGTGTCCGGAGTAGAATAATCAGGCAATATTTTGTACAGCTTTGGACCGCGATGACAATGCCGTAGAATAATAATAAATTCCTGCATTAGATTTTAAGTAGCACCCTTTTTAGGGTTCGGTAGTCAAACATATACACCACGTGTTAATGAATAAGCGTAAAACCTCATACACCTGATTTATAACAAAATAATTAGATTGAAACAATAATTTCATTATTTCGACAGTTAAAATTTAAAGCTATTCGCATTTTAAGTTTTGAGGCAGAAATGATTTGTTATCATTTCAGCAATGAATGAAAGCGCTAACGTGCTCGTGGATACATTTTAAGAATCTTGTTTTGGTAGTAAGTAGGGTGAAAGTGCCAGAGCGATAGTTGAGATCGATTTCAGCAAATTTTAAATTTTACAAACAAATTATTTAATATTTTGAAAAAAAATACCTATGTTGAAACCATGATAATTCGATTCTGCTCTCGATTCTAAACAAACTACTTTCTAGTTTTGCGTTAATTCATTAACACGTTGTATAAAGGAACTCTTTTACTTTCGTCCATTCTGTCTGTCTGTGCACCTTATAGATTATCCGCCACTGCAACACGTCTCTTCTGTATAAACCGTGGCTTTGGCATGCGTAAAGAATTGAAGATTTTTCACGTGTTGTCGGGGTTGGCATATTAGGCCTTAGGCCTTCAAGACACAAATTAAAAGTCAATTTTGTAGCCTGGAGGTCGTCTGACCTGAATACAGAACTAGCTTTTAATTCTTAATCACATTATCTAAGAACGAGATACTTTCCTTATTTCAATTTAGCAGCTGTAAAACATTTCTAGAATACTTTTGAATTGGAGTCATGTCTAAACAATTTAGAAATACTATCATTTTATAAAGAATTTTTATAAATCTAGCCCAACAAACATATAATTTTTAGGGTTCAGTGCCCAAAGGGTGAAAACAGGACCCTATTCATAAGCCTACGCTGTCCGTCCGTCCGTCTGTCTGTCTGTCCTACCTTTTTAGGGCTGTAACTTTTGAACCGTAATACCTAGCTAATCAGATGACATTTTCACATAATGTGCGTTATTACGGCGGATTTGCTAACAAATAATAAAGCTGACAAATTAAGGGGGGTCCACATACAAGAATCTAGTTTTTATCTCGCTTTATCGTAAAAACAGTAATACATACAAGCGCTGGTGTGATTATAGAGCAAAATCTACAGTATAACAACAACTAATAAAAAACTGGCCAAGTTTCGGTCTCGCGTTAAAGGTCCCGGAGAAAGAACAATGTTTTTTGTAATTACATTGTTTAATATGTTGTATGGTGGTGTGTTACGGAACCCTCGGTGCGCGAGTAGCCCGACTCGCACTTGACCGGTTTTATTTAGGATTATTCGATGTTCTAGTTATGACGCTCGGCCTGCTGCCTTGCTTAGCTGGCAGATTGACCCCGGAGACCAGGTCCGCCAGGTTCCAGGGGGGCCGCTTCGGAGCTGCGCTCCTACGCGTAGCTCGGCTCGGCCTCAAGTCCTACAACTACGCGATGACGGGTGGATGACAGCCGAGAACCGAGTCATGACCCTACCTTAGATGACCTTATATATACCGAGCCCTGCCGATCCTACATGACATAAATCTGAGCAGTTTAAAACGCAATTGAAATCTTAAACTTCACTTACATAATGTGACATTTGCTTAACTGAAGTGCACTACAGAAAATGGTTGGTTTTGATCAGGTTTGAAATAATTGTTACAAATAGTTTATCGTTCACAGCTCCATTCCAATTCAGACTGTATCACCATGGTGTAAAGACTAGTATAGAAAAGGTTCTGGTAGATGAAGTGGAGGCTAAGTGTAATTAAGCGAATGAATGGAACCGAAGAGTGTTTAGAGAGGAAATGAAACATCCGAGCGCTGTCGCCTTCATTGTTATTCGCTTTCACTCGCACCACCCACGTGGCCGACCGACGTGGTCCCGCCTGAGCTCACACTACGGGCCACAGATTAGGTACTAATATGTAGCAAGCTACAGATGCGACTGTGAAATTTACACTTAGTTCCAACAGATCCATCGTGGCGCTGATGCCGCCAAGTTAATTTATATAGAACTTATAGTTATAGGTATGTATAGTGATTCCAGGGATTAAATATGGATATTTGACCAAGGGACGAACCAACCAATGATATTATTATGTCATACAACGAAGAAGAATTATGGCTTCTCAAGGATTCCCAATTCAAGCGAAAATACCATAAGAAACACATGATATAAGCTTCTGACGCAACAAACATGGCATTACGCTGCTGCTGGTTTAATTTTAATATGGCGTCTTTTGATGGCGTTTTAGGAGGGAAAATTTAAACTTCTTGTGGAAAATTTAAAATCAGCGCCACAACGGACCTATCGGAACTAAAGCTGTCATAGGCCCACTATGAGCTCTATGGTCCAATTGCGTCTATAAATAGCTATAATAAATTATACCTCAGTATCATTTAAAGATCAATCAGAGCTAAGATTCTTGACGCATACATCACCCTATCTATATGGCAACCAACACGCGTTCTGCATATCTCCTCAATCAGCGCGTTGACACACAGGCTGAAGAGCTTATATCTACTGGGTGTTACAAAAGTAAAAATAAAAATTTTGACATTTTTAGGGGGTAGTTTAGACCATCAAACTGAACAACTTTCACTATGGGACCAACATCGAAATCGCGAAAAAAAAATCAGCTATCCCATACATGTAGCTCGAGTAGATTTGTAGTTTAGTATGGAACATCCGTTTTTTTTTTGCGATTTCGATATTGGTCCCATAGTGAAAGTAGTTCAGTTCGATGGTCTAAACAAGCCCCTTAAATGTTTATTTGTATTTTTGTAACACCTTGTATAGGCAGGTATGCAATCCTAATGTAATTCAAAGTAATTAGTAGGTAACTACAAAGACCACTGATCTGTTCTGATCTGAGCTTCAAAACTGGTAAAGCTGACGTAGGCCTTAAAACAGCTCAGGTGAAGTGGGACTGGGCGGGACATGGTGGACCAAGATGGCCACAAAATGGGTTCCACATGATGGTTGCCGACGCCGTGTAAGGCCCAGGAGAAGGTGGAGCGATGACTTGAATACCTTTCTGAAGGGTTGGCCAGAGATTGCATTGCATAGGGAGGACTGGAGGAGAAGAGGGGAGGCCTTTGCCTAGCAGTGGGGCACAAACACAAACGTCTCCCGACCTGGAGTGCGATCTTTGAACATCACACGTTCAAACGAGCAGTAGAAAATGACGTAAAATCGATAATTTGTCATTTTTGAAATCCACATTCTATCAACTGCAACGAGTGCCCCCAACCACTCTTATCTCATCTCACCACTCGAATGTTTGACGTTTGTAATGATGTCAGACGTCAACAGATTTTACTTTTTTTCTACTTTCCGATACCCTATAATTTAATTTAAAGTCCGATTTGAACTGTTACTACGAAACCATTCATTCGTTCGTTCAATTGAAACGTTTTCTGTGTGAAACGAAACGTTTATTGCACAACCGAACGATCTCAAAAATACAGAAAAACGTAACCACTCTAAATGAAAATTTCTATTCGTAGGCGAATGTCAATATCACCGTAGTCGGGGAAATCTTCGGATTTTTGTATGGAGTAGGTTGCATTAATTGCACTTTTGGGGAAAATTTTGAATATAGTAGATACATACCTGAAAAACATAAATTCTCAATAATCGCCGATTTTTTATATTATATGTATATAAGAAAAATTTTAAGAAAATTTGTAAACGTCAAAATAAGTTAATTACCAATAATTTGTGTCAACCGAGTTTGTATTTTGTATTCTGTGTACTAGTAATAACTATATTCTGTAAATCTGGACCGCCACAAATCGGGCCTTTGCTGCCTTGTGCGGGGTCCGCCAGGAAACTTTTAAGTTGTAACATTTTTATGGTAATAAACGAATTTATTATTATTATTATTATATTACTGAATAATTAAGACATTTACAAACATTAAATTTAGGTATGAAAAAAAATGGAAAACTGGTGATTTTGTACAGGATGGCTTCGTTCAATACGTTTTACTTATAACAATAATAATCCACGGTTAATATCGTTAATTTGGGTAGATATTTAATATTTTGTAAGTCTTCAAAAATTATAACCTCAAAACTAAATTATTTACTGTTTGTTTTTACACATTAAATTTGCCTTTTGATAATTAACTGTCTCTATTGCTGGTATGCTGGTCGAAATATTTTTAGAAATAAGTTTGCCATTTGTACATTAATATCGATTTTAAGGTATTTCTCAAGTTCCTGAGCCTATATAACCACGAAATCTCGACAAAAGTGTTATAAACTAACAGTAATATTATTTCAAACACAATTTACTAAAGTGTCTTTAATGCAATCTCAAACCTTATTTTTCCTAGACTACCGGTGATGTTCAAGAATCGCACTCCAGTTCTGTTTTCGGACAAAACTAAATGTGTAGGAAAAATCTTCCACGGGCTTACCTACGACATCCTGTCATTAAGATTCGTTTGTGAAAAATGACAGTAAGCTACAGCCATAGCTTTTAGGTTGATACAAAGGTACAACCCACGCCACCCCGGCGCGGCGTAGGTAAGTATAACTTTTTAAACACAACAATGGAAAACTTGAAGGTATTCAGAGCATCTGAAAGAACCCTTCTATACAAAGTTTTGAACAATAAATTAGTCTCTTTTTTAGAAAACCTTTTATTACTGAGCGGTAAAAATAAAACAATTTACAAAAGTTTATCTTACCTAACTTATATTAGGTACCTACTTTCTCTAAAATCGCTTAATCTTAACTATTATAAAACTGTAACAGAAGTGTGTCTGTACATTGAAGATACAGATTACAAAGAAAAGATGACGATTTGGTTTTTAGGTGTCCCTGACTCGAAATCAACCTTTTTTAGAATTTCTGTCCGTCTGTTTGTTTGTGCGAGCATCACGCGATAACTACTGAACCAATTTTGATAAAACTTTTTTTGTGCGGCCGAAGTCGCGGGCTAACTCTACATACATTTTACATTGCTAGCTTTTACTCCCAGCTATGCGCGTGTAAATTTTTATCCGATTTCTGTGGATTTTTCTCGATGTTGGCTCCATAGTAAAAGTTGTTCAGTTTGATGGGTTAAACCGGGTGGTTACTAGGGTGTAAGTATTACTAGGGTGTTTTGTTACACCCTGTATATTAGAGATAAAACGCGTGGCCCGGTTTTGATGATTCTTACGTCAATCGATTGGTCTTATAGTGTTACTAAAGATTACTGTCATAGTAATCAACATTCAATATGGCGACAACCAGACGCCATAAAATATAGTTAAAAAGAAAAAAATGTAAGTTGACGAATTATAATAAGTGGGGTATTATTGAATAGGTATTTGAAAATCATTTAAAGATTTCTCTTATCATTTTTCATTTCGAATAACCCCTAAGTGGTCTGTAAAGATTTCAAGTTGAAACTAAAAAATTACAAATAAAAAAGTTAATTTAAAAAATCAAAAAACCCTTCTTCATAAAAAGTAAACTGTAAATAAAAACTGATCTTTAAATAAAAACAGAAAAGAAAAAATAAGTCCAGAAGTCATAATAAGAATACTGATAAGTAATATTGAAGCGACTTTAACTGTCAGGACAGGACAGGACCCATTAGACATTCTAAACCGGATCAAATTTTCCCAATAATGGGGAGCGCACTTGGTGCTTTGGAGTCAGGGTCACTACAAAACCAAAATTATCGTAAGTTTTTAAACTATCTTTAATGTACATAAATCTTTTGTTACAATTTACCTATAATCCTTTCTGATACCATACTATAGTGATAAAGGCCATAATCAAATTGCATAAAATCGGTTCAGTTAATTGTGGATGTAACAGACAGACAAACACACTTTTGGTCTCATAACATTAATTAGAATGATTGTTCAACAAGTTAATAAATTGTGAAGTTTGAAAAACCGACCAAGAACGTGTCGGACTCTGCCATTATAGGGTTCCATAGCCATTGTATAAGTAATGAAGAGGTTTATAAGAGATAATCCCGATGGTGTGAGCAAAGTAGCAATATTGTACAAAATAGCTTAGATTTACTAAGGAAATCTTGAAAAACAAACTATTCATAAACGAAACTCCAACTCTGGCGGCCTCTTAAAATGAGAGTTGACGTATGTACTTACCACGTCTCTTATCTAACTACCACATTCCTGTTTTTGCGTGACTTACTGTCTTCTGCCTTCATGATAAATATCAATTCAATAGGTAATTGGAGTAATTGAAGACAGACAGACAGAATGAACGAAAGTATAAGGGTTCCTTGCTTGACTATTGAACCTTAAAAACAGTGAATGTTCGGAATTTAAATTCCGTAAAGTAATTTTAATCAAAACTATTTAAAACTCGATCCAAGTTCACCGGACAGTCGAATAATGAACAGCGCAAATGAGGAGCGAGGGGAGCGGTGCGGAGCGGTGCGGAGTGGTGCGAAGCGGAGCGGGGTACAACACAGACAAAATACTAGAAAAAAGAAAAGTTCTCGACTTAAATTTCAACAAGTTAATGAGATTTAGTTATGTTAAGGCGATACTGTTTTTTTGTTGTTTAAGTAACGTTTTTACTTAAATATGTAATTCAAGGGTATTTTGTGAGTTGTCAGCCACCTGTCACCATCACCACCGTGTATTCAATTCCAATTAGAAATCCTATGTTATACCAACTACATTTTTAGGTTTCAATATTGAAAACAAAACAAACAAAAATATTTTATTGAGTTCTTTAATTATCATAGAAATATACAGTAGGTAGATAAACAAGCATCTTCAGTCCACACCAATGTGTCCGCAACTAACAAAAACTACTTATTAGTAAAATCCAATATCAAATTTCATAATTTATTTGTTATTTGTATCGTATCAATTGAACAGGTACCTCAAGCAAGTTTACCCGACATACATAAACAAAGTGAAATAGCCAAAGTTTACAGTTTGTCCAAGTATCGAACCAGCCCCGCGCCCGCGGCACTCTTTACAACATCCCGATTTAGATCCGATGACGTAATTTAAGTATACATTTTTAAAAGAACTAAAGACGTCTCTATAATGCTACCTCCACACGCTAGCGCGACCTTAGGCATGCTCGCTGTACATCGACTTGTCTGTAAAGTGATGGTTACTAGTTAACTTTATAAAAGCGTCAATGTACAGCCGAGGTTGCAAGAGGAAGCTTAAGGTTTCTTATGCAATGTTTTTGTGGGCGAAACCACCTGCCACAACATGACTCGTCATTCGATCCTGAAACAACAGTTAAAAAAACCGGCCAAATGCGTGTCGGGCCACGCTCAGGGTAGGGTTCCGTAGTTGCCCGTCACATTAGTATACGGACACGCTAACGATCCCTAAATCGAAAAATGGTTTTCCCACACCTACAATATTTTTAAAAGACCTATCCAGCGATACCCCAAACCTTGGGATGGACGAGAAAAAAAATTTGCATCCCCAATTTACGTGTAAGGCGAAAAAAAAATCTAAATTTTATTTTACCACTTTGTCGGCGTGATAAATATGTATACCTATGGTGAAACTATAAGGGTTCCTTGTTGACTTTGGAACCCTAAAAATTAGCATCGCTACAACAGCGTGCTCCAAAGAATAGTTGTGTTAGTTGTGCGAAGCTTCTGACCACCATGATGGGGATTTTTATCGTGTATTTATGTGTGATTATGTAAAACACCACTAAATAGGTTATCTAAGTAAAATTAATGAAATAAATTAATTACATAACATTTTACTATTTCAATAAACAATTTTATTGTTATAGTAAAATGTCAGTGTCAAATGCTAATTTGTAGCTAAATGTTAACGAGATACTTTGTTGCGCCTAAATAGGTAATATTGGCGCGAAACATTGTAACGTTTAAAGGATTATAAACGGCTTGCCCTTAATGAGTTCTGTGAACTAATTAACAGAAGCGGGAGAAATTAAAACTAATTCTCCGGCCGGGTGCCGGGGCCAGGGTCCGGCCGGCCAGCGGGTCCTCTAGCTAGGTGACAGTCTCTCTGTGGGATCATAATCCACTGTTCTACACTATGTATGTGAATGTATCATATTAAACACGCAGTGGTACAACAGCAATACGGCGGCGTGTCGGCGTCGTTGTCGTTGTCGCTATTATATCCAAAGTGCTGGTTTTTGGATAAGATAGACCATCAAACTGACACGAAAATGTAATTTAACCAAATCAGCTGTTCCATACAATTGGGTCGAATACGTTTTAATTTAAAGTTTTGAATGAAATTCAAGGGGGGGCTAGTTGATCACTATTAACATGCCTCTTCTAATCCCTATTCGTGAGAAGCATTATTCCTACATTGGGATCAAATAGGTATATGCATTGAGATCTATAACTTTCTTTATTTGGAATCTAGCACTTTGAATGAAACTATACAACTTGTTAATGAATCAGCGCAAAACCTCATATACCCAAATGATTTTAAATAAAATAATTAGATAGAAACAATAATTTCATCATTTTGATAGTTAACATTTAAAGTAAAACGTGAAACGTGAAAGTTCTGAGGTTTCAGAACATCTCTGACTACCCCCTCGGGGAATATAGTCGTGAGCATATACATACATACATACATACATTTAAAGTAATTCGCATTTTAAATTTTGAGGCAAAAATGATTTGTTATCATTTCAGATATGAATGAAATCGCTTACGTGCACATTGTTACATTTTAAGAATCTTGTTTTGGTAGGAAGTAGGTTGAGACTTGAGAGTGCCCGAGAGTTGGGTTAAGATTGAGTTCAGTAAATTTAAAATTTTACAAACAAATTATTTAACATTTTGAAAAAAATTACTTATGTTGAAAACATGATAATTCGATTCTGCTCTAGATTCTAAACAAACAACTTTCTAGTTTTGCGTAAATTCATTAACACATTGTATAATCTGTGTGACAATGACCAAGATATTTTATTTACGTCAATACGGTCGACACTCGCCGGCTTAAGTTTAGACTATATTTTTTGTTAACAGACAATTTGAAGCTTTTTATGAGGAGTTTAATTATGCAGGATTACAATTATAAAGTATTTTCTGAAAATACGACCAGTCTGGAGGTCAAGTGGGGTACGTAATTATGAACGTAACTACGCACATGCTGACGAAGTAGCTCACTCACTCATTTAAAATTTATACTTGATATCATCATAAATTCATAACGCATTAAATCGTAGACTTTTTTGTCTATGACATAAAGAAGCAAGGACAGCAAGGCGTTTTCTACCTTTAATATATCGGAAAACAATTATTTTATTTAGCAATTACAGTTTACCCACGACTTCGTCCGCACAAATTATATACCAGATTTTAAGTCAGATTTTGAGTCATAAGCTATCAAACAAAAAAGGTTTAATCAAAATCGGTTCAGTAGTTTTTGCGTGATGCTGTTACAAACATTCAAACAAACAGACAGACAAAAATTCTAAAAAGCATGATTTGGAGTCTGGGAAACCTGAAAACCATATCGTAATCTTTTTCATGTAAATATCTTCTATGTACAGACACACTTTTGTTACAATTTTATAACAGTTAAGATTATAATAGTTAATATAAGACACGCAATGTGGACGAGGGGAGATTTTTTTTTTTTTTTTTTTTTTTTTTTGAGTAAAATTTTTTCAGATTACTGTTTCTTCATTTTCTATAACAAACACATCTTTCCATTTTGAACACTAGCTAACCATAGACAAAGACCGTTAAAAAACTACAGGGTCCTTCTTAATGTTTCTCTATGGGACCAACATCGAAATCGCTCGAGTAGGTTTGCAATTTTGTATGGAAGAGCAGTTTTTTTTTTCGCGATTTCGATGTTGGTGCCATAGAGAAAGTTGTTCAGTTTGATGGTCTGATCATCCCCTTAAAAAGTGTCAGCATATTAAGAAGGAACCTATGTAAAGTTTACCTATATAGTCAAAGGATGTCACAGTTTGGTACCCACGAGAAGGAAAGCGGAAGAGAGGAAGACCAAAGAACAGATGGGACGAGGACATAAAGAGAATAGCAGGGAACACATGGACCAGAGAAGCGGTGGACAGAGCAACATGGAGACTACTGGGGGAGACCTATACCGAAAGGCAATCCGACACAGATACAACACAATCTATTGATTAGAGACATAGTCAACAGTAATATTAATAAAATAGGAATTATAATTTATAAAGGTTTATTTTGCGCAACGCCAAGTTATAGCAACGAAGCTAACAGATGGCGCTACGATCGCACTCGCAAATGTGTACGTAAGACAACTTCCGACGTCACATTAGCAACCCGTTAGCCGCTACGCATAAGGTTCACAATCGTATACAAGACATGAATCGCGTAAGAGAAATAATCACAGAGATTCGATATATATACAAGGTCCAACTTAGATCTGTTGGACCACGGTCGGTCCCCAGGCTTTACACCTAGCCTGGCGGAAGATTTTCTCTTTTCACCGGAGGAACCTTACACAGTAGGACCTCCACAATTTATTTTAAATGGAATGCTTTATTAGAATTATTATTGTTATTGTAGCAAACTTTAATGATTTAATATTTATATTACTTAAGAAATGATCAGGTAATTATAATTATGTTAATTGGAAAAAATAATTGTTCTTGCATGTCACAAGATGTACTTGCTTACTTTACTTTTAGTGTTGGAAATAAAAGGCTATTTTATTTTATTTTATTTATTTATATAGTCTTAACGCATAGTACTCAATACCTAAACACAATTTTAGCTTTGTGATTTATGCTTCGGGTGACGGGTGATGGAACCTTCAACAATTAGTTCCAAAAGCAAATTGCTACGTTCAATATTAAATAGCTTTCGAGATATTGAATGGTAGACGAACTTTCCTAGTTGACGCACTTGCTCCAACCGTCCCCAACTGACCTCAAAATGTCTTTACTTAGACTTCCAGAGGAAATCTGTCATCGTCGAAACTATCATTGAAACTAGTTCATATTGATACCGGGAAGACGTAACAGAACAAACTGTTTTGAAGTATTCGACACGACTACGAAATGTTAATTTAAAAATGTATGTTCTGTTTTGGTGTGAAATACAGTATAATTATAAGGCCGTGGTGGTCCAGTGGCGAGTAACCTTGCCTTCCGTGCAGGAGGCGATGGTTCGATCCCCGTCTAAGCCGACTCGTACCAATGATTTTTTCGGAATTTATGTACGATTTGTAAAACCACTGACTTTTCGGTGAAGGAAAACATCGTGAGGAAACCTGCATGCTTCAATTTCGAGGCATGTATTGTAACCACATTACAAGTGGCGACGGGCTCACTCCCGTCACACTGGACAGAGTTTCGGTACTACTGGTGAAACGTGGATGTTCTGTGGTTTTAGAATATATCTGACTACCCCTTGAAAGTATTCGTGATAAAGCTACTTGATGGTCCGTCACTTTGTCTATGTCTCCATGTTCCCAAACTCCACAATTTTCAAGCTATCCTCCTTCATCACGTTGGGGACATATTGCCTCCCCTTAATAAAATTCTGTTGACAAACAAATGCAATCCAAGACTCACCAGCAATATAATTAAATCTCTCATTTGTAATAAACAGTACATTATCGGAACAAAATAGCGTCTCTGACAACAAAAAAACGAATTTGGCAAAAATCTTTTCTTAGAGCATTATTGAAACGAACGTTAAGTAGGTATATAGGGTAGGTACCTAAGTAATACCTGCCTGATAGAAAACGATGTTTTTAGGGTTCCGTAGTCAACAAGGAACCCTTATAGTTTCGCCATGTCCGTCCGTCTGTCCGTCCGTCCGCGGCTTAGCTCAGAGACGCTTAGCACTAAAAAGCTGTAATTTAATATGGGTATACATATTAATCACGCCGATAAAGTGGTAAAATAAAATCTTGAAATATATTTTTTTTATGGTATCTCCCCTACATGAAAAGTGGGGATGAAATGTTTTTTTCTCGTCTATCCCATGGTGTGGGATATTAAAAATATTCTGGGTCTGGGAAAACCATTTTTCGATTTAGGGATCCGTTAGCGAAGTTAAGCTTCAAAGTGAAAATTTTTGTTACAGTCAATTGGTAGTAGTCGTTACATAAAAACCACGTCAGAGGCCGTAAAACGGTTTGAAAAAACTCTGACACCAGGACTTGCTGCCTGCACGATAAGAAGTTAAATTATAATATAGGTGAGTAATAATATCTGCAAGTTCCCTCCAATAAACGTAGAGCAGAGTACACCGACCATCCCGTCCGTAACAGAGAGCAGTAACGACTCCTCGGATTGCCATTATTTGTACTTTTACACGAAATACGCTAAAAACTGCCATCCTGCAAAAAACGGTCCCATAAAGTAACTCGCTAAAAGATACTTTATTACTACGGCATACGATCTAAATGAGTTATCGTTCAGCATTTTACATTTAGGATTTTCAAGAGCACCGTTGTGTTTTGGTTACAAATCATGTCAATTTATAAAAGTTTTTCCACTACTTTGCATATTTAGCTTATTTCTTGCGCCCATAAAGATAATATAGGGCTTTCGAAGGTAAAAAAATGAAGCAACTTATAAAACGTTATCTAGTCTGCCCGCGTAGGTACCTTGACTAGTACCACCTAGTACATAGATATCGTTGGTACCTAAGTACATTACGTCACACGCAGACTATCCTTTATTAGGTACTTTGCACATTATTCATTTGCAAACTATTTGATAGAAGGCGTAATAGGTAGGTAACTATATACCTACTTATTGTGCAAAATCTTTCACGTATCTTACTTACTTCGTACTTTCTCTCATTGGTACCAGTCGGCCTGGACAGGAATCGAACCATCGCCTCCTGCACGGCAGGCAAGGTTACTCGACACTGGACCACCACGGCTGCTGCTATATATTAGGTTTGATATACAGTACATCTCTTGTTATATTAATTTAGTTGTAAACGCTTCGTGCTAGATGGCGCAGGCGGCGGCGGCGGCGGCGGCGGCGGTGCACGCAAGGCGTGATAAGGCGTTAGATTTCCCTCGGGCCCGCGCTTACCATCCCTGATAACTTGCGGGAGCCGTTGCCAGCGTCACTCGTATTTTTTACCCATGTTCGTGGGTATTAAGTTTATAACTTCTCAGAGTTGTGCAAGTTCAGGGCCGCGCCGCACCGCGATGGTGACGCCCGCCGCCGCTGGGGCCGACGACGACGTGTTGATTTATAGCAGACTACTTCTTCGTCAGAAAATACTTACAAATTACAACCTATCCGCAGAGCGTTTAGTTTGGAATTGTTCATATATTTGTATTTAACCTTGCCTGCCGTGCAGGAGGCGATGGTTTCTTTTCCCTTCCAGGCCGACTCGTACCAATGAGTTTTTCGGAATTTATGTACGATTTGTAACACCACTGGCTTTTCGGTAAAGGAAAACATCGTGAGGAAACCTGCATGCTTCAATTTCGAGGCATGTATTGTACCCACTGTCCATTACAAGTGGCGACGGGCTCACTCCCCGTCACACAGGACAGAAGTTTCGATACTACTAGTGAAACGTGGATATTCTGTGGTTTCGGAATATCTCTGACTACCCCCTCGGGAAATATAGTCGTGAGCATATGCTTATGCTTGAATTTAAGTAAAGAACCCCGGACACAATGTTCGGGAAAAGCTGTTCGGTCAATTTGGCTGAAATTTTAGGGATATAATTATATGTATAGTCTGTAATACGCTGATCGAAAGTGTCAAGTAACAACGTTAAATAATTGCCAGTTTTGGATATATGACTATTTCAATGTTTAAACTTTACACCACAAAAATGAGTGCCATTTATGTTTAATCATAAGAATAGTTCTGTTAATAATAGTACACTATAGAATAGCAACTCGCGCAATAGACACGTTCAAGGTCACGTCAATGTCATGTTGGTTTAACCAACTAGTCAGTGCTTGCGTGCCTGACAAAAGTTAATCTGACTAACGAGTATGAGGGGTACATGAGGTGTCCATAAGGGGTCCATTGGCGGTGTACTAGGGGTCCGTTGGGTGTTAATTAGAAGTACATTATTCCCTAATTGGTTGTTCATTAAGGGTCCTTTAGGGGCGCGTCTGGGATACATTTGACTCCCAATAATTGGACCCCTAATGGACCGCTGATGAACCCCTGATTGACAACTCATGTACCCCTCATACACTACCAACAACCCACTAACCGATTTAATCGTCAGTTAGATTAACTTTTACTTCATATGGAATGAAGTATAGGTAGGTACGAGTACCTACCATGCCATCATGCCAATTACTATCCTGAAGTTTGACATACCTACCTATACTCTCAATGTTTGATTGTGTAGGTAATTTTCACCGCGTTCAACTCAACCGCAAAGCTCGATAGCGAAAAATTTCCATAGCGAAGCGAAACTCGGGCCGAAGCGTAAATCAGAGCCGTGAAAAGGTCCAGATAAACGGAAACAATTCCTCGGCGAAATTTATTTGGCCCTCTAATTACATTAAATGCCACCCCTCGCCCCCGCTGCCCCCACTGCCCCACGCCCCGGTTGCCCCCTGCATCAAGCCTCCCATCACACTCGCTGTAAGGGGACGACACACTTAACCTATTGCAACTTGCAATTTGTAAATCATCTCTTAATTAACGGATTCTTTGTCTTTCCTTTAATTACAATACAAGTCTTTTATAATTAAACCTATTATGTTATTATGTTCCCAACTAGCACACTGAGCTCTACAGTAGCTACACAATACTTTACTGTTGAGAGCTTGTGTACTAAGTTGGAAGTTATTCAAAATCTCCACGTATTTATCTGCTTCACCTACATTTTCCATAAGGCGAGCTGAAGCCATCGCTGGCGATCCTTAGAAGAGGCCTATGTCCAGCAGTGGACGTCTATCGGCTGATATGATTACGGTGATTACTTGAAACCAAGCGTAAACCCATTTAGAAGTGCGGGTCGGGCGACTCGCGCACTGAGGGTTCCGTAACACACCACCACACAACATATTAACTTACAAATAAGTTTGGTTTTCTCCAGGACTTTTAGTGCAAGACTGATTCACACTTGACCGGTTTTTATTATTTGTTGTTAATTGTCATACTGTAGAGTTTGCTCTATAATCACACCAAACTTGACGTTTTTACGATAGAGCGAGAAGAATAAACGATGACTAAAACTAATTTTTAACTTTTAGAAATTTTTATTATTTGATAGCAAATCCGTCATAACAATGCACATTCTGTGAAAATTTCATCTGTCTAGTTATTACAGTTCAAAAGTTACAGCCCTAAATAGTTAGAACAGATAGACGGACGTACGACCGGACGGATGGACGGACAACGTAGGCTTAGTAATATGGTCCCGTTTTCATCCTTTGGGTACGGAACCCTAAAAAAGTGACGAGATCTTTATCTCCTTGTTGATATTCGAAAATCCTTGAAACACCTGTTCTGAACGCTTGCTGGGAAATTTTGAAAATTTTCCGACCACCTCAAAAGGGACAGACTTTTGTTACATACGCTCGTGGTATGTAACAAAAGTCTGTTTGTTAAACAATAATTCCGATGAGCCAGTGTGTCTCAATGAGAAGAAGGAATTAGATCGGAGCGAGTGACTATCATCTGCCGCGGTCCGCCCCGGACACCCGGACACCCAGACGCCCGGAAACCCGGATGCTTCTGCGTTAATTTCATTAACCTAATACCATAATCATAAATAAGTGCCTACACATACGAGACTTGAATAACAAGATGCTGAGTTCGTTTGGTTTCCTATATGAAAACAACGGCTACATATTCGTGTGTCATTCCATTTCCGTGCATCCTGCACTTACCTTCAGTTTTTCGGATAAACTATTGTTTGGATAAAGAGCTTTATATTTCAAAATGTTAATTTTACTGAAGAAGTAAACTACCTTAAGCAATGTTGTAATGAAAGAGTCTTCTCGAGTGAAGTAACATTGATACGATCATTCCTTACTGTGACTGGCGAATCTTTACACTACCCATGAGTATGTCATTGTCATGCGATATAACTCATGCTGACGCGAAACCAGAAGAAGAAATGTTTCTTAAAATCGGATACACTTTGCAGGATATGTAGACAAAGTCAATATAATTTATTCAATATAGGAGCTTGCAGCACACTTATCAAACGTCAAATCATTTTTAATGCTACCACCGCGTCGGAACGTGTTATCGCTGTAGAGAAGATGCGGTCAGAAACTCTACAACATAACACGACTTAATAACTATTACAATATATATGACAGGTAGCATCTTTTAAACTTTTGAAAGGTATTATAATAAATGCAAACAAATTACTGTTGATTGATAGATATACTGGGTGGAACGTAACGAGGGGCTGTCCTTTTAAGGGTTTATTAAGACAATGAAACTAAACAACTTTCCTTTAGGAACATGGGTCGAAAAACGAAAAAAAAATTTTGACCTGTTAGTTAAAATAGATCGGTTGATCCGCACTTTTGTATGGGAGGTCCAAAAGGAAAGACCCTCGTTACGTTCCACGTATTAACTTATCGTCACTTCAAAAATGCTTTGTAAGATTTAAGTTTCATTGTGAATTTGTGTGTGTGTCTCTTGTTTTTTATTCTCCATAAAAGTAATTGCAAAAAAAAAAATTTGAACACGTTCAATGCTTGCTGGAACCTTTGATCTAAGACTGAATCCCGTAAAATTGTATTCTCTTCCCTTGTAGAGACCTACGGCTACGGAAATAAGTGAAATAAGCGACGTAGTCCAATAACGACAGAAGTGTTGGAATGTCCTGTAGAGTAGAGCTCAAATTACTCAGAGGTGTCATGAGGAAACAGACTAGTTGAATGACTATAGAACGATCGAGTTTCAAAAACTTTTCAAGGTTCCACACCGAGGTAGGTAAATAAACGAAAGCGTCTCGGTGCCGCATCGTGGAGAGGTATGGAAACTCAATCGAGAAGTCCGGGTTCCACACGGATGACATGCCATTTATGAGCTTTTCTAACTTATGTTCATTAAATACGAACTGCTCTCAAACGGTGAAGTAAAACATCGCAAGGAAACCTACATAGTACAAACTGAAGAAGAAATCCTGATGCGTATATATGTGAAGTCTACCAATCCACATTGGTCACTCGTGGTGGACTAACGGCCTGTGACCTCTTGTGAGTAAGAAGCTTAACAACCTTCGGTTTGAGGACAACATAGCGTTGTTTGCCGATAGTGAGGACGATATGGTGCAGATGATACATGAGCTGTACAACAACGGATGGAATCAGAGAAGATAGGCCTCATGATGAACAAGACCAAAACAAAGATCATGACCAACATTCCGTATGCACGTGACTGTATTCTACCGGTCGAAGTCGTAGACCATTACATATATCTGGACCACAAAATTACGTTTGGCTCCGAAAATAGCTCAAGGCTGGGGAAATAAACGCATATTGGGCTCCAAAAATATACCACAATACCTCAAGACAAGAGTGTACAACCAGTGTATCCTCTTGGTACTAACCTACGGCATGGAGAACTACTACACTGACAGAAAAATCCGCCGAAAAACTCAGTCGCGCAACGAGCAATGGAGAGAGCAATGCTCGGCATCATACTGCTAGATCGTAAGCGCAATGAGTGGATTCGGCGAAATAGAAAGGTTGTGGACGTCGTAACCAAGCCACTATAGAACACCGGAAGTGGAGATGGGTGGACCACGTTGCACGTATGGATACTGAGCGCTAGACCAGAAGAAATCTGGAGTGGAGACCCAGAGGCCCAGAGGAACCGCGCGGGTTAGAGGCCGCCCACCTGAAAGATAGGTCAATGATATTAGGACACACGGGTCCCAGCTGGATGCAGAGAGCGCGGGACAGAACGTCATGGAGAAATATGGAGGAGCCTTATGTTCGAAGATGGACTGATTAAGGGCTGTGATGGATGAATGGATGGATAGATGGGTGTATACAACTGAAAATTAATGTGTGAAAAAGAAGAAGAACGATTCACTGCAGGTGCAGACCCTGAAGTAGTATTTGTGGTGAAGCGTTTTCAAGCACATGATAAACGTTGTTTTTCAGCATTTTATGCAAATCCAGGTGTAATTTGTGTCGATTGCAGCGACGCACGGCGGCGGCATCACAACAAGGCAATAAACGATATTGTCGCCCGACTCGTGCTCCGGCCCCCGCCGCGGCCGTAGCACAAATCACCCTGAAATATTGTTATGGAAATTAATAAAATCCCATCTTGTTACCTGCTCGCCCGCTGACCTCCCCCGCCTCGTCCGCACCCCGCGCATGATCGCACTTTTTATGGCCCCGATTTATAACGTTTCGCTTGTTTCGAATTATCGTTAATATTATTTTTATTGGAAACATGTAAACAATTTTAAACAGTTTATGTGATGAACCTGAAATGAAAACGTATACTAAAATACATACCTACATCCTAAGAGGAAGGATCTCTCTTTAAGACTAGAGTGAGCCATACCAATTGTAAAGTGTCCACTTTTTTTGACGTTTAGGTTTGGTTTAGGTTATTAGTATGAACAAAAGGCACCAAGTGACATATGGCCTTATGTTTACGGTCACTTTTCACACACACTAGCTCAAATAAAAGTGGACAGCAGCATAAACAAATATCTATAGTTCCATCTCCTTCTACTATTAAAGGTACGTCATAAGACAAAAGAGACCAACTACAATCGTAAATTTATGCGGACTCTATGGAGATCCTTCCTCTTAGCCTACATCATATCTTATAACTATTATAAAACTGTAACAGAAGTG
Source organism: Agonopterix alstromeriana (assembly GCA_963924505.1). Taxonomy (NCBI): domain Eukaryota; kingdom Metazoa; phylum Arthropoda; class Insecta; order Lepidoptera; family Depressariidae; genus Agonopterix; species Agonopterix alstromeriana. The sequence goes on from OZ004663.1 coordinate 20,468,032, forward strand.
TGTCTGTACATTGAAGATACAGATTACAAATAAAAGATGATGATATGGTTTTTAGGTGTCCCTGACTCCTAATTAAACCTTTTTTTTAGGATTTTTGTCCGACTGTTTGTCTGATTGTTTGTGCGAGCATCACGCGAAAACTACTAAACCGATTTTGATGAAACTTTTTTTGTTTGATAGGTATGATCTGACTTTAAATCTGGTATGTAATTTGTGCGGACGAAGTCGCGGGTTAACCCTTGTATAAAATAAAGTCATAACCGACAAGAAAACCTTAGTGCCTAATAGCTGGTATTTTCGACGACATGATGACAAACACTGTCTTGAGCAGTAATGGTTGAAGGTGTAGATAAATGGGAAGTCCCTGTCCAACAGTGGGATGATTTAGAGAAAGAGAAAAGTCGCTTTCTTTCATACTTTACGAAAGAAAGTAATCTTTTCGATAATTATTTATGAATCGTCTAAGATATATTCGCCTTTATGCCTTACCTCATACCCCTCTCTAACTTTGAAAATATAGATTGTAAACTAGCACCTACTTACAGGTAACAATCTAAACATGTATGCTTAAGTTATCTAAACCTTATTACAAGTGGTAGTTGTAGCAATATTTCTGACCTCGCTTATAGGGAATACAGTCGTGAGTATGTATGTGCACAATATGTAGATATTCTGCTGAATGTCTATTAATATTTGACTCTACTCTATCTAGCCGAGCGACGCAAGCAAACAACTCAAAGCCACGTGACGTCAAACTAACATTTTATTTTATTCATTTATTTCAGTTAACGTTCCACGTGCCGTTTTGTAAAGATGCAAGACAAACAAATTTACACACAATACCTTACGATTATATTACACACGCACACACACACCCACCTACCTACCTACCCGGAATAATACCTATAATATAAATAAATATAAAATTAGTTACTTGTAGATCCGTCGTCGGTCTGCGATTTTATTAGACTTTTTGTTACTGTCCATAATGATAGTTTATCATTATCATTCATTTTGGTGCAGAATCAGTCTGGAAAAGCGCAAATTGACATGCCTTATGTGTACCTATGGTCACCATCACCATCAAATATATCGTAGCATACAAGGTGTCCAAATATTTCTGAGCAGTGCTAATTTTCAATAAATTCTTTACAGTCAATTCTACTAATTATATCTAAACATCGGTACATCTAGTTTCGGTACTACTGGTGAAACGTGGATGTTCTGAGGTTTCAGAAAATCTCTGACTACCCACTCGGGGAATATAGTCGTGAGCATATGCTTATATGGTGTATTTTGTGATAAACATGTGAACAGCTAATTTTCAATAATTTCTATACAATGTTTTTGAAATTGAAATGTATAAAAACGGATTAAGGTTTTTTTTCCTAAACTGCTCAGATGTTTATGATCACCTTGGCTGCGTAGATATATTTGATGTTCTAGGCGTACAGATATTTTTGATTGGTTGTGAGTAAAGACATTTTTGAAAATTAGAACTGCTTAGAAATATTTGCCCACCTTGGTTACTATGATATATCTGATGGCGACTGTGCATACCTACCTACAGGTTTTCAATTGTTCTGATTTCGGAATCGGTTATCAAAATGTTACTTTAAATTATATTCTAGTACGTAGACGGTAAAATAATGTCTTATTTTATTTGAAATTTGTCAAAAATTTAAAAAATTGATTGGCGTTTATAATTAAAAACATGCCGTCTGACCTTCTTAGGGTTCAGTAGGTGCCCAAAGGGTGAAAACGGGACCCTATTACTAAACCTACGTTGTTCGTCCGTCCGTCCGTCCTACCTATTTAGGGCTGTAACTTTTGAACCGTAATAGCTGGACAGTTGAAATTTTCACAGAATATACTTCATTACGGCGGATTAGTCAAAAAATAATGAAAATTTTAAAAAGATAAAAATTAAGTCCTCATACAAGAAACTAGTTTTTATTTAACCTTTTTTTCTTCTCGCTCTATCGTAAAAACGATAATACATACACGCTGAACGTCAAACTTGTAGTGATTATAGAGCAAAATCTACAGTAAACAACAAATAATAAAAACCGCCTAAGTGTGAGTAGGTCACGCACTAAAGGTCCTAGAGAAAACAAAAGTTAATATGATGTGTGGTGGTGTGGTACGGAACCCTCGTTCGTGTTGATCGTGAAACTAGCTTATAAGACATTTTGTAACAACTAAAAATAATTTTGAGTTTTAAAAAAAGCCCTAAATGTATTAAGATGGCCACGACATTCACCAATTTAAATTACGATGCCACGATGGCATGATTTTTCCTAAATACCTACTTTAGATTTTTAAAACCTATTCCGCAGTAAAAACAGTCATATTCCGTAAATATATGCACCGTACGAAAAGTGTAACTAAATCTCGGGCGGGCGACAGGTCTATTAGTAGGTACAAAGTAAATTCTCAAATAAAACCCCATATCTGAAATCACAACCTTTATTCCATAGAGCTATTTATATATTATACATATAATACTAGCTATCTAGTTAATGTTTAATCCACTAGAGGTCTTTGCAGACCACACACGAGCTGTTGCCCCAACAGCGCAATGTATGTACTTACGAGCAATAGGTAAGTACATACAGTATAGGAACTCTCACGTCACGTAGCCGATGCTCTCCTGGATAATACTAGATTCCGAACTGTACAATAATTACCCGTATTGTATTGGTTTGGTACCCAAGTAAAGTAAGAGATTCTCACGAAGAAACCAACACTAATAAAAGTATTACCTGCACTAGGTAGGTACATTTTAATTTGCTCCGAACACATTCGCAAAGTGTTAACACTTCAATATAATACCTAATGATCATTGTTATTGTACACAAGGTAGAGAGTTGCTTGCCGTTTCCATTTAGTTGTTATAAAATATTATGCGATCACTTAGAGGTCATCGAGATTAAACCAAGGAGAACAAATGTAACTACGAGATACATAAGGTTTGTACCTATGCATCATATTCTTTTACATTTGTATGTGGTGTAATTGTTAAAGTACATAAAATGATTTAAAATACATACACAGGAAGACTACAAGTTATGCATGAAAGAACATAGTTTTTGGTTCATTTCAGTGCAGATTACTAAGATTAAAATTGCGTTTTGTACTATGTCTGAAGAATAATCGTACAGTTAGCCAAAGGCCTATCTGAACATCACTTCGCTTAATGGTCTAAAATGAAACTAAGACGTGGTGCACCTCTGGTCTGGTGACCATGAAGCGCTACGCGAACACGTACAAGTACAGGAGGGTGGCTATGCCAGCGAGCGCGAGAGGCGGCGCGCACGCAGAGATGACCCCCGCCACGGTGATGCCGTCCTCCCCCCCGCCCCACGACACCTGCTTCTTCTTGACGGGCAGCTTCTCCTCCGGCACGACCTCGCCCACGACGAACTTCTTCATCCACTCGCGCGCGTCCTCGCTGTGGCCCACGTCGTGGAAGCACTGTGAGGCGTCGCGGCCTGCGTTGTCGACCAGCACCTCCGCGCCGCCCGGGTGATCCTCCAGGAACTGTGTCACGTCGTAGACGACGTTGTCTATGACGAAGACGGCGTCGTCCTTGTGGTTGTGCGGCTCGACCTCTCGGCGCGTGAACAGCCTCGCGGCCTGGGGCTGGGGCGCCATGTCTGCGTGTGTCGGTGCGCGGCGCGGCGGCGGCACTGCCCGAGGCACGGCGCACGGCCGCCGGCGGCGCGGCGTGAACCTCGACCCTCGCGCGTCACTCTTCCCTCATCCGTCACTAGGTTATGCATTTAAATTTGGCCATTTCCTTTCTATGCTAATCGATATGTTGAAAACTGTGGAATCATTTCAAACTGACACGATAAAAGTTAGTGACACAATACCTTCGTACATACTGGAATATGTAGGTAAGTATGTCGACGCAGACCTATCTATACCTACTTGCCTTATTATCTAGGTATATTCCCTGTGCCCACTAGGAAGCTTGAAATTTCTCTGTGGTAGGTATATTCCAATCGGATCACAATAAATTTACACCAAAACTTTATAGAATCCGTTATACCTATGTATATACAACAAGTTTTTTAATTAGTAACCAAATTTTTAAAGGGGTATTTAGACAATGAACTTTACTGGAGGAATGAAATGTTGTATGGGAGGTGTTCTTCGGGAAAGTTCTTTAATTTCATTTTTGTCTGAATACATCCTTAAAATTTTGTTAGTAATTAAAAACTAGTGTTGTAAAATTGAAAATGTACCTGAAAAAATGCTTACCTCCAAAATTTTCCATTTAGTATCATCATCATCGTTTTTAAGAGCTACGCTCTTGTCGGTGGAGTGTTCACCAATCCAGTCACTTTTCCGCTAGTGTCTTGATTTCCTGATATAACACGACCTTTTTCCTCACTTGTGTTAGATAACTCTGTCTAAGTCTTCCACCCCTTTTAATAGGGAGTCAAGGTAAAGGTAGACCAGTTGCTGTCAAGCTGGCCTGGGCCTGATTTGACAGTCAGTCAGATGTGTCCTCTCGTGGGGCAAAACAAGCAAGTAATAAATGATACTCCCTTTGACATATATCTACTGCTGTAGACACATATTGGAGCTAACATTCTAGATCACCAAGCCCGACTATAGCTACCGTATATCAAATTATCTTTGACTATTTACATGTGGACTGGTTACGCGTGTAATTCTACTAACAAACATTTCTGCCACTTTTTGCGGGGGGCGCGGTAACATGAAATCCGCAACTTTGGATTTTATTCCCCATAACTTTAGATTCTAATTTTGAATGTTAAAAATCATGAAAAGTAGTCTCGTGTGAATCCCAAACGTTCTAAGTTCGAAATTATTATTTCGCAATTATAGGCTGTCTCGTTTAGTGATAAGGTGTAAAATTGAATGTAAATGCACAAGATCAATTGTGCTTATACCGTGCCAGAAGGGAAATGCTACTGCAAGGCTAGTCCTTATAATAATTAGTCAAAGCAAATTATATACCTAAGAATGAATGTAGAGTCATATAGCACGGTACGGTGACCCCTCACTAAATGATATGTTTTGCACATAACAACCACCTTGTTCATATCGTACAACCTTCACGAGTTGACTCTGTTAGATTATGTAGGCAATAACCTGTGTAGGTCACTGCACTGCACTGCACTGCACTGACATGTATAATTGGTATTTATTTATCAATTTAGTAACTTTGAGTGTAGGTACTTGGTAGCTACATAAATTATGTTTTTATCTTAAACTACAGTTTACCCGCAACTTCGTCGGCACAAATTATACAACGTGTTAATTCATTAACGCAAAACTAGAAAGTAGTTTGTTTAAAATCGAGGGCAGAATCGAATTATCATGGTTTCAACATAGGTAATTATTTTTAAATATTAAATAACTTGCTTGTAAAAATTTAAAATTTACTGAACTCGATCTCAACCCACCGCTCGGGCACTCTCACCCTACTTACTACCAAAACAAGATTCTTAAAAGCTCATTTTTAATTTTTGCCTCAAAACTTAAAATGCGAATAACTTTTAATTATTATTTTAACTATCAAAATAATAAAATTATTGTTTCAATCGAATTAGGTATTTTGTTATAAATCAGGTGGGGTATATAAGGTTTTGCGCTTATTCATGAACACGTTGTACCTATACCAGATTTTAAGTCTAATCATAAGCTATCAAACCAAAGAGTTTCATAAAAATCGGTTCAGTAATTTTTGCGTGATGCTCGAACGCAGGTATCAACACCATTGTTTAGTAGCAAAGTATAAGATTGAGATCACTTCGCATTATATATCTAAATGTCAGTAGATATAGTAGGTACGTAGTAATGGAGAGATAATAGCATTATAATGGTCACTTGTAAACCGCTGAATGTGCCGGAGCAAGGCCGGAGCCGAACCGAACCGAACCAGACTCTCGATACAGAAAGGGGAGAAGGGAGATGGGAAGAGGTTAGGTACATTTATACCTATTACGTTGCGGTATTGAAAATAGAAGTAGGTATGTATCAAATCAAAGGTCTTTGGGTCACTGATGGAAGAGCAACTTTCAATATAGAGCTAAACTTCTAAATCTGCTGTTCCATACAAATGGACAGTGTAAAACGTCAGTAAATAAATGATTTATTATTATTAACAAAACTGCAGTACCTAACTACCCGACTCAAATGTATGGAACAGCTAATTTTATTTCGCGATTCAGAAGTTAAGCTCCATATTGAAAGTTTGATGATCTGAATTCACCGTTTTTCCCCGCTGTCCTTTACATAATATATTCCAGCTAAACGCAGTGTATGGACTAGCTAGATCACTTTTAGGAGTAGGGTAAGTCAATAGTTAGCTACGTCAACGTACCTACCTAGTTTTGCTAAATTTTACTAAATCCATCCTTTGGTGAACTCTGCACATGACAGCAAGAAGATGTTTTAATAAAAAGGACTACTCACTCTGCAACAACACCGCGCGTATAATTTATTTTATTATTATACTAAATTATCCATGCAGTAGTCACAGGTCCGGCACTCTAATAAACGTTTTTGAAATTAGAAATGGCGTCTGCACATGCGCACTTTGTGCAAACCGTCCATGACATTGCGTGTAGGGTTGAAAGCCACGCTTTGCATTTAACGTCATCGAAATTTCAATACTTTTAATTTTTAAATTTTTTTATTTATTTAAGTTTTACAGAATGATTATAATCTAGGATACACAATTTCTCTCCAAAACTCCGTATGGTGTTTAGCGGGAGATCCACAATTGTTCGTTCTCTTATTAAAAATAGTATTTGAGCTAAAAAATTACTGAAAATATGAATTTAGCGTTATTTTTCAACGTTTTTTATACACTGAAAAGACACAATTTTATTAGTCAAATCCGACCGGTGCGCGCGCCTGACTGCATTCCCTTGCTCGATTTCCCTCAAGTTTCTCAGAAAGTGTGAGGTGAGGTAAGGGGGTCTGAAGTCAGAGGGGGGCGGGGAGTGGCCGTTCTGTATATACAACTATATACTATTATTGGACAAAATCTGTGTTGAAATCTGTATACTAACGTAGTCTAAGATTTACTAACATTATTGTACACTAATATAGACTAAGTCACAATTGTTACTAACCCCAATGGATCAATGTTGTATACAAATAAATAATTTTTTAATTTGATTTTTGAATTACTTATTATGTGGTAGTAGGTAGTTTTAGTAGGTACCGAAATCTATTAAAAATAATAACCTCACGATCATTAATGTCAATTTTGTACAAAATAAACCAGTCGAAAACTGTCCAACCGCAATCAAATCATAATTATGTACATAATTAATTACTTAATTAAACAATTGTTGAGTAAACAAAAATATATGATATAGTAAACATGTAACACTAACAGTTTAATTATTGTTAAACTAAATTACCAAGTTCCATTAAACACTGTGATTATAGGTCGATAAATTGTGAAAGCAATAATGTGCACAATTTATGTAAAACATTCGAACGGGACGAGCCATAGGCTTCGTATTCAGATAGTAACGGCTCTTCCGTAGTAAACACTAGCTGTGCCCGTGACTTCATACACGCAGACATACACACTGTACCTGGGATGCAATCGCGGTAAATATTCGGTGATTGAACCGTTATTGGACTACGTACGAACCATAACTTTTGACACATTTGGCATTGCGCTAATGAGGTACTGCTCTTGACAGTCGTTAGAGCCGTTTTGACAGATCGCTCAGACGTTAAGAGAAGTTTATTCCGGATGCGTAAATGCGCGCTGCATACCAACGAAGTCTGGTGATATTTTCAATACTAACCAATTAAACTCAATGGCATTTTGCAGAAACAATCTAGGAACAAATCTCTATCGTGTCCGATTTTCGTTAAAATATACAGTTTCAATGCTAGGATTAATTTAAGATTTGTATGGAAATCTTTGAGGCACTGTAAATTTAAAACTGTACATTTTAAGGGAAAACTAACACGATACAAGCATAGAGATGTGTTTCTAGATTTTTTCTGCAAAATTTCATTGAGCTTAATCGGTTAGTATTGAAAATATCACCAGACTTCGTTTGTATGGAGCGCGCCAACAATAATATACCCTTAAAGGCTGTCAGTTACATAGAGTTTAGCGCGATGCGGAATTCAGCACAGTTGAATAGTAATTGAATTGCAATGTGATTAGAACTGAAATGGGATTTGGATTGAAATTTGATGTTTTAAATTAGCGCAATCGCCCTCCTAATCAGTCCACTGTGACGCGGCAGACCATTGAAAATACGTATTCAATATTAATGCTGTATTTTAGATTTAATTAACATAACGACAGCGATGTGCGAAGGCCTCATAGGGACATTTTGGACGAAATATGGTACCAGGAAGCTGGCAAAGGTATCGTCTATCTACAGGGTTACAGGTTAAGTCGACCTAAATCCTTTAAGAGGTGATAGTTTCCATCATTCCTGACTGATTTGACTATGGAACCCCATACCCTAAACTTAACCGTTCTCAAGTTATGGGACTTTGAAGTTTTTTTTAAAAAAATCCAGATTTTTTTGTCTAATGTCCCCTTTTTTTGTGTTTTGTACATCTAATGTTTTTGTTTTTGTATTTTTTGTGTAGCAGATTAGCTGCTTCATTATTTTAAACACAAAAACTGCAAGTAACTGTACCAACTGAGTCGTAATAGACGATTGATTGTTAAAAAAAGAAATAAATTTGTGAAAAGTTTATTTTTCTTTCTTCTGTATTTTAAAAAAAGTCTAAGACAGTTGTGCTGCAGATGTGTTTAAAAATATCTACGGTTCTTCAGCTTTCCGATAAGGTATAATTTGCTAGGGTGTTATCAGGATTCTCGGAAAAAACATCGATGAAAGACTCCCAGGTAATAACAAAAATAACGGTATTTCGTAAAGTTGCTCGCAACGCCCATTGTCTTGCAATGGGTACAATGGGTAGCGCGTCACGTGCGAGCGGGATATCATACAATGTAAACGGGTGCAAGAGAGACAAGTTATTTCAAACGCCATTTTGTTGTTATTGTGTTTGGTTATGGTTAGTCTGCTTACGCCATTCGTCCGTGGTAGATGCGATACTTGGTGCTCTTCGTTTTTTACTCGACTTAGCTTGTTTTTCTGGACTGTTTCCTCCTATTCGTGACTGTGCTTGTTAACTGGACCTTGATTTGTGCTTCTGATTTGGAACTGTTGAAGATGGCGACCTTTACGAACGAAGAATATGCTGATATTTTGATTTGTTATGGGTACTGCAACTGTGTATCCTTACAAGCTCGTCAAGAATACATAGCACGTTTTCCTGACCGCCGAATTCCGGATATTAGTGTCTTCGACGGAGTTTACCGACGAATTAGAGAGACTGGCTCTGTTTCGAGGCGACGAACAGACCTGGGTAGACCACGTATTAATGATGATGATGAAGAGGAAGATAATGAGATTGTTCGACGATTTCGACTGGATCCGACTACGTCAACCAACGTTGTTGCCCGAGAACTTGGAATCTCACAATGGAAAGTGTGGTTTACTGTGCATACTGCCGGTCTCTACCCCTACCACTACACGCCAGTGCATGTTATCGAAGAAGGAGATCCTGTGAGGAGGCTGGATTTCTGCAGGTTTATGTTGAATGCAGATTTGGAAGATCCTTCGTTTTTTCGAAGCATCTTGTGGACTGACGAGTCCAAATTTGATCAAGATGGGATAACCAATTATCATAACGCCCATCATTGGGCTCCGAAAGCAGGAAGAAATCCTAATAAGAAAAGGGTAAAGGGGTCACAGAGACGTTTCAGCCTTAACGTATGGATGGGAATAATTTCAAACCATCTGGTTGGGCCTTACTTTCTTCCTCCAAATTTGGATGGAGAGACCTATGAAAATTTTTTAAGGCAAGATTTACCCGATTTGCTCGACGACATACCATTAAACCTCATTCGAAACATGTGGTTTCAGCACGACGGGTGCCCCGCGCACTTTAGAAGGAGTGTCAGAGAGTGGCTAGACACTAATTACCCAAATAAGTGGATCGGGAGAGGTGGGCCTACACCGTGGCCAGCTAGAAGTCCAGATTTGACACCAATGGATTTTTATGTGTGGGGGCACATGAAAAGTTTGGTTTACGATGAACCTAACCCAATAACATCTGTTGATGTTTTGAGGCAGAAAATAATTGATGCTGCTAACGAAATAAGAAGAGGACTCACAACTGGGGTAGTGAAAAGTGGCTTAAGGCACAGAATGCGTGTATGTGTGCGAAATAGGGGCGGACATGTGGAACATGTATTGTAAAAATGATTAATAAACCTCATTCGTTACCTATTTGGATTGTTTTATTTTGTTTTCTGAGTAAAGTTAAATTTGACGCTTAAATATCGTTATTTTTTACTACTACCTGGTAGCATATCATCGATGTTTTTGTTATAAAATTCCAATAATACCCTATTGTATTATACCTTATCGGAAAGCTGAAGAACCGTAGATATTTTTAAGCACATCTGCAGCACAACTGTCATAGATTTTTTTTTAAATACAAAAGAAAGAAAAAAAAACTCTTCACAAATTAATTTCTTTTTTTAACTATCAATCGTCTAAAACGACTCAGTTGGTACAGTTACTTGCAGTTTTTGTGTTTAAAATAATGAAGCAGCTAATCTGCTACACAAAAAATACAAAAACAAAAACATTAGATGTACAAAACACAAAAAAAGGGGACATTAGACAAAAAAATCTGGATTTTTTAAAAAAAAACTTCAAAGTCCCATAACTTGAGAACGGTTAAGTTTAGGGTATGGGGTTCCATAGTCAAATCAGTCAGGAATGATGGAAACTATCACCTCTTAAAGGATTTAGGTCGACTTAACCTGTAACCCTGTATAATTATGGCATACCTATATACAGGGTCCTTTTTAATATGCTGACACTTTTTTAAGGTTATGATCAGACCATCAAATTAAACAACTTTCTCTATGGGAAAAACACCAAAATCGCGAAAAAAAAAATTTGCTGTCCTATACAAAACTACGAACCTACTCGAGCCAAATGTATGGGACAGGTGATTTTTTTTCGCGATTTCGATGGTGGTCCTATAGAAAAAGTTGTTCAGTTAATGGTCTGATCATCCCCTTAAAAAAGTGTCAGCATATTAAGAAGGACCCTGTATAGAATTATAACAGCGAGCGTAAACCACCGGTTCAGGCACTTTGCGTCTAATGGTAACTTAATTATTGTATCGCGTGGAATTACCACATTGTATCACACCTTCATTTCACACTCACATCACATCTCTCTACATACAATACCTATAGGTAGGTCTGTTTTAATAACTTCATCATAAACGTTGGCCGTGGGTTATAAAAACTCGTCAACCCATTGTCGTTATTAATCATTATAACTCATTCGTGAGAACCAAAGTATCGTGCGTGAAATATAAACAGATATGTAAAAAAGCTAATAGTGAGCCACTCTTACAATAATAATTTGTAGTAGTTACCTACCTACTTAGGGGGCTTCGTTAAATACGTGAGGCGTTTAGGGGACTCGAGCATAATCTCATCCAATCTCACGTGGGGGAGAGGGGGTTCTCGGCAAATATCACGTAAGTTTTTTTTCCCGCAAGAAGTACTGTAAATTGCGAGAAAACAGGGTTAAATTACGTAAAACATGTTTCTCCACTAAAATATGGCAAGCTCACGACATCTCACCTCGGAGGGAAGTGGTCGAAAAATGTCCAAAATCGCCTCACGTACTAATTAAGGGGATATAATTCGGAGCTCGCTCCATACAAACGTACTATGGTGATATTTTCAATACTAACCAATGAAAGTCAATGAAATTTTGCTGTAACAGTCTTGAAACAAATATCTATGTTTGTATGGAGTCAGATTTTCGTTAAAATATATAGTTTCAATGCTAGGATTAATTTAAGATTTGTATGGTAATCTTTGAGGCACTGTAACTTTAAAACTATACATTTTAACGAAATTCGGACTCTATACCAGCATAGAAATTTGTTTTTAGAATGATTCTGAAAAATTTCATTGAGTTTAATTGGTTAGTATTGAAAATATCACCATAGTACGTTTGTATGAAGCGCGCTCCGAATTATATCCTCTTAATGGACGCCCCCTTAAAGTAGTACGAGGTTTATAAGTCTTACCGATGTGCCTTTGCAGTTAACTAATTTAAACAGCGCGCGAAATTATATTAACCAATCAGGATGTGCCACCTTCAATACCTTGTCGCCACTGGCGAATTGTTTTCGGGCCCTATTCTCTGCTATCCGACTTTGCACTCTTTGATTACTAAATGACTTCGGGTTTTGACGGGGACTCGGGTCTGCTCTGCACAAACGAAGATTGCCGAGAGGAATTATTTTCTTGGTCGTACTGTACTGCGCTGCCGATGCCGCTGGTGCCGATGCTGCCGATGACTTTAATCGGTCTTGGAACCCGCAATCGAGAAGCTACCTAGAAGGCAATGTAGAAGGAGTAGGAAAAATTATTATTATGAAGAATTATTAAGTCCCCGCCTGCAATACCTACCTAATAACAATCAAATTATATTTGCTCAAACAAAGTTGTTATAGCCGATTAGTGATTAGGTATAGAGCTTGTTTTTCTCTTTTCAGTTAATGGTTTTTTTATGCAGTCGGGTTTTTTGTTTATATTAATAATTTAGTTTATTTCATACTTTTTAGTCTTGTGTCGAAACGGTAACATAAAAGTACTATAATATTTATATATTTGGAATCTTCTGATTACTCCCTTCCCCCTTCTCCCTTTTTCCCAAATTGTTTATTCCCCCTCTCTTTTTTAATTCGTAGACGCGATCTTGAAATAATATACTCTATGTCACTCTCACGATTTTTACAAATCCAATGATACCTCATACGTGAAAATCCATCAAGCCATTTAGGCTGTAGGCCGTGCCAAAGAAATAGACATACAAACATACATAAATACATACATACATACATACATACATACATACATACATACATACATACATACATACATACATACATACATACATACATACATACATACATACATACATACATACATACATACATACATACATACATACATACATACATACATACATACATACATACATACATACATACATACATACATACATACATACATACATACATACATACATACATACATACATACATACATACATACATACATACATACATACATACATACATACATACATACATACATACATACATACGCTCGAAAAACATAACCCTCCTTCTGGCGCAGTCTGGTAAAAATTGGGCGTGATTGTATGGTGTTGTATGGGAACGACTGGCAAACATTCCAGTCGCTCCAACAATCAAATTTTTTTTATCAAATTCCTATTTTGGACCCATAGTGTATAGTCAAAGTTCTTCCGTTTAATGGTATGAAGCACCCCCTAAAGTTTGAAGCACCTTCTTTACTGAATCGGACGTTACTTTGAGAAATCCCTGACTAATAGATAAATAGATGGTATTGGTATCGCAACTTCCGCTTCTAAATAATAACGAGTAGGTTGAAAAAGTTGTATTAAGTTATGCAATATAACCTGAATACCAAATAATTCTACTCTAAATGAGTTTCGCTTCACCAAGGAGCATTCCTAGGAGTTAGCCTCCACATACGACATCCGTCTACATAGCGACATACGTCGCACGCAACGTAGGTATGCGTTGAGTAGATATATGTACCTATGCACTTAACGCATTTAAGTATAATAAAACCTACTTATATAAAAACATATGGACATAGTACCTAATAACCTCAAAGTGAGATGTGCGTGAATGCCCCGACAGCCTGTAAGAAAATTATTCTGATGCTCAAACCTAATAATTTTCATTTCTAATCGTGTGACGTAGATATTACTAATAGTTATCTCTTAAGTCGCGATATTAACAACATCATATTATACAGGGTGAAATTAAAAACATTGACATCCTTCTAAACTAAGAGTCTGCCCACCAAACTTAACAACTGTTACAATGGAAGCAAAGCGATCGTAGCAAAAAAAAAAAAGTCATAGGCATTGCAGTTTAGTATAGAACAGCTGGTTTTTTTATGCTACGATTGGTTTGCTCCCGTAGTAAAAGTTGTTCAGTTTGATGGGTAGACTCTTAGTTTATAAAAGGATGCCAATGATATCAATTTCACCCTGTAGTATACTCCAACGAACAAACTTTGTATGACTTTAAACCTACTTATTTGATTCGACTACGCCGCGGTGGCCGCAGCCCAAGGCCCCGAGTCACGAGGCCCCAAGGCCCCGAGGCCCCGTGGCGAGGCCTGCACATTTGCGCCTCTCATTACTTCCGCTTCGAATGCTTTAACTTGTTTGTTGGTCGTTACATTTCCGCTCTCTATTCACGTTGCGGGAAAGAAGTCAAGTAAAATTGCATTTCTCAAGCTTACTGCCGTTTTTTTGTGTGCCCCATTCCATGCTCCGTCCTCTCTGCTATGGCTCACGCTTACTGTATGCTGCCTGCGGCCTGTATTCACATGATTAAAATATCCCAACAGAACGAAAGCTTCGTACAAGCGGCCGCTGTCAGTGCACTTATACATAGCGCATGTCAGAGGACGTGCAAACAGGTGCGCTCATACCCCGGCTATGTGTGCACGTGTTCGCATGTCCTCTAACGCCCGCTATGTGTGAGTGCACCGGCAGCGGCCGCTTGAATGAAGCTTTCGTTCTGTAGGGATTTTTATTTATTTGCTGTAATCACCACTTTTGGATAAGTTCTTGTTAGCTTATCCGACAGCTCATTTAACATATTTTGTATGAAGAATATGTCAAATGAGCTGTCGGATAAGCTAACAAGAACTTATTTGGAAGTGGTGAAACAGGCCCTTAATATCCTAAAGATGATAGCCTGAATACCATCCACTCTTGAAACGACAGTAACTCGAATGGGATTATTGTAGTGAGTTTTATGTATGCATGTAACATTAAAGTTGTGTTAATCATTTATCAACTTACCGAAGTTTATAAGCGGCGGATGCAGTTTACGTAACTATAACTTCATTCCAAATAAAAGACGACGAGATTTTCCGATTCCTATTTAGCTTTCTGGCTGATTCTGATTACCAAATGTTATTAATTTATTGGATAAATACACTATCCGACATATATTGGACGCTACTAAAGCTGTTCTAAGAATAAGTAAGAGGAAGTATTTCAAATCTCTGTTTCTGTAATGCAAAATAGCCTTAAAATTTCGTTGCTATTTTGAATGGAGTATAGGTACATCAGTGAAGCAACATCTTAAATAGGTAATTTTTAAGTAACTTACAAAGAAATTTATTTGATCATAGAAAATTAGGGAATGTAAATGCATGTCTCACTTAGACGATCTATTACGCTACTTCCACACCTGGCGAATAGGTATATTAATAGCTGGGGTGTTGTCCGTCTGCATCTCACGCTGCACTGCAAGCGACGCACGGTACGCCGGCGGCGGCGGCGCGGCGGCGGCGGCGGCGCGCGGAGCGGGCGAGGCGCGGGGTGTCGCCGCTTTGTTCCACATCTCATTAATAATCCCGGAACAGTATTAACGTCTCCCGGATTAATTAGGTACCTTGATTGATGGCGAACCACCTGCAGATACTTAACTGCTCTATCATTACGTTTCTATTCTGTAGAATAGTTAGCAATCCTTGAAATTGGAAAACTTTTGAAGGAGAATCAATCTCAACATATCTTGATCCCTCTGCGAGTTAGTAAACTACTTTCTATCTTGAACATTTGAACTGCATGTTATTATAAGTAACTATCTAAAGACAATTTAAATATACCTACTTACCTATAGAAACGATAAGCGAACGTCATTTGTTTTATGTCTGTAATCGCGTTCTAGAAAACGTTTTTAAAAATTTCGATATAATTTTCAGAAAAAGGGTTTGTGGGGACCAAAATCTATCTAAATAGGTCTTTAGAAAAACTCGTTTTCAGCGAGCAGCATATTTTGCTAAGGATAAGCTTTTGCGTAGTACTCTTTTGCTACAAAAACTTAAAACATCTCTCTTTTTGCGGCGGGTGTTAAAAATGAAACCCAAGAACAACTTGAACTGTCCAAGTATTTTGTATTGTTTTACTAGTCTGCATGCCGGCGTGACGTGAGGAGGGGCGAGGGTCGAGGGGTGAGGGTCATCCAGAACTCGGCAAGTTTTGATGAGTCCCCCTCCCCTCCCCGCGGCGATAACTCCGCTGTTAAGTCGTTAACTCGCTCCACAGAACTTCGCTATCTTAATGGACAGATAACTGTTGAAATACATAATCTTTTATAGCCCAAATCAACTCCGATAAGAGCCGAAATTATACAGCCATTTCAAAAATAAACTTGCAGATCTGTGAAAGACCAATTCCCAAATCTCTCATATCTACAAGTTTAACTCCAAAAGGTCAACTCTCTTATAATGACTGTCAACAATTTTCTGAAAGTTTGTCAAGAGTCTGGGCAGAATTCCGAAGTCATCTCAACTCTTAAATGACAATTCAACGTGTGGACACGGGGAGAGACGCGGGGCGCATCGGAGGGCAGAGATGTTCAGTTACCTGGTGGTTGATTATGAATCCTTAGCCGTATGTACATGGTCTAAATACGATGTAACAAATTCAGTTGACACAAACAGTAGGAAGTCGGCAAAGCAGATTCAAAGAGTGGCGACTGTATCGCGCTCCACGGACGCTGCGGCAAGTGTCGGGGGAAATCTGTGTGAGCTCGTACACTGCTCAATTTACAAGCATTAGTATTAAACGTCACTTCACATTCACCGCTCCGTGTATAACTACACGGCAGCCACACTGCAGAGTCCCGCGGCGGCGTCGTCGCGGCGACGCCGTACAATAGAAAAAAGGTACAGTAAAATGTCCGATACAATATGGGTACAATAGACAAAAAACCGGTCAAGTGCGAGTAAGGCCACTCGCTACCGAGGGTTCCGTACCACACCTTTAGCGCGAGATTGAATCACACTTGACCGGTTTTAATTATTAGTAGAGTATAGGTAGAGCTTGTTCTATAATCAGACCAAGTTTGACGCTTGTATATATTACCGTTTTTACGATAAGCGAGAAGAAAAACGTTGACGCAACTAGTTTCTTGTATGAACCCTCCTTGACCTATCAAAACCGCCATAATAACGAACATTCTATGAACATTTCAAGTATCTAAAAGCTCTAAAGTTAAGCCTCAATAAATAAAATAAAACCTTAATCCCGTAATCGCCTCGTACGACATCCACGGACAGAAATTGAGTTGTTCATTCTAAGGTGCATGGAACTTTACAACCTTAGAATCCTTCACAGCACAGAAACAGCAGCGTTGAAACCAAATTCATATAAGAATCAAATTCTCATTGAAGGATAGGCATCTAAGCGTAGATCATACATAATTTTAAATGAGTATCAATGCATGCCTTGCTATTCTATTGCTAGCAATGAGTTTCATTAAACTGCTCTTTGCAAAGTTCTAGTGTTACCTAATTCAACCTGTGAAAATACTGAATTGGCAGTTGGTCGAGTCTGGCATTAATAATTAATCTCATCTCACTTAGTTACGAGCTGTGTAGGTACAGTGAGGTAAATGATTAGGTAGGTACATGATTATTGATTAGATACTAAATTGAAATTTCCATTCTATGCAAACAAACAAGGCGGCTGTTAATATAGTTGTAAAGTGAGGCCAGGATTCGCAGTTCGCATCGATTGCACGGCGCATAGGTACCTACCTACCTACAGTATGCGGTAATTATGAGCGGGCTGCCGGCCGCGGCGCGCCGGCCAAAGCCGAAACTAATCTCAACTTGTTTGCGTTTCATTCGCATGCTGATACTCTATTAGCACTGGATATAATTATGAGAGTTATTAGTAGGTAACTAACTGGTTGATGATGCGACTGCGGCCGGCACAATGACAACGTGTAGTGTGCCACACACAAACACAACGCGCGGCGCCGACTCTTGACGGGAGGAGGCAAAACGCTGTAAAACATCATTTCAAAAGCTTACCAATCCATTATGTATATTTAGATAATAGATGTATATATCTAGCAAGAAATAACCTGTTGAATGATTATAACTATACCTAGGAAAACCTGCTGAGTCGACCTGCTGAGTGCTGCACGTCTAGCATGATTTCTCTACTTGCGCTCTTCTCGACTCGGCTTTCTCCCATACTATAAGTCACGGCAAGCGCGGCTTTCGTTCTCTAAAAAGCGCGGGAACATGTTATTTTCTACGCAGCGAAGGCGCGTAGCGCGCGTGTAGATAAGTCATGCTAGATGCGCTGTGAGAGTTGAGGACGGATATTCACTGTACCTACTTATTTATTAAATCAAAGAGTTACCCATGAGTTAAGTATAGGCCTAAGATTCGATGACCTAAGTACATAGGTACCTATCTAAAAAGACATGGCGCTAGGTTTCCGAAACACAGGTGCAATAAATGTCCTTAGGTATAGGTATAATATACCTACTAGCGTAGCGACCCGCCCCAGCATCGCCCGGCTTGGATCTGATAATAATCTTAAGTAAATAAGGAACTACCTAAGTACCTACTTACATAATATCATAATTATTCTCTAAATGACAGTGAAAACCGTAACAAAATCCATCGCCTATATTTTTAAGAGAAGTAAGCGGATAAACAGACAGACGGCCGCGGGTAGCGACTTTGTTCTATATTATTTGTCTTTAGAGACGATTAGAGAAGAGAAGAGATGAGAAGATTATACCTAGGTAGGTACACTTAATCTCGTTCTAGAAACTGTTCTAACGATTTGGATGAAATTCTGTACCTACCTATTGTCCTATTTAGATATTTACAACATTTCAACATTTTAAATATTATTTTATTTGATTTATGGACAGTTTACTGTTAATTAAGAGACCCGTATTTTTATTTTTTCCTTGTTTTCTTTCATTCAGAGAAAATAGCTACTAAAAAACTAAATTATTAAGATAAACAAAAAACCCGACTGCATAAAAAAACCATTAACTGAAAGAGAAAAACAAGCTCTATAATCACTAATCAGCTATAACAGCTTTATTTGAGCTACTATAATTTTATTGTTATTAGGTAGGTATCGCAAACGGCGACAAAGAAAATGTTTGATTGGTTATTGATTGGTTTGTCCCCGCCTGCAATACCTACGTAATAACAATAAAATTATAGTAGCTCAAATAAAGCTGTTATAGCTGAATAGTGATTATAGAGCTTGTTTTTCTCTTTTCAGTTAATAGGTTTTTTATGCAGTCGGGTTTTTTGTTTATCTTAATAATTTAGTTTATTTCATACTTCAGAGTCTTGTGTCGAAACGGTAACATAAAAGTACTTTATTATTGGTATATTTGGAATCGTCTGATTACTAGCTTTCATTTGATACCCATTTTGTAATTTTTACCAAAAAAAATGTTTATTCCGCCTCTCTTTTTTAATTCGTAGACGCCATCTTGAAATAATATACCCTATGTCACTCTCACGATTTTTAAGAATCCAATGACACCTCATACATTAAAATCCATCAAGCCGTTTAGGCTGTAGGCCGT